>VTPC01000415.1:71800-246410 GCA_011009095.1 Ignelater luminosus
CCAAACCTTGATGTTACAGACACGTGATTGGGCTCCTTCTAGCTGTTCACATTCCTTAGCTTCTAAATTACTATTTTTCTTACACTTAGAAAATATTACTTCAGCTTTAATTCGATGAAGTGATCCAGAAACAACTTGCGTTGTGGCTTCAAGAATTCTAACAACTTTATATTTATAGTCTGATTGAGACTGAGAATCTAAATGTAGTAAAGCATCTCTAGTAAATTCTACTACTGTAGGATCATCAAGAGGTATGCCTGTTTGGCCTCCAGGTATTGCCTGAGGAGTATCTCTTCTACTACGAAAAGTACGATTCTTCTCTGAATCATCTTTCTTGATGTTATGGCATTGTGATTTTAGTATTTTTGGACTAAGTTTATCCTCACTTATAAGAATTTGTACTCTACAGATTTTTGTTAAGTCTTCAATTAGATTTTCTTTGCAAGCATTTTCATTGCGTACATTGATTTCCCCAGAGATATCTGTATCTTCAGTGCAACGAGATACACCAACACGAAGCGTAAGGTGATAATTAACACCATCATGAAGCATCATTTTTTTAGCACCTAACACTTGCAAAACTATTCGTTTATGATTATCTTCATCAATATTGTCTAGAGTAGATGCAGCAATACCAGCTAAATGTTTCACTAGAGGTTTCTCTTCTGGGCTTATTTTCTCTAAATGGGGTTTATCAACAGGTGAACGTTTATGTCTTTTAGATCTGTTTTTACCATTCTCTTCAGAATCTTCAGATGAAGATGATGAAGAAGAAGAGGAGGAGGAGGAAGATGAGCTGCTGCTGCTACTACTACTACTGCTGCTACTATCACTGCTGCTGCTGCTACTGCTACTATCACTGCTGCTGCTGCTGCTACTACTACTGCTACTGCTACTGTCGCTGCTACTACTACCACTGCTGCTGCTGCTGCTGCTGCTGCTACTTTCACTATCTGATTCATCAGTGTCATTATTCGAGTCTTTTCCATTTTTATTCTTAGCATTACAGTCATTACTATCATCATCATCATCATCATCTGAATCATCATTGCTTTTGTCATTTTTATGTTTATGTTTGCCATTCTCACAATCATTGGTATTGTTATCATCATCGCTGTCATCTGAATCATCATTTTTACCTTTACTCTTTTTACAACCATTATCACTATCATCATCATCATCTGAATCATCACTCTTATCATTTTTATGTTTATTTTTGCTGTTTCCACAATCATTGGTATTATTATCATCATCATCATCACTATCATCTGAATCATCATTTTTTCCTTTTCCCTTTTTACAACCATTGTTGCTATCATCATCATCTGAGTCATCACTGTTATCATTTTTATGTTTACTTTTTCCCTTTTTACAACCATTACTTTCATCATCTGAATCATCACTGTCTTTGCTTTTTTTTGATTTTGTTTTTGCATGCTTGCAGCCATTATTACTCTCATCTTCATCAGTATCATCATTATCTTTGCCTTTGTTCTTTTTATTTTTATCATCATCATCATCTGAGTCACCTTGCTCTTTTCTATTATGCTTATCTTTCTTTCCTTTTTTACAATCATCATCATCTGAATCATCATCATCATCTGAGTCATCATTTTTACATCTTGTCGGTTGATCAGCTAAGAAGAGAGAATCATCAAATGCTACATTTTGTGTTTTTGCAAACTCTGTTGTACTTGTTTCTGTTGCAATTCCTAGCGGAGTTGCACCAGCTTCATTATTATGAGTATTAGAAACAACTGAAAAAATATCATCATCTTTTTCAGATTGTGCAGCAGCCTGTGGTTTAGGTTGTACAGATATAATTTGAGATTCAAGGTCAGCTAGACGAGAAGGTGCCATACGAGGATCATCTTCATCTATGCGGCCTGTCTCTGCAATCTTTTCAAAATTGGGACTATCTTTTGCATGTGGATCGCTTGGATAATTTGGTTTTTTGTGAGCATTATTATTAACGTCAATTTCATTATCATGATCATTGCGATTTACAATACTAGGATACTTGGATGATGAATCTTCAGCAGCAATAAAATCTTGTGAAGAGGTACAGTTATTATTAATTATATGTTTTGCTTTGCTCAGCCATGGCTTCTGGAAATACACAATTTCACAGATTTCAGGAACAGCTTTGGAGTCTAATGGACATGATTCGAGATTGGCTGCACTTTTTGGACAAACAGTTGGAGCAACTTCTACAAGTAATATATATTTCACACCAGCAACTACCTATAATGATGTTTATATGTAAATAAAGAAACTCTTAATGGTTCTGTATATTACCTGTTGTTGAATTCTTAGAACTCTAACCAAAGCATGTTTTTTTTTCACGTTCTGACTCTATATGATGCAATGCAGTATCTACAAGAGTTGCAATGCCTTCAACATTTTTATTTAAATCGATTGGACAACCCACACAATATTCGGAATTTGGTCGTACTGTTACAAATTGTTCGCCTGATAGCCCACCTTCATGAGCAACTTCTTCGCTTAAATGAACCTTAAGAAGAATATTTGAACATTAGATATTTTTAAAAAAAGAAAACAAAATTTAACTAACACTTGTATCGATTGGTGCTGGTGTTGCATCAAATGTTTTACTTATGTCATGCACATTTCCTTCAGGGTCCTGTACAGTAATCTGCAACTTTGGTTGACAGGAACTTCCAGGATGTGTTTCATAATTACCATTAACATATCTCACGTAACCTTCACAAGTGAATAAGGTTCTTGTACATGAAGGGATTGAGATATCTTTACGACATTCTCCAGCTGCTTCTATTGTTATTTTAATGATGTTGTCATTCTTCAAATCACAGAACAAAGATATTACCTTCATACATTTTGAATATTGAAAGAATATTGTCTAACAAATATATTAAGTTATTTGTCATATGTGTATAAATATTCCTCAAGCTCATTTCGAAATTTTATTGCAAGAAAATTTAACAGAGTTTTGAACAGAAAACACAAGGGGATTGATAATCACAAGGTTTTGAATAATAAAAGTTCAATGGGAAAATAAGCAAACTTTGGCATCTATGTGGGAAAACCCAGTAATTTACAGTGTTGTCATATTTAGTTTAACAAAAATGGCTCTGCTATATCTTTGAAGCAAATGAAGATATCAATTTTGTATTTTAACAATTTTTCTTTCTCCAATATCATGGTACTAAATATTAGACGACTCTTTTTCGACACCCTACATATCGATTACTTTATTATTAATAAACACAGGCTGCTATCAAGGGGAGAAATAAAATGATTATTATTCTTGACTGGTGTTGATGTAATAATCATTAAACTCAATAGGTCAAAATTTCCAAGCATCAACATAAAAGAAGCAACATTTTCATTATAGAAACATACTTATATTAATTATATAGGATGTTTCAACAATCTATAGATAGAGGACAGCATCATTATTTGTAGAAATATTTAAAAATGTTTAAAGGAAGTTGTATACAATAATTACCTCTTATGTTCTAAACTCATTTGTTTTCTTTTTGATGGAAATGTTTGTTAGAACCAACCTTTACTTTATATTACATATCATTCACCTTGAATCAGCTTTTCTACTATAATAGGGTGAGTATTCAAATATTGATCTTTGCCTATAATGTCAAGTTTCATTTTTAGAATGCAACATATTTTTGGGAATTCGCATACAGTTTTCTAAAAGAAAGTAATGAACCAACTTACAAGTGAAAACCTAAATTACAATTGACAAGTTATATTTGAATATCCACTTTATATAGCAGAAATACTATCATGGTAAGAAAAACAAAGTCACATCACCCTGTATACTAAAAACCACTCAGTGGAAATTTCATTAATGTCTTTTAAGTAACAGAGATCAAAATTTACTTTTGTCAAGATGAATGACTTCTTTTGTTAATATTATTGCTGGTGCATTACACATGGGGAGCATCTAGCTTGATGCAATTCTGAGACAATTCCAGTCAGTCCTGAGCAGATGGTAATCCTAGCTACATTTAAGTGAGAGGTGGTGGTTGGTTTTATTATTGTTATTTTAATAATAATAGTTTACTCACCATACTCACCGTTTAATATTACTCACCATAAGTAAACAATAATATACATGTTTTTATGACATCTCTTGTATTTGGACGAGACCAGCGAGTCGGTTTTTCATTAATCATCCAATAGAGGAGGAGTAAGGGGGGGGGTCAAAGTTGAAAATTTTGCACTTTTTAAAAACTAAAAGTCAGAATAACTCGAGAACGGGAGGACCAAGCTGGGATTTTTTTTTAGACTAAAGAGTATCGCTACCCCCGTTCTTAGGGTCGATTAGAACAAAAAGACATACTTTGACTTGCTTTGGATCTTTTTGGGACAGTTACTCAAGTTCCTAAGGAAACGTAATTGTAACACTTTGATGCGCCGTAAAATGGGGAACAAAACAGGTTTAATGCACTTTTCCCCACCAGGTCATCTTCTAGGTCGAAAACGCAAAAAACTGAAAACGGTGCAAATACGGTCCTGGAATGAACACCTTTTGAGATAGAGAAGCGAATCGTTTGCAGTACCTGTAATTTAGTGACCTATACGTGACTGTGTAAGCAAACTCCGAAAATTTCCAAAAAGACTCTCAAAACGTAGGGGGAGGGGTGCCGTTCCTCTTCTATCCCTTTTAGCGCCGTTATTCTTCAGTGATTTATGCTGAGATTCGACAAGTAGCTCTTCCAGATCTGTATGCATTTCGTCTCCAAAACTCGGTTAAAATAGCTGAAGGATCTTGGTGTTAGCAAATATTTAAATTTCTTGTGAATTCGTTATTTTTGGTTTTTCGTTATTCGTGCCAAAACAGTACGTCTTTAACCATCGTAAAGAGAAAGTAAAAGTAGGTAAAAAGTGTAACATGCTCTTTTTTCGAAAAAGTACTCCTTGTACTTGAAAATCAAATTTGATGATATAACGTAGAAAAATTGATACCCATAAATGGACATGCGGTCGGGTGATCGATGAAAGTGTTACGGAAAGATATCTTGAGCTCTCATTACTCACGATAAGTATAAACTAAATAATTAGAATGAATTCGGCAATGAAAAATAATTTTTGAAAAAAATGCGTTTTGTGGTTTTAACATGGAGTGATTTTCGTTAGTTCCAAAAAGAGATTTCTGATTACAATGCATCAAATTGAGTTGAAAGTTCACGTTATATTTTAGTGAAGAATTTCCAGTTATTTGATAGGATAAGAGGGACAAAAGTAGAGGAGTTGGTGCCCATAGGCGTGCGGTCGGGTGATCGATTAAAGCGTTGCCGGGAGATATCTTGCGCTCTCGAATATTTTATTCTTATGGTGAGGGCAAAATGTACAGCATCACATATTTTTGGATAACTTTAAATTATTTATTTTTAATTGCATTTAAATGATGTACCTACCATACAGTATGCTGTATTCCGTGGCAAATAATGAATCTATGCATGTTTAGGCTGAAAACTTATACTTATCGCCATTAATCTTCCTGAATAAGGCAACTTTACTCAACCTTCTTTGGATGTAACCTTAATTTGACTTAAACTAGTAAAATAAAAACAATTGCAGTGCAAACTATTTTGATTCCTATTTTGTTCATGAGCTGATCCCCACCAATTTGGAACATTTGTACAGAAAAAGCTGGTCACCCTATCATATCAGCAACTAACATAACCAAAGATACCATTTGATGCTTCATGCACTAAAATACAGTGTTGGAGAGGAAAAGGAAAAAACTTGTTAAACCTCAATGTTTGATGCACCAAATCTTCAATTTAATAAATGAAACAAGTATACAATGCACCTTAGAATAGCTCCAGACAGTGAATAGAAAGTAGCTCAGACAAAAAGTTTAAGAAGATCTTCAAAAAAAAAAACAAATAATGCTAAAACAATTTATGTTAAGATGACGCCCTACAATTATGAATTATTATAATCAGCTTCCTTATGTCACACATTTATGGAACACTCTGTTTAGTAACATTTTTAGAAATAGCAATGCTATCCTCCATTGACAGATTATTGAAACATCTTGTATGTTAGAATTATTGATCATGAATTAAACAAATGAAGATGGTATTGTTTTTAGATATTAATGAGCATTAAAATATGTATAGTTAGCCAACCATTATTCTTATGATTTACAAGATCCCAATGGTATCCTCTGTATAAATACAGAGTGATTTGTACACCAAGGGGCAAAAAATCAAAATCAAAAGGCAGAAAGGTTTTTGAATTTATTAAATCTTCATAAAATTAATAGCATGCCATGAAAGTTGCTTGTAAACAAAAGATTTATTTACTAGTTTTTGACAGCTGTCACATACTTTGCTAATGTAAAAAGAAAGATTTCTCCAAGAATGCAGTTCATCAATAAAATATATGCAAATGCAGACATTTTGTTTACCGTTTTTTGAAGTACTCATGCTTTAGAAAGTTGTCAGGAATATCAAAGAAGATTCCCAAATAGATATCAGCCATCTCATATCTTTTGTTTATAAGCAAATTCCATGGCTTGCTGTTAATTTCATGAAGAAAATCAAGAAAACTTTCTGCCTCAATATCTCAAAAACAAAGGCAGAACAGAAAAAAATTTTTGAATATTTTTTGCTTAAAATTTAATGTCAAGACACGAATTTTTCGTTTACCAATGTAAATCTCCCTGTATATAAAAAGTGTATCACCATAAAAGAGCATTTGTTATATCACTCAGTGACTAACACATACATACATGATTTCATACAAGTTGCTTATGTTTAACCTTCATTAATGCAGGTAAAATCATATTCATCATATTTGTAGCTAATCTGAGTTCTGATTTTAGAAGTAATACAAAAGAATTTTCTGCATATTTATAATATTCAAAAAAGCAACCTTCTAGAAAATATAATAATTTTATTTAATATGAACTCTTCAATTAAATCTCAATCAATTCCAAGAATTATTCTAATTACAAAACAACTTGCAAGGAAATGTCCAATTATAACAATTATTGAACCATACAACATTATCAAATTTAGATAAAATTAAAGTTAGTCTAAAGCGACCCTGCTAGCCCAGGCTTACTTAAATACCGCTATGACTACCTACCTCAACTTAAAATTAGACACCTACAATTTTCCAATACAAGACAAAAGTATTGGATTTCTTTAGAAATTTGAAATTTTCAAGTTTAAAGTAACAGGTGATTGATTAATTACATCTTATGTAGATGCAAGGGCATTATTATTATTCCACAATACACAATTTATTTTATTTGGTTCAAGAATAGAAGACATTAGTGTCTTGTGTAAATCAGATGTTTTTTTTATTGTTCAAATAATGTTTAACTTAATAGTTACAAATTATTTAGATACTTATCAAAGTATAGATGCTATGAGTTGCCAAGAATTTTGTAGCTGTGCCAAAAAAATTAACATCGATGTAAACTAGACAGATCTTTAAAATGTAAGTCATTAGTTAGATTTAGTCTTATTAACAAAATGCTGTAATATTAATTCTTATATGATTGTAACAGGTAATAGATTCAACAAGTGAAGTGTTTATAAAAATAGTTGCAGGTAATTTATTATGATTTGACAATAACTATGTACACTACATTCAAGTTAATCAACATTTACTCTTTGTCTGTCTATAATGTTTTTCAATAAGTTTTTAAGTTATATAATAAAAACACACTTAAGAATGCAGATTTATTTTTAAAGTACTTTACGAATATTTATAGGTATACCTACCTCTTTGTGCGCGTTTATAAACGTCTCGTAATTGTAATTATAGAAACGATCTGGTCTAGAGTTTAGATTATCTAAAAGATTCTCAATATATGGACGATATGCATTATATGCATCCTCTTGGAAGTTATTCAACGTCGCACCATTTATACACAAAACACAACAAAACCACACAACCAAACTCGTTCGAAGCAGCGCCATTTTTGACTTCTGTCATCGATGTCATCTATTTTTTTAAGCTCTCATATGAGATGGCGCTTGCGCACGAATATGAAATCATAGACGTTACAAGAGCAGCGGAATGTTCAATACACATAATATGATTAAAAAAGGATGTTTTAGTTTAAATAATAGAATAATGCTGAATAAGTTTGTTTAATTTATCTTATTTTACAACTAAAACGACTAACAATTAAAACTTATACTTAAGACATTTTTTAACAAATTATCTACTATTTTGTGTGCATAAAGCATAATATATTATTTAAAATGTCTAATCAATTGCGTAATTATTAATTAACTAAATACTTAATTAGTAATGGAAAGCTTTCAATTCAGAAATTAGTATAATCAATATAATATTGTACTCCGCCACTGCGAGTGTACGTATTACATGGTGAATCGTCCTCAGCTGCATTTGAACGCATTTAGCTTTGTAGATTAAACCTCATGTAGTTTAATTAATTACCCTCTAATCTCATTTTCTAGCTATTTAAGGCTTTACACAATTACCTACAAACACATTTAAACTTTAAACGATTAAAGTGGTTACTGGATAAAGGATAACCTTAATATGACATTCGTTTTCTTCCAAGATATTTTTAAACATTAATGAATGAAAATGAGAGATGATATTACGCATCTGTGTTTAATTTTCTTCTTTAATTTTTTATTTTCTTCTATACAGGGTGTTAATAAATAACAATGACAAACTGATAATAGTGTAGATTTCTGATGACCATAGACAAGTATTTTTCAAACGGAACCTATGGTCAATTCATAAAAGCAGTTCTAGGAAATTGTCTTTCGGGTGTTCTACTAAAACTACGAGATACATAACATAACGTTTAAAGAAAAAGAAATAGGAGAAAAAACAATAAGAATATTGCTACTTGACGTGTCCCAGCTAATCAGCGCACTCTGTATAATTGGACGTAAGTTTAGAAGACCGGGAAGGCAATTTCTTACAAATTCTAGATATTTTGTTTCTGACAAAAAATGATACGATGCACTCGAAAGTTAGCATGTTTGCACGCAATTTTGAAAGCCAATAACTCCGTAATTAAGACAAGTTGACTACAGGTTCTATTTGAAAAAATAAGTAATTTACCGATTTATCCTATCAGTTTGTCGGTGTTATTTATTAACACCCTGTATATTTGTATACGTTGTCCTATCTAATTAAATACGTTCTTTTGTTTTTTTTACTCAAATTTAAAGTAAACATTCATCATTATTTATTATTATTGCATTTTTAAAGCAAATAAAAAATTTAATATCTTTTCGCCGACTTTCCTTAAGATGGATATTGTTTTATTTACTATTGATAATAGTCTTCTTGATTTTAAAGACATATACAGGGTGATTCCGAAATAAAGGGTATCCTTTTAATGGTGATAAGTGAGGCTAAAAGAAGACAAAAAATGAAAAAACGAAGTGGCTCCGTGAAAGTTGAAAATTTTGACAATTATCCTAAATATTAATAACTGAAGTCGTCTCTGGTTAGAAAAAGAAAAGTGTTTCTTGTATTGTCGCCTTAAAAAGTGAAAGTTAAGGAGATTTACGGTGTTTTTAAACCCTTGTAGTGCAAGAACGAAAATTTACCAGACATGCCTATCTTCTTGGAACTAATAGTGCAGCTGTAGTAGCACAATGAACAATAAATGCCATCATAAGCTACCCCCTGGACATTTTACAACTTTCCCTTCTTAAATCTGAAGTGTTTAATATATACTATGTGTTTAACATGCAGAGTTGTTGAAATTCGTTAAAACAGTAAAAAAAATAATAACAAAATTTATGTTACGAACAATTAGACTCCAGTCTCACAAGCAACATTTTAATCCCTTATTATTATTTAGTCACATGAATAGGAAACATTTTAAATGGCAATGGATTACACATACTACTTGAATGAAACGTGTGTATGGAAGGTACTACTATCACCTCTGTATTTAATTCAATTTAATAAATTCAACCAATTTTTATTTATGTAGCATAATGCTTGTTGAAGTTTTTGGTTCTTCCGAAGTTTACAGAAAAAAATCACCAAACCGTTTGCAGATTACAAAGTAAAAGTTCCTACTGGTTATTTATGGCATTGTAGAAACCAGATAAACTATTATACCCCTCACATAAATAGCAAGAACTACCTGCCAATGACAAGGACAGTCAGTCAACCCCTATCTATTTTTGCTTAAGTAAAAGTATGAGAGCAGGACCGGCTTGGCTTAGCGATTAAACTTCAATCGCATTTTTCTCGGAAACTATGCAATTTTTACCTACCGTTTTTTATCGCAAATGTATGTACTATCACACTGCTATCCAGCTTTAAGAGGATAGATACCCTTTATTTCGGAATCACCCTGTATAGTCAATTACAATTAGAAACATCACTTGACGATAAATCACTTCTTGTAAAATTAAAAGTTTTTTTTAGTTTAAATCAAATGAAAATAGAACACAACCATGAGTTTCTCAGAACCAAAATAAAACAATTTTATTTTTTGCCGTTTGCCTTAAGGAAATGAATTAAGGAAGATAAAATTAGACCAAGATTAATTAAATAAAATTGAAAAGGTATTTTATTTACAAATTTTCAATTTAAAATAATACTATTGTTTATAAGGATTAAAATATAAGACTCAAAACATGTGGATAACATTTGTACATTGTAAACTTTCTCTTCAATGAATAAAATGGTCATTAGTAACCTTTGTTTGCTTATCAGAAAAACGATCATTCTATTCGATCGAAATAATTGTACAATGACCAATTTTCCTAACGGGAATAGAAGACCAGTGTCCAATTTATTTTGTACAACTTGCAGTCCACTGCCTATTTCTTTATTTTCAAAAGATATTTTATATCTTATTTGGATATGGTATAGTTCGTTCATTTTTAAAAATTGGGTGCCCATTCATCGCCCACCCCAAAGATGATCGGCTATAAAGGATTGCTCATTCCCTCATTAACTTTAAAGTCTTTGCAAAAATATTACTACGTAGTAAGGAGTTACTACTAACGTATTAATACTATGTTGTGTGACGTAATCAGCGGACCCAGTTCTAACAAAGTTCTTCAATAATGTATTTTTGTTGCTGCTTTGGTGGCGATACTAAAACAGTTAAGATTCGTATTCCGGAGTTTTATAGATTCTTTTAATTGCTTTTGTAGTTATTAACATTTATTAGTTTTATTGTTTTAAGTTGTGTTATTAAGACAATTGGGAACCCTAGGTTGATAAAACAATTTGGCACCCTAGGCTAATAAACAATTTGGCGCCTATTCTTTATACAGCGCCTTAGGTTTTAACCTAGTTAACTTATTGAATAATATGGCTCTGCTGGAGATTGCTGTGATATTTCAAGATTGATATTTATTCTTTTAACTACTAGGACAGTTTATCGTTTTAGGTACATGCTACTATCAACTTACGTCATGAATAATCATATATGTAGGTATCAGAGGGTTAGTTCATTTCGAGTTTAAAAGTTTGGTATTAAATTAAAA
Source organism: Ignelater luminosus (assembly GCA_011009095.1). Classification (NCBI taxonomy): domain Eukaryota; kingdom Metazoa; phylum Arthropoda; class Insecta; order Coleoptera; family Elateridae; genus Ignelater; species Ignelater luminosus. Next base: position 83,281 of record VTPC01000415.1, read on the forward strand.
TCTGTTCTAAATCGATAGACTACAAACTGGTCGATTGGTCTTATATTATTAGCAGTAATCGGATTTTTTAAGAATATTACAGGGCCGAACTAGGAGTTAGTAATAACTGAATTACTTGTATTGTTTTGGCCTTTATTTAAATTCTTACAGTCGAACCTCGATAACGCGAAATCTTTGATAACTCGAACTTACTGTGAATGACCGATATGTACATACACTTATGTAAAAATACCTTGATTGGTTAAAGTCTTGATGGTTCAAAGTGTTTTTTCTTTCCCTTCGAGTTCGAGTTATTGAAGTTCGACTGTATCTGTTCTTTTAAATTCAGTCGAACTTCGGTAACTCAAACTTTAAAAGAAAGAGAAACCATTTCGAGCAATCAGAACTTTAGCCAACCAAGGTATTTTTGTATAAATGTATGTATACATCGATCATTCGCAATAAATTGGAATTATGAAGAATTTCGCGTTATCGAGGTTCGAGTTATCGAAGTTCAGCTGTAGTTTAAATTCAAGCATACGACACCGAAACATTTGTTTTGCATTATTATTTCGCTTAATTTAAATAGTAGTAGAAAGCAATGTGTCAGTAATAGAAAAGTTATTAAAATTTAATTTAGTTTAATAATTGTTGACCTTTCATAAGTTATCTGATTTTATCTTTTCCTTGGTCTTAGGTCTGTATAAAAATGTTTAAATTATTTTCACATATTTCCTAATTTTTTATTTAAATGTTTGCAAACGTTTAAACAAAAAACTATTATTTTCGCATATTTCCTAGTTTAAACATTTAAATAAAAAATTAGGAAATAGTGAAAATAATTTAATTATTTTTATACAGACCTAAAACTAAAAAAAGATAAAACCAAATAATATTACAATTTACTCAATTTCAATTACAGTTGAACTTCGATGACTCGAACTCGAAGAGAAAGAGAAAGCACTTCGAGCAATCACAACTTTAACTAATCAAATCTAAGATACCGAGCTATAGCTGAGGTACTTTTACTTTTACTTTTAATTCAACCTATCTTAGCTACATTCAGTACAATCAAAGGTAGTTTTAAAACACGCAAAAGGCATTTTCCTGCTACTTTTCTTAATAGGAATGTTTGACATTTTAACAAGTAATGATGCACCGGAAAGTTAACACATGTCTGCACACAACTTTGAAAGCTGATAACTTCGTTTAATATAAGACACATCAATCATAAGTTTCATCTGAAAAAATACTTGTACATACAGTCGTCAGACATTATTTTATCCTATCAGTTTGTCGGTATTATTTATACCCTGTCAGAGGTATCTCGCTAAGCCGAATTTTCGGTTATCCGGATTATTGATTACTTTGGTATATCCCTATTGTTATTAATCAGCAAATTGTGTGTTTGAGTAATATATTTACAGGGTGTACAAAGATATAACTGCTTCCCTGTTTGCCATTATGTTTACATATTAAGTTTGAAAGACCTTTCGCCAGTTCGCGTCCACATAAGCGTAATATTTAGCTTTTTTAATACAAGAATTTCCAGTTTCCACTGCAGTTCTTTTCCCGAATGCGCGCTTTGTAAGGTAAACGTACAGATACTCATTAGAATGATCTCTTATCGTGCAAAGTGAGTACAGGCCCACTTTTTATCAAATTTTATCAAACTAATCAATGGCAACTTTAGTTTAGTATTCACGATGAACTTTAAAAGATAATTACTTACAAAATATCGTAATAAGTAAATTGAAACTTAGCTCTTATTATTTTTTCCTTTGCGCATACTCTGGCCCAATACAGCCCAATAATGTAGGTAGGTAGTAGGTATGGCCGTATGTAGCATATTAACCTAATTCGTGAAAATATCGAAATATAATTAAAGTCCCAATTAAAACTTATATAAGACAATAGATAAAAATGAATGACGATAATATCTGTTAAAAGTAAACAAAAAAGTTGCAAAATTCTTTTAAGAAAAAGATACGTTAACCAACAATGCGGCACGTATGTTTGTTTGCTCATTTGTATGTAGATGCGCAATAATTGTATACTTTAACATGTACTAGTGACCGATATAAGACATGAAGTATATAAGAATAGCATAACAAATATGAGCTTTATGCTCAGATGCATTACGAAACGTTTCATTAAGAAAAAAGACAAAACCCAGTTATCCGACGTCCTTGTACGAGTACGTTAGTATAAATAAATATTTGTATGGAGTGGCACACGTAATTTTACTATACTATTTACAATATGTTCAACACGTGTATTCGTTGGGAGGGGGAATAAATCTCTTCCATCATTTGTTTATTATATCGAGGGTTCAATTATTTTTGACCTGTGGAGTGATTGTTACGCAAATTAAAGATAATAATGAAACTACTGTATTTCTTGCCAAAAATTTAACGAAAAGTATGTTTGAGGGTTTGTTTTTAAATTTTGGCAGAATATTAAGCGCGGAGTTTATCTGAAAAAAAGATTTATTTTTGCGAACACGCACAGATTTTTTAGTATTTTGCTAATCATCATCAAATCCATATCAAAACAGTTTATTATTAAAAAAAAGCTGATAATTTAAGTTTTATCAGGTTGACGTACTTGAATCGATGGTCAATTGTTTCCCAGAATTTAAAATCTAATGTTAGGTTGTTCATTTCTCGTTTCGGATTTTAAAAAATTACGGTAAAATAACCTATTAATCGATAGTTTTTTGACTGAAATTCATAGTTTTGGCGGCTTCCCGTGGGATTCCCGAGTGGCAAGTAGGATTTTCTTGGATAAATCAGGTTTGTACTTCAAAAAGTTGTCAATATTATTTTAAAATGTCATGCATGTTGACATTGATATGTTTAGATATTTTCAAATAAAAATTCGATTTGCGTGAATATAAGAAGGTAAATTGTGTTTTACTGGAAAGAATAATTTAAATGACTTTTTTACAATTTCAAATCATAAAACAGTTTATTATATAATTCTAACAGGCTTTATTCTGAAAATATAGTAGCGTGCTGATTTCCTTATTGATTTAACTTTATTCGGAAATTCTATCACACTTATTTTTCTAAACAACGAATGGAAACTGTCATAACTGTATTTTGATTAATTTTACCTTTTATATTTGTGTAAATAACTTTCCTAGATCCGATCCTGATCGTTATATTTAGATCGAATAGTACAATAAATAATATTAGAGGCTCGCCGCGATCGTCTCGTAAAAGATGCAAGAATAAAGATCTAATTGTGCACTTTGATGTATCTTTTTGACTGGGGGACGGAAGGTGGGATTGCATAGAGTTTAAAAATAACCGTGTTTTCATTAGACGATGAGGTGAGGATGATGCGAAACGAGAAACGTAAATATTTGTGGTAGCGAATGTGAAGGTCGCCAACAACACGTGACGAACCTACATTTATCCAGCTGTTTCTTATAATGACACTTTTTTTACAGGAGAAACGTAGCCCTGACGTCGCGGCGCTCAGACGATAACGTGCCTGACTAGGAAACGAAGAATATTTTTGGATATAAAATAAAAGGAAAGTCGGTCACGCAGTTTTACGACGTTTATGAAATTTCTGCAGTATACGAAGGGTTTTCCTATTAAATAGTTGTTATCAGTGTAATTATTAGATCAAGGAAGGGTATTGCAGTGATTTATTAGTAGTTTATACATCTCTGGGTCCTAGTAAAAGTGGGGACAATCTAAACGCTGGCGAATAAGACATGTCTCCGTTGTGAATCAGTCTCGGTGAAGTGTGCGAGTAAGTGGTATCGCGTTGACGCTCTCTGCTAATGGACGTCTAAATTCAAGATGGCCGCTGACTCGGGAATGGATACGTGCCCGTCACCAGAGATCGCGGACTCCAGGAAAAGGCCACTGGACGGGGACAACGAAAACGGTGACACGAAGCGGTCACACTTCAGCACAGGTAATCCCTATTGTGCGACATTAATTTAGTTTAAGATAAAGTTAGTGAGAAGTGCTGGGGCAAGGGAAATTGAGCTTCGAGTGCCGAGGAGAGTGCGGTGGTTTGGTGGTCGTAACCGTCGCAACAACCAGTTGACTTGACATTTCTATTCGTATTCGGAATAATAAAATATTAAAATATCAATCAGCGGCCGTTTAACAACAGAGTATAGAATGATTTCCGTTCGGACGCGGCGGACGTCGGCGTAATGCGGTCCGGAATCAATCGCTCGACGTGGCGGCAGTGCGCTCGGAGGCGACTCCGGACTCCTGGTGCGTGAGCGGAGGAGCTCTGGTCGGTGGGTGTGAAAGCTATAAACCTAACCAGCAAACTGAACATGCTGGCGGACCGATCAGCTGGCGCGTCCGTGGCCTCCTGCAATTTGAGCGTGAACGCGAATCCGACGTCGCCAGCATCGCGGAATTCGTGACGTGCTGTCCAGCATATGTTGTTAATACCTGTGTGTATGCACTTAAGTCGCCAGTCCGGGGCGAACAACACGCTTTTCGAAAACTAGGCCCACCCATTGTGGTTAAATGATAAACAACTCGGATACGTTCTTCCTTGACAATCTGTTGTACACGTTGCCAACGGGTGAGTTGTCATATGGGTGGAAGGCACCTGCACACGGCCTCCACGTCGCCACGCACGGGGCGCTCAGCAACCCAACCCTGCACTCCTCATATGCTATCTCACCGCATTCCGAAGGGAATGTCTCGATTACATCACTCACATAAATAAACACTTTTCGCCCATGACCTTTTCTCGAATTCACTCTTTTTCTCTAATTGCTCATGTTCGTTCGCCTAAAATCAGAAAAGAAAGTTTTTACCAATATGCTATTTTGTTTTGGGGGTTGGAAAAGGGACAGAAAGAAATCTCGTCCATTCCGCAACGCGATTTATATGTAAATTTTTCGTGCTGCATTGGTAAAATTCCACCGCACTCCTCTTATTAACGACATAAAACATGTTGAAATAACTAAACGTTTACGTAGTTTGTACCTACTTTCTCATTATGCATTATTCTAATAGGTATATTGTCATTAGCTAATTAATCATGTTTCAAATAATTTGCCAAATACTATTGTGTGTATGTGTGTGTATGCGTGTATGCGTACATTTTCACTTGCTTTGTACTTTTCAAATAAAAAAAAACAACTAAATATTATTTTTTTTTCGAGTTTATTGTGCTGATGTAGGTAGAAGGTGTAGTCTTAAAATTAGGTCATCAAATATTACTTTATTTTTGAATAAAATTGATTAGAATCAAGGTTGTAACGTTGCTGCTGCTCAACTGTTTTATTTTTAATGACACTGGAAAAAACTGAAAAACCTTTTTTTGACGTACACTAAGCTTCTTGATTTTTCTGCAGAACCGAACAGAAATTATGTAAAAAAAGTCCTTGAGATTATGACCTAATTTTTCAGATCATTTCTTGTTTGTCATTTTGTGCTACGTGTAGTAAATAATAATAGTAATAAATTAATAATAAACTAGATAACTGATAAACAATCACAAACTTTCCCAATCAATGCGTATTATAAACGTAATAACAAGGAATAAATAAATAAAACGGGACTCTTTTATATTTATTGTTACATAACTGTGATGAGAACTTTGATATTTTTGTTTTGTAATACAGCCTTCGTAATTTATTTTTTTCTTGTAATATAAAAATTGTCAGTTTGACATTTTGTGAAAACGAGGTTATGTACTTAGTATGTAAGAACATGAGAAATGAAATTTTAATTACTTCGTGTGGACTTTTTACCGCAGTTAAAGCTTCGGAAATAAATAGGCATAAACCATCTACATAGAGACGTCAACAACCAAAAAGAATCAAATTTGTTAAATAAGACCTTAATGGTTTCATTAAAAGGGGGTTTTTAATTTTAAGACTTTTTAAATATCATTACCTCCCACCGTTTCAGAATTATTGTTCTCATTTTTTTTAAAGGTTTCAAACTTTCCTTTGCATTCATTTAAAAAAGTAATGAGCCTGTTTAACAGTGGTAACTTAAAAAGAAATAATTTTTGTTTGAGTATACTTACGTTTTGATGTGCCTTTTAGATTCTAAAAACCACACATCTTTTCGTTTTTATTCGTACTTATACTGAAAGTAAAGCGGGAGGCGTACAATAATAAATAATAATGGTTTTGCAGGGGTATACTATATGGCTAAATATAATACCAAGCTGGTACATTTTTCCTTTTGATGTAAAATAAAGTTTAGGTATAATTTGTACGATTATTTCCAACTAATCACGGCATCTTCTTTTTTTGCTAATTGTTTGAAGTCAAAATTATGACTTTCTTTTATTGAATGTTGACTGTTTTGTGTAAAGGCAGATGCGGAAGTTCTAAAAACATATTTAAAACAATTTGGGATAACTGGTTTTACGAGTTCAGTTTATCATAAAGGAACTCGGATTGCTAGACGGGTGGAAAATCAGAGAAGAAAGACAATATTTAAAATAATTCTGTCCAGGGCCGGCTCAAGACGTTATTCTTTTTAAGCACAGACCAAGAACGCCGTACATTAGGAAGCGACAAACTAGGATTGATTACCACTCTCGCAATGTCTGCTTCAGAGTCCGAAGATGACCCCTCCCCATTACCTTTCTTCTATGGACATGACGCAAGGGCGCAAAAACAATCTTCACTTAAAAGTGTCGACGTAATAACGATTTTTCTATAAAAAGAACAAACTTGCTGTGTTGGTCTAAAATTGGGAATTTCAAGCTATCTCGGATTTATCATACTTCTTCGTCACCATAACTAAAGGAAGAAGATGGATTATGTAGATTGAAGATAACCCCAACTGATATGGTTAACCCTACGATATATATGGTTCACAAAACCTTATTTCCAGACTTTTTTCATATTTCGAGTTGAAAGTTAGATTTGTAAATTCTTCTAAATTTTGATGTTTGCCGAGGACTACCCAGATGGTTTCAAATGCTGAAAAACAAAGAAAGGCAGTTAATTAATTCCTACAAAATAACATAAACGGATCTCTTTTCGTTTTGGAAGTTAAACGTTTGGTACCCATTTAGAATATGGTTTCTTGAAAGAACGATCAAACTTTTCAGAAATCCCCATTGCTGCAAGTTCTCAGATTCTTGATTCGAATAGATACTATTCGTAACGCAAAATCAAAATCTGAAAGATTTTAGATAATAATTAGTCAATGAACAGCAGAGATGAATGGTGACGAAAATTTCAAAAAAGGTACCATGTTTTGTAAGGTTTCAGTTTTCGTGGTCGAAATATAATAGACTGCTCATCAAACGGAAGTCGAAAATGTAAAGATTGTTTAGCGACTAATACATCAAAAATGAAAATCTTTGCAAGTCTTTCGAATTTCGATAAACTGCCAAGACATGGCCGCTCAAAGTTTTGATCAAGATGGTCATAAACTCCATTTATTGTAAGTTCTCAGTTGTTTTAGTTATTTCTCTTAAAGCGAAACCGAAGTTTAAAAGATGATTCACAGTAGGCCAATGTCTATTCGAAATACGACTGCTTAGGATATAAACTAAAATATTCAAAAATTTCAATTTTTGTAAGTTTTCGATTTTGTTTGCTCGAAGTAGACAATTTGGAGCTTGTTTGGAATCTTCATTATTTTTAAAAATGCACATTGTTGCAAGCTTACAGATTTTTTTTATTTGAAACGGATTTTACATATTTTTGGCAAAATATACTTTCCAGAGATTAAATAAAAATTTCCAATGTTGCAGATTGTTTTGGCCCTAACATGAAGGGAATTCTGCAAGTTTTCACATTTCATGATTGCAATAGATTTTTCTTTAAAACGAAACCAAAATTCCAAAAATTCTGATAATGAACCAATAGACAGCCGAGATGTGGCTGCTCAGAATGGCCAGTAATATCTCAAAAGTTTTCATTTCTTTTTGCAATTCATTTTGTTGTAAGTTCACAGCTTTATTGTTCGAAACAAATTTTACTCCTCTTTAGTGAAAAAACTGCTCAATAGTCAAAATCTTCGAAAGTTTCCATTATATGAAGTTTTTAGATGTTTCGAACTAACAGGTTTATTCATCGAACTTGAAAGCTTTTCTACAGTGAGTACCAAAAGGTTCGCAAGAATAGGAAAAACCAAGACCAAATGGAGTCGAAAAGAGAGAAACATTGATACTTTTGAAAAGTTTGACGGTTCTGAATTTTGGTCATTTCAAAAGACGCCATTTTCTGACAAACAAATAATTGCTTGCTAGATTGAAATAGCTTGTATTTGCTTTTCAGGCATGCACAAATTATTCGGGCAAAACGTTTTTCAAAAAGATTAAAAATAGTAAATTCCCCCATTTGGTTTGAATTTCTGACGGTTATGGTATAATGGTCATCGAATAGCAGAAACGTGACTGCTTGAAATGCCGACCAAAAATTCCAAAAGCTTATTATTTTTGCCAAGTTTCAGATTTTCTAATTGATGAAAGATAGAGCGTTAGAAAACATTTCGTTGATTGCGATGAAAATCTAAATAAACACTTTTGTAAGGCTTTTTAGTTGTGATTTTCTGAAAAACCTCGAAGATTCGACCAGTATGATATCAACATCATTCGAGTCTCAAATTATCATTCGCCTCAGAAGAAATCAAAACTTGTAGTTGTCTATACCGAGACCATGAATATTTTAAATGAGGACTTTTTCAATTTCTTGATACGTAATCTCTTGTTTGTTTTTACCGTTTGGATTTGGCAGATGATATGGGTGAGCGTCAAAAACTGAGTATCAAAAATCTGAGACAGGAAAAATAGTTTGTTGTTGTTTTTTCCAACGTTTGTATGGAAGAATATTATCTCCTTGATTCTTCATGCTAGCCGCACATATTGATAAGATAAATTAAAAACTAAAATGAAATTGGCAGTATCAGGATGAAAAAATCATTTAAGAAAGTGAAGGTTTGGAATATTTGAACAGCAAAATGCAGAATTCAATTATTTCAGAAATTATTATCGATAGCAATTGGGTGACTGGTATAATGATTGTTTATCCAGTAATTAGGAATAGTTAAACCATTATTTGCTAATCTTGGTACTTAATTGATTTATAATCGATTTATTGCGAGTGATTTAATGTAAATATTAATTTTTCAAATTAGCGTTAATAATAATAAACAAAATAAAATGAAAAATAATTTATAGATATCGTTAAATTAAAATTGCATCTAACGTAATAGAAACACATAACCTAACACCTAAATATGCTTGATAACATTGAAAAATTCATAAGGAGATCCATATTGGTACATTCGGGACCACCATATCACTACCGCATCTCAACCAGTATTAAATAATTTATTATTATTATAGCTGAGTATATGACGGTCTTGTTTGCTGTAGAAATTTCCCGTAATACGAAGGTAAAGAGAAAATGTGTTCATCAAATATTTGTTGCTGTCGATTTTAGCTTGCCCTAGAAAAAAGAAACAGACCAAAGATATTTATTATTATAGTATGGAGAAAAACGAATTTATGTTTTCTTTTGGGTAATAGTGCAGTTTTAAAATGAGAGCGTGCAGACTGTTCATTACATCCGGTACACTGAAGAGATTTTGAAATTTGAGAAAAGTTGCTTATTTGGTAGATCAATTCATTGGCGTTTGTTTTTTATAAAAATTCCACGGCTTGCTAAGCAATTACTAAAAATGGAGATCACGAGCTATTAAATACTACGTAGAATTGACAAAGGAAAATATTTCAGATAAATTGACACTTCGCGATTGTCTTAAATGAAACGCCTATTTGATTTTGATACAGTTGAATGGCATGTTGTAGATTGTTTTCTGTTGATACAACCTTGCAAGCGGTAAATCTTTTGTTTTTGAAACTCATTCGAGAAAAAATCAACTTGCGTGTGAAAATCAAGGTCCGCTATGGGTTAACAGTATATTACACAGGAATGTTAAAAGGACTCTTTGAATGGCACATTGTTAACATAAATCTGTTACCCATTTTGAATTGACCCAAAAGTAGCCCCGACTTGCTAAACATGCATGAGACAAAAGGTACAAGTTAAAGGAAACTCTACACCTACCGTACCCTTTAGAGCAACAATTCTAACGGCAGTTTGCTGTTATTATAATGCAAATGAGAAACAATGTGGGTCAAAGGTTCAGTAAGAACCTCATCAAAATATTTTGGTTTTGTTAGTTTTGACTGTAAATTAAAGAGTAGAGATCAATAACAAATTTTTGTAATTTGTACCGTTGACATCTTATTACTCACTATTAGAAATGATTGGCTTAATTTGCTTACTTTATTAATATAAGAAAGTAATATTTTTTTATAGGATTGTTTTTTAGATTGTTATTATCGATATAAAAATTATAAAAAACACATGAGGAAAAATACAGCAAAATTAATTGCGTCATAATATATTACAGCAGCAAGTGAACTGAAAAGATTACACTGCTGACTCTGGATAAAGTCTGTTATTTAATGTTTGTATTTATTTTGAAAAGAATAACACTAAATAAATGAAATAATAACTGTTTTCTCTAAGAATTCGTGCAAAGGTAAATTGTTTCATTTATTCCAAATTTCCTAAACACAGCCAACGGAGAAATCTTAATTATTTGCAAAAATATGTTAACTAGGGGAAAATTACACAAATTAAGTAAGCGCCCATGAACCCAGGCAAAGTGGGTAAATTATAGAAAGGTATGCACTGTAAGGCATTGTTTTAAAATACAATTATCTAGTTTCTTTGTTATTTCCATCACTATCTTATCAATTTCTTATAATCAGTTGTTTGCGTATTTGCTTGTTGTTTTAAATAATAGAAATTTATTCAGGAAGAAATACCGATTCTCTAAACTTGAAAAGTTTAAGGTTAGAATAACTCTTTGAGTAGCGCACCATAATGTACGAACCTCTTTTTTTAAATCGTCCTTCATTTTATATTTTTAGAATATTACCATGATTTATCTCAAGTTTGTATTATTATTATTTACGTATTACATTTGTCAAAAACATCCCATCAAACTTAACTTGATAAAATTATGTTTAATTTATTACTTACATCAGCATAATACATTATTTTTCTTTTTGGTTTTAATTTGGCAAATTATCTGTCATTGGGAAACAACACATCAGCTGTTATATCTTGTGCTTTAGTAACTGAGTTGAATTGTAAAGAAAGAAAAACGTTTTCATTTACATGTTTTTACTAACATTAATTTTATTTGAAATATTTGTACATTCTGTTGTGGGGCTTTATGATCTTGTGCACGCAGTTACTTAAGTTATTATCTATTTGTATACTTGTTTTATGAAAAATATCGAGAATCTTGACCAAGAATTATTTCTCTTTTTTTTTGGTAGCTTTCGTTCTAATTATGAAGGAGCTTAGAGCGAATTTTACTGTTATGGCTAGGACACAGAGCAGAGTACTTTATGGATACCTTGATGCTATACTCGACTAGCGATGTTATCATAGTGTCTTAGAAGTATAGTATTAGTACAGTGGAACTAATTCCCACAAAGATGGGGTTTGAAATTTTTAGTTCGTTATTGGTATCTTTTGACATACTAAAAGTCTAGAAAAATCTGAGCGTGCAAAGTGCGTTTTTGGCCGCCATCTTGAAAAAATTTAAAAAATCATAAAAAATCGTACGTGGTATCAAATTAAAGAAAAGGATATCGGTTTTAAATAATAAAAATAAATAACAAAACGGTGGCCGTAAAACTGAAAGCTTTTGCAGTGTTGAAAATAATATTTTTATTAAACAAAATGCGTTTTATAATACAAATGCATATGTATTTCATCAATTTTACATCTTACATTAGAGAAAAGCTAAATCTAAGAGTCTTCTTCAGTTTCTTCCAAATCACTTTCTTTCAGTGCACTCTACCGGAACAGCTACAACATATCTCAGTACATTCCACACCATAACGTCGACACGTACACCTACCACTACCACACGGCTCATTTGTATCCGTTTTGTTTTGTTTAGTAATAACTCTGGTGCAGGGCTCATTTCACGTGTTACGGGCTGTAGTTGTCTCCTACTTTTTTCCAGTCCCAGTCTTCGGGATTGGCAATATTGGTGTTCATAGTTTTCAATAAAGACATTGCAAATGTACGAGGAGAAGATGATGAACAGCATCATCTTATGTAGGTGTTGCAATCTCGCAATATGAAATTCACTTTTGGCAGTTGTGATTTTTTTCAAGTAAAGCTTATACCGTAGTAGGTTCAGAGTATCTGTTTTTGGATTTCTACCATACAATGATACCAATGCTTTGGTGCCAATATCTGTTTGCATTTTCTGATCCAAACAGAGTAGCGCAAATGCTAAATTCCTCACTTTTCAAAAAATGTCGATATGCTGCCGATTTTCTTTTACTAAATAAAGAGCTTGTGGTATCGCATCCAGTTAAAGCATGTGAAAAGAGAATAATTCCGCATCCCTTTTCGTCAAGCACATGTTGCATCGATGTAATATCACGTTTTTTATCACTGAACGTAGATGACTGCAAACAAATATTTCGTGTATTATGGTAAATCAAAAGTACAAGAATATCGGTGTCGTCAGCAACAACTGTTAACATGGTTTTCTTCTGCCAAGGTCAGCGCTGTTTTTACAATAACAGTGTCAGCATCATCTGTAGCATGAATCACGGTGTGGCCATTCGCTTCTAAGTGTTTCCCAAGCATGGTTATAAAGCACTGTTTGTTTTCATTATTAGAAAGAAAGGGTTCTTTGCCAATAAGAAGTGGAGAGTTCTCAGTAAATTTCACTGTTAATGAGGATTGCTTTGTGTGTACCTGATGCTCTACACCCTTTGTACTGGAGATGCCACAGCCATCAAATACAATTGTCACAACTTTATATCGCTTAGCAATATGACTGCTATATAGTTGTAACACATCTGAAAATGTTCCTGTTTTTGGTCATGACAATTTGTGTAGTAGTGCACCCCCGTCAAGAACATACGATGTTTTCGCAGTTCTCTCAGTTGTTGTAGATACACCCTGGCACATTTTACGTAGTTATTGTGCCCTGCAGCTGCAAAGAAAGACAGCATGTGCTCTACAGCTTGCAAATGCATTTTCAAGTTTCCTGTTCGTTCAGCTCAAATAAATATTTTGGCAGTGCCAACCATATCTAGATACACGATCCACAGTTTCGCTGTCCTACTTTGTACCTTTAAAGAGTTTTTTTTCTTTTGCAATTCGGGAGACAACTTCAGCAGTTCGGTAGGGGAACTTATTTCAGAAACTGTTATCTCTCCATTATACAGCTTATTGTAAAGCTCCACGAGACTCTGCAAATTTGGCAAACTTGGCTGTATTTTATCTGTATCCGTTGGTTCCATGTGTTACTCACTTGAGAGCTCTGCCGGAAGTTGTAAGTTACCGTCCAGGACATCCCGAAGCAACATTGATGTAAGTACAGATGAATCATAGAACGTGTTCTCTAACAGCTCTTGAATAAGCTTTACCTGTAAGCATATGTGAAACTGTGTTTTCGGCGCAAATAGTCTTTAAAGTCTTTTTTATTCCAGATCAAAAAGAGACCAAAGAGCTCATTTTCTGCACAGTACGGTTGTATACAGTGTATCCCAATTTCGATGCTCACTATTGGGATCTTTGAAATTGTAAGAGATACGAAATCGGTTAAATTAGAAAAATTTTGGGTATTTTGGAGATCAGTTTACTTATGTTTTTGTTTTTTCAAAAAAGTTCACGGCTTGCTAGATATTTGCTGAAAACGAAATTATTTTATTTTTTTTAAAGTGAAATATTTCCGGAACGAGCAAAGATAGAAAAGAACAGCAAAGAGGGTGTTTTAGAGAATGTACTCCGAAACACAAAAAAAATATTTTCGCAATTGTCTTTTGTTTTATTTCGGCGGTGAAACGTAAATCCAAATTTTTTCTAATGGAACGCCTACTTGATTTTCATATTGCTGAACTGCACGCCTTAAATGGTTTTCAGTGATACATGGTTTGACATAGCTATTCTTTTGTTTTAACGAGTTACGAAGTGAAAATCATTTTTCATCATAGTGTGCCATGACATCTAACACACAAAGTCGTGGAGTTTTATCAAAGAAATTCATTTGTTATGCAAAAATTGCTAAAACAAAATAAATACGCTTTTATGGGGCATTAAATGCTTAGTTGGTGCTATCTGTGAATGATTAGTAAATTATCTTAAAAGCGTCTTTTGTTTTGTTTTAGCAATTGTTACATAACGAATGTAATTTATCTGACAAAAACCAATGATTTTTATATGTTTAAAGCCATTGCACACTAAGCGAGAAATGCTTTTTATTTAAAAAAATCAAGATAATTTTGTTTTTAGCAAATATCTAGTAAGCCGTGAACTTTTTTAAAAAACAAAAGCATAAGTAAACTGATCTTCAAAATAGCCAAATCTTTTCTAATTTAACCGACTTCGTATCTCTTACTATTTCCGAGATCCGAGCTTTCAGTTTTCCGGCCACCATTTTGTTATTTATTTTTATTATTTAAAACCAATATCATAATCATTTTTAGCATGAAACTTTCTTTAATTTGATACCATACACGATTTTTTATGATTTTTTAAAAATATTTTCAAGATGACGCCCAAAAAATGCATTTTGGACACTCAGATTTTTCTAGACTTTTAGTATGTCACAAAGATACCAACAACGAATTAAAAATTCAAATCCTGTCTCTGTGGGAATTAGTTCCAGCTATCACCTATTTTTCCATATATTTACTGTACTATATACAATGACCGCCAAACAGTCCGCACCAAATGAAAAAAAAATTAGTTTTTGATTTTTTTAAAAATCCTTCTGCGTCAGTAATTTGTGCAAAAACAAGCTACTTCGATCTTTCAAGTCGCTTTTCGCTTGGCAGAAAATATAATACAGTGTGAAAGATTATATGTTGAAACGTTTGGTATTAAAAAGGTAACTTTTTTTTTTGTTAGATTCTAAAAAGAATAAATTGTTAAGATTTGGCAGTTCTCGTGCAGTTGTGCATATGAAGCTTTTACAGATAGTTACATTCTTGATTTGTGTTTTCAGAAAATATCTGAAAAAACATTTTTTCTTGGTCTCCCAATTCTCGAACTTACAAAACAAAATGTACTGATTTTGAAGGTTTCTGATGTAAGGCCTTTTTAGGCATGAAATATTCTACTATAATCTCCAATTTTTCGAAATTACTTTTCTAAAGATTCCAATTTATCTAGGAATATGCTATTAAACTATTTCATCCCGGAAAGGTCTTGCACCAAAAGTTTTCAAAATCAGCATATTTTGTCTTGCACAAGAAATTTGACAGAAAAATTACTGTTTTTAACCAAGCATCTCATCTGATGATAGCCTTTCACATTGTGTTAAAATTTCATTAAAAAAATTGATACTTTCCAAAATATTGAACATTTTCTATTTTGGTCATTTCAAAAGGTGTCATATCTTGCAAAACAAAAATGGCTTAGAAGATTGAAGTAGTTTGCTTTTGGTGTTCAGACAGGCACAAATTATTGGCGTAAAAGGTTTTCCAAAAAATCAAAAATAAAAATTTCTTCCATTTGGTGCGAACTTTTTCCCTGTCACTGTACATTCTATTTGTTTTCTCTCTACTGACATATGTAAAGATTCTTCATGCATGTCTTATATTGTCCTAATCTTTACATTATAAGACGGACAAAGGTATTAATTTACTCAAATCAACAAACTGATTTTATGGCCCCTAACAACATTTGACCAATATGTTTGAGATGTACAATCTTGGACAGTAGTAATGCACCGCTTTAAAGTTTAATAAAATTTGATTCCGACTGGAAAGTTTGCCATCGTATAGATCAGAGAAAATACTTAAATAATGTTCTGTACTATTTCTTTTAAATTAATATTTTACCACTTAGATCTGATTTTAAAATTGAAAACATTTCTTCTGTCCAAGACTGTACGAAATATAAAGAAAATATTAAACTGCTAGGAAATGATAGTTTTTTTTATGTTTTGATGAAACTTGAGATAAAAGCTCCATAATTTTGTTCGAGTAGTAGTAAGAAATATTTGCAAACTATGAGGTTATTTTCTACTGTTTGAGCGAAAACAGATCAATAGTTTCAAATCTGTCGGAATGATTTGCAGATTTGCTGTTTCCGATCAGTAATTAAACTTCTTCTCTTGAAAAGTAGAGTAAATTTACAGACCAGAAGGTTTCTTATTGTGGAAAATTTTCAAAAATTTATTTTTAATTGAAAAACGTTTTTACCATTGAATATCTTCTAGAAAGATTGAATTGCAAAAGCTGTAGTGTGGTAAAAGAGTATAAGTTAGTAAAATGTCCAAGTTGGACCTTATTGATTTATTGATAATATCAATGCTGATGGCATCGTCTGTGATGATTTGTAAGCGATGGTGGTAGTGGTAACTGAATGGTTCGGAGACAGTAATAATGATGATGAAGTGGTTTCATGATGATACTGATGAAGACATTCGAAGATGTTGATTACGTGGTCGGTGATGATTGTAGATGACTTGTGGTTGTATGGATAGTTTATTGAAGTAGATGGTGTTGATGCTTAGAGATGATGTTGGCGTTGCTAGGTAGGTATTGATGTTGAGTAAGCAATTCTGTCCAGAATCACATCTTGCACGCAGGGTTACTGTGTATAGTACGGCCTTGTCAGGAATAGCGATTCCTCTAGTCGTCGTGGTGGTTTAAAGACAGCGCCGATAGTTTCTTCCTTGATTCAACTTTCAACGGGTCACTTGTGGTAAAACCCTAGTTGGACCCGGTTGGCCCTGTGCAATTCTGAAATACAGAGAAGTAGAGAACTGGATGAGGTGGGCGGTGCCTTTTTCCAAAGGTCCCAAACTTCGGAATGGCAGTGATAGTAGTAGGGAACTGTAGAACACGCGACACAGAATTTGCATTTATTGGGGTTTTTTTATTTGTAATTATCTTACAAAATCCTTAAAATGACAAAGCTTCGTGTAATATTGGCTTTGTTACTGGTAACAAGTAGAAAAGATGGCCGTTTTCGCATTCTTGTATTTTCCTTAAATTTATATTGTACGTTGTTCAGCTTGTCCAACTTACATTTCATATCAAAAATGTTTTGCTCACAATCAACTTTTGACGGAGTTCTCGATTTTACCTTAGTTCAGGTAAGAGGAAATCAGGAAGCCTTTTTAACATGAAGTACAAACAAGTAGTAGTGAGGAATGCTTCGGTGAGTCATTGAGGGATAACATGATCAGCGACGTTTGAAAGGTCATGTTTAAGTCAAAGAGGCTTATTTGAGTGAACAAGCAAATGGAAGAACTTGATAGATAAACTGTCTATTTCGTTCAGATTGATGTATTTTAGTTTTCTTTATTTCAACCACTGCATTAGTCTAGTTGAAGAAAAAGTATTTGGCGGTGTTAGATGCGCTACAGGTGCTGAGCCATCATAGCGTAAAGTGAGTGCAGCGATCGAGATTCAACATAAACTGGTTTTGAGCGAAGTATGAAACTTAACGTTACTTACCGTCATGCTACGCCATTTTAGTGTGAAACTAATTTTGTAAAAAAAAAGACCACCCAAAATCTGTCTAGGGAGATGTCTAGTTTTTTATTTCTTTGGTATTGATTGTCTTTGATTTTAATTGATATTTTACATCTAATTCACTATTGATTTGATGACCTGATTGTAGCAAAATGGTGGTGCACTACTACTTTTAATAAAATACATTATATTATGGTATAATAAAATAACACCTAAAAAGGTTTATAGTCCATTAAGAGACCATAATGTACCTGTTTAGTAGTATAACTAATTGGTTCGTAAAGACGAGGAAGAAGCTATAAAAATAAAACAATATTAACTTTGAACTGACACCAATTCTACGATACAAAAAAAGTAAGAGGAACTAGAAGTTTTACGACGCCTCTATATATTGCTATTTCTTTTATAAATTCTCAGAAATGATTTATTATTAGCGCACAGCGAGAGAAGAGAAAAAAAGACATTATTAATATTGAACTTTGAAATCCTCAAAGGATGATTTGAAAGCGTAATATTATCCGTACTTTCAGTTTCATCTTATCGTCCATGAACTTTACGTTTTCTCCCAGCAGCTATTCTCTTCTCTTTCATATTACTGTAGTCTAGTCATATTGATTTTTATCTATACATTCTGTATGCATGTTCTCGTAGGCTCCTAGGATTTGTTAAAAAATCGCAATATTAGGAAATTCAGAAAATTTATATTCTTATGTATTATTCCTATTTTATTAGATAAAAATACAAGTTTGAAATTATGTGTAGTTGTCAACCTTGAATATAACTAGTAACCAGGAAGTTTTTTTTATTATTTGTGAGGAATGTTGCATCCGAAGGTAATTATACAAAAAAAGGAAATAATGAAATACCTTTCCAAAATGTTTATGGTATTAGAAAATAATATGGAAATAGAATGTTTTATTATTAAAATACTATAAATCCTTTGCAAGCAAGTCGCGTTCTATCGAAATTTCCAGATTTAATATGTATTAAACAACCTCCTTGTTGCCTATTCATTAAGGCCTTTTGAAATATTCCTGCAGTTACTTATAGAAAGATCATTAAATTCTGTTTCAAATTCCTCCCACGTACAATTTCTGCAATTGGCGGAGGAATATTTAAAAATGTATGTCCTACGAGAAAATTGAAGGAAATTATTTTCGGTTTAAATATTTTGCTTCATTTTTGCGGGGAAGATTTTCAGGAAATAAGAACGAGAAAAAAAATTAAATGATAGATTATTGATTGTTGAAAAGCTAAATAAGTACGGCCTACTTGAATTAGGTTTTGATGGAAAACTCGAATTTTCTATTAAAATTTTACAGAAGTTTTTCATGAAAAATAACAAGATTTTATTAAAAAGCTGAATATTAATTTCAAAGAAGAGAAAAAAAGCTGCCCAGATGAAATGTGGATGATTAATTCTCGAAAAGTGTGTTTGAAAATAAAGGGTAATATGAGAATTTGATCAGTATTACCAAAAAGATTTTTATAAAAAAAAGGAGTATATTTTATTTTACTTTAAAAATTATTTTGTATATATTGTAATAAACCCAGATATCGATAAAAGGAAATCTGAATTCTGGATAGAATTAGGGGGCAATCTAAGTTAGGTTATGTTAGGTTAGGTTTGCTTTATAGTAGGTGTTCCGGCGGCGCAGCGATGAAAGCGACACATCAAAAGAGCTTTTCTGGGTGAATAAATCGACAAATTGAATTTAAAATAAAAAATCGGTTAGGTGTCAAAAACCATTTATTATTGGGTTTCAAGTTATGTCTAAATTTTAAAAATGTAGTAATATACAAAGTGTTGCGTTTAAATTAAAATAGTTAATTGATTACCATAAATGACAAGGTTACTGATCTGATAATACAAGACTTACTTCATGCTTGTTTTGGGAGTAGCTAGATTCATCGAAGAATGAGTTATGCAATGCAGTGATATAAAATGACAACAGGGATTGCCTTAAAACAATTGATTCTGGAAAGTTATTAAGAGGATACGATAAAGAGACTCATATAACTTTCATTAAAATAATCACCGACTACCGGTTTTCTTGTTTTAGAACATCATTGGTTCAGACATTTCCCCGTTTTTAATGGACCTGACGATGTTGTTCTAAATCAAAGCAAACTGCAGTCGGTGATATCTTAATAAAAGTTGTGTGAGAGAAACAGTATCTTTATCGTTTTCTTTTAATGTGTTGTTACTTTCCATCTTTTCACTTGAAACATAGGACAAAGCAAATTTTGCACGAACTAGGTTTTCAAATGCCGAATATTAGTCTGCTCCTCAAATGATTTTAGCTTTGCCAAAAAGTCTACGCTGACATATTCAGAATCATGTAGCATGAAATCACGTAGCAGAAACAAGTTTTTGTAGTAAAATATTTACTCTTACTGTCTTAAGTTCGACATAAGAAACTTTCTGCATATTCGTATGAAATCTGAGATCTTTTTCAGAGAACGCTATTAAAATTCAGCTCGAGACTGTTTTTGGAAGCATCGCATATTTTCAATAAAACTCTTACAGGGCTAACATTGTTTTGCTATTGAAGAAATCATTTGCCTTGCAATCACAGTTTGGTAACGCCTGCGTAATTTAATCAGATGTGACTAGTATGTTTGTAATACGAAAATATTTTGTGTAATAACAATATCTTAAGAATTAAAAAAAAAAACCTAAAATCAAGTTTTGAATTAGGTTAGTTGTTCATAAACGGATCTCTTTTTTTATCAAGGCTGTCGACCACTTTCTGTTAATGCATGTATCTGATGTATCGAAAATGAAACAAATAAAAAATGTTTGTGCAATTTCGACGAAAAGGTGATGCAGAATCATAGACTTACTAAGTGATAATTAAAGAAACAAGACGTCATTAAGTGAAAAACAGTAATCGTTAGTAGAAATCCGGTAGTCATTTCTTTTTAGAAATAAATCTCAACAATAATGTACGATAAATTTATGCAAATCACTCTTCGCTGCTAATAGATATTCCCAGAAAAGAAAAAAATGAAGGTTCTAAAGTATCACTTGTTTTAGAATTTATGAAAATATGCAAGTATAAGGAAAAGTTTGTATTGCTTGCATGGGTGTAACTTTTTATTATTGTGGGTGTTCCCTAACTTGTTTCTAAAAATTCTTTCTCGAGTAGGTATCGAAAACAATTTATTACTAGCGCAGTGTCAATTACAAAAAGAAAGTGGGTGACAAAAAACACAAAATCAAGCTTTTTGTGATTTATATTGCACGTTAACGTCATTATATCGATTTAATCCTAAGTGGAAATTAACCGAAATTTCGCATTAAGATAATTAGAAGGGAAAAAAACAAATTGTTGTTAATTAATCTTGGTATTTGATTTGTTGTTTGTTAGAAGAAAAATTCCTCTGAATTTGAAAAATTTAAAAGTTGAAAGAATAAACTATAGTGTTGGCGTTTTATGGTTTATTAGAGATCGCATTATGCATGTTCGCAAGAAGTTTCAGTATAGTATCGTATAGAAGGTGAAAGTTATACAAAAAGGTTGAATGTTGAATATGCAGACGTGTTTCCTAATAAATTAAAAGCAATTATTAACGGAAATTTTCTCCGGCTATTGTTTTCTAGTTGTTTTTGAATCTGTTTTTTAAAGATAAACAAATTTGTTGTGAAAAACCAGTTTATTATGTTTTTTTCATTGCATTTAAGTTAAGAATGATTAAAAACATAATTATTGGATATTTCTAGAAAAACAATTGAATTGAAAGTTTTAAATTTCTATTTGCGATTTATTGTGATCTTCGATGGCTGTTCTTACCGTAATGCTTGACATGAATTTTCAGTTTTATTCGTATCATTTGTTTTTCCATTTAACTTTGTTGTTTTGGCATGCTTCCTTGTAAAACCGACGATGGTATTTTTGTTTTTTTATTAGTTGGTCATTATCTTTAATATTTCCTTTGTATTGTCGACATTGTACATCTTTCTCTTCTTTCGCATATCTCCTTGTGTTGTTTCGACTAGTTTTTCACTTTTCTTTTTAAATAACCCAATACATTTTTTTCAAACACAGTCTGTACCAGTGTTTCTTTAAAACCTATTGCCTTCTGGTTAACTTGGAAATAAATTTAAGTAAATAAGTTTAAATATTCACTCTGTCTTCAAAATAAATGGTATTGTGTCTGTAACTACAGCAACAAAAATAGAGAGAAGTACCAATTTGTGTTTCCCGGTCGCCCCGTATAATAAGATCATCCAGTTAAACTTGAATATAATGAGTTTTGGAGAACAAAGAAAAATCGTAAAAACTTCTTTTTATTAATACCATGACGAAGCGAAATGTCCGGGAAAACATGTACGGTGTTCCATGTAAAAGATAATCCTTTTCTACAATTTCCTTACAGTAATATTATACTATAACACCCTGTATAGGACCTACCTGGCAAAATATACAGTGTGTCCAAGATAAGAATGCACAGCATGGGTATCTTGGAAACGCTAAGAGATACAGGATCGATTAAATGGGATGAAAGTTGGCTATTCGTAGGGCCTTTTTGTTGGCGTTTGCAAAATCTAGATATCTTGGATAGTTTTAGAGATATTTAAAAAAAAGTAGATTTCTCGATTTTGGTTATTTTTTATTTTATTTATTTGAAGAGATATCGGAAAACTAAAACTACTTTTTCATTGCCACTTTTTAGTCTCTATTAAAATACGCTAACAAAGTTCCTGTACAACGTTTCGGTTTCGAGTAACCATCATCAACCTCATTTTTTTAAATAGGCGGAAAAACAATGAAAATCTTTTTTTGATAGCTCTTGTTGTCACGATTCTAATGATCTAAACATTATAGGGCTATTTTGGTTTTGATTTTTTTGTGTTGAACGCTGCTGTGACTAACTGTAATAATTACTGTTAATCTTCAAAATTTTGGTTGAGCACATAATTCTTGACATAACCCCAGAGGAAAATTGGTGGTGGTTTTAGTTTTTCGATATCTCTTCAAATAAATAAAATAAAAAATAATAACGAAAATCGAGAAATCTACTTTTTTTAAATATCTCTGAAACTGTCCAAAATATTTAGATTTTGCAAACGCCAACAAAAAGGTCCTATAATTAGCCAACTTTTATCCCATTTAACCGATCCTGTATCTCTTAACGTTTCCAAGATCCCCATGCTGTGCATCCTTATCTTGGACACACTGTATACATAGATATTATTCTTGATGGTTTTGAAAATCGAACAAATTTAGCTGCCAACATTTAATAACTTCTGTGCCTTTAGGATATTACTAAAAGTAAATAATAATTAATAAAGACCATTGTGTTGTAATTTTGTATTTTATGTTACAATAAAATCTGAGTTTGAAATTAATGTCTTTATTTACTTTTGTATTTTAATATCGTGTCCTTAAGATACTATGCAGATAAGAAGCTTTTATCTTCATAATTAATTTACCATAATGTTTCAATACAAAGGTTTTATTGAAATTTAAACTTCTCTAAAAACATACTGATTTTGAGTATCACAAAAATGATTGCAAGAAATTTACTGAATAAAGGAGAAAGTCCTTCCTGTCCTGAACAACATAAATAATATCAATCTGAATTAATTTAATTCTTAAATTTATTAACCTCAAATATAGCTGAAAGTGGTAGGAACTGTCTCACCAACATCAACATTAATAAACTGTATCTTAGATGAGCATTTATCAGAAAATGCATAACTTCTAAGATATAGGGTGTTCCAAGTTTTACTAAGAATTTCTTATTTTTCTAATATTTCTCTATGGAAATGGCACTTTTGCAGGTACAAAACATTTATGATATTTTGTTCTCACTCTTACCAGTGCTGAAGATTTAAAAGAGGGGTTCTACGCACAGTGAGAAATTCTTAAGTTGTTTTTGGAATCTGAATTCAACAAGAAAATTAATGCTCAGAAATCTTCCAGTATCGATGACGAATCTATCATGAAACTAGTGAAACTTCCAGTTTCAGATTGCTGCGCAATAGGGGCTCCCGTTGGGCTAAGTTTTCTACACAAAATACTCAAAAAATTGTTTTCCAATTAAGAAGTTTTTTTACCGTTTGGTTCTTGTTCTGCGAGAGGCACTCGTAATAAGAATTTATAATAATGTCTGTTTATTTGACTTAGTTGCAATCTTTCAGAGATGGATGACTCAGTGCTATATTACTTCCAAAACCTTTAGAGGGACGTTATTTACCCCTCCCCATTTGTATTCCGTATTTATATCCGTAGACTCCATGGGCTTTGTGTGCATTCTAGTCTTTGAACTATTTTGAAGTCCTGAATTTTTAGGTCTTTACAGGTTTAGTCTCTTGCACCAATTCGTAAAACACCTCAAATGTCAAACTCAATTATCTCGAAAACAATCATTGCCAGAAAAAGATGAATAGAATCGATCTTGTAGGAAATCTGGTCTACTAGTTTAATTTTGTACAGAATGTATTTGTTGTTAAGATCAATATTTTCCGAGATATTTACCAAAAAAAGACAGAAAAAAGTGAGTAAATTGACAGATTGATGGATATAATTGTTTCGTACATCAGAGGATCTCTTACAATAATCCTACAAAATATCAAAACTTTTGTGAACTTTTCTAGGAAAACCCCCAATTTAACTGTACCACTGTAACAGTTGAGAATTCTAAATCCACCACTGATTGGAACTACACAAAAACTTCATATCATAAACTGTTTCTGGGATACTGATAAAACAATAAAGGTTAGCATCGAGCAATGAGTATGGAAAGAATGCAAGAATAACTTTTGTGGGTGTAGTTTAGAAAAGTAACAAAAGTAACTAAAAGACAAAAAATAAGTATGATATTTTGAAAGCAATGTAAAAGAAGATGCTTCGACTTCCTAAATGGAATGCCATTTTAACAAAGAAAATAAAAGATTCTTATAATACTGCCCATAGAGTAAGTTTCTGATTACAAAAGCCGTTGTTAAAAGTTGGAATATTTGTATCTGTATGTAAAATTTGTCAGAAGAATGCAAAGAACAATGTAACTTGATCTACCGTGCTAACAGGTAAATCTCACTATCTAGAATCTACTCTCATTGTCAGTGGAGAGTTTATAGCTTCTAAATTATTAATCGAAATAATTAACCGAAGATTTAGAAGAGAGTAAGTATTAAATGGGTGAACAGATTGCAAAACTACACACTCTAATTTACTAATGATAAAACAGGGCTCTGTAAAATGGTCTATCTCGTGTAATGATATCTAACGGCAGACATTTATTTCTTCAAATATTTACTGGGCACATCTCTATATGACAGACAGACGGAAATTAAAATGTAAAAAATCTTAATGACTGTATCAGGACAAAAAACAAGAAACTTGATTCACCTTTTAACTCGGTTTAGGTCAGAAAAGAATATTATGTACACTACCGTTCAAAAGTTTGGAAGCACTTGAATTATTTTAGTATTTCAAATTAAAACAGAATGCAAGCGAGAGAAGAGTTTTTAATAGTCTTAAGAATATATTTAATTAACAAAACGTACATATTATCTTGTATTAACAAAGTAGTTAATTTCTAGACTCATCAAAATGTCCCCCTTTATTGTGTATAACAGCTCTACAAATTTTTCCCATTTTATTTATTATTTTTTTCAAAATATTGTTCATTCAAAGTTACCTATTCTTCTTCAAGATATTGCCACAATTGCTTAGCACTAGTAGGTGACCGACTTTTGACCCTTCTGTCTAATTCATCCCATACCAACTCGATGGGGGAAAGATCAGGGGGTTGCGACGGCCAATTCATAATTTCGATAGTCCGATCTCGTTTCTTTTCTAACAGATAGGTTTTGCATAGTTTGGAGGAGTGTTTCGGATCATTGTCTTGCTGAAAAATAAAGTGGGGTCCGATAATATTAGTTCCAGAAGGAATAGCCTGATCCTGTAAGATATTTAAATATCCTTCCTTCTTCAATATTCCATTGATTCTAAACTAATTGCCGGGTCTTTTATTTCCGAGACACTCCCAAACCATTACACTCCCTCCCTCATGTTGGGACCATGCATACCTCAATCATTCTTTCATGCTTTTGTCAGCGAACAAACACTTTCCAATTAGAACCATACATTTCAAACTTGGATTCATCAGTCCAAAGTACCTTGTTCCATTTCTTAATTGACCAATTAATATGATGTTTCGCCCATTTCAGTCTATTTTGCTTATGTCTTGCTGTCAACTTCGGCTTTTTAACCGCCACACATCCTCGCAACTCCGCCGACAAAAGTCGTCATTTAACTGTTAAAAAGTTGACACTGGAGTTTGGCGGCTTTCATTTAAGGCAGCAGTGATTGCAGGAGTTATTAGACGTCGATTTCGTTTAGACGTTACTATTATAAAATTGTCTTCAGCATTTGTTGTTGATTTAGGTCTTCCACTTCTTTTTCTATCCTGATTTGAATTAGTTTTCCGGTGCCTTGCTAACGTATAATGGACCCCTTTGCAAGATATCTTGAGCCTTTTTGCAATTGTACGTTCACTATAGCCTTCCGCTCGCAAAGTACAAATAGCACTGCGTTGCTGTACTGTTAATTGTCACCGTTTCGCCATTTAAAGATTTAAAACACAAAATTACAAAATAAATATCAGATTAAAAAGGATATAACCTTACCTACAAAAATGTCGGGATAAAATTAAAACTATAAACAGAACAAGATAGATTCTCCAAACAATTACAATAAACAAAAACACTTGAATCTTGTCATGAGAATGTGACAAATCACAGATGGTGGAAAAGGTGTGAAGTGCAATGTTAAACAATTGATCAAAACCTTAATTTTAAAATGTTTAATTAGATCAAATTGAGTGTTAGTAAGTATAACTAGATGAGAATATTATTACCAATTTATAGTAATTAATATTGTTTTAAAAACATTTAGAAATTGCTTATTTCTGTAAATATTTTAACTGCTTCCAAACTTTTGAACGGTAGAGTATGTCAGTGGATAGCTTGTCAAGAGCAGTTTGCAGACACTTGTTAATTTGAACTTGATACCTATGAATCGCAAAAAATTAACTCGTTCATTCCATTCCATCCTCGTCGCTACTTACAAACTTTTCTTGAATTTTGAACCAGAATTAACGTGCAGTTCAGTGTTTAATGCTACAAAAAAATAATGCGAATTGTTAGGTTATCAAGGGAGACTAATTGCAATTATTCAGAAATGATGTTTTGATATTTTTTGTAATTGTGTTATCTTTAATTTTAAAATTCAATGATTTTCTGTGTTATTATTATTAAAAATCTATTCCCACGTTTTTCATTTTTCTTTTTAGATTTCTTTGGTACATAAGATTTTTGTTTGTATTTCAATCTACATACAGTACATTTTTTATAGAATTTAGAGTAGGCTGTGGTTTAAGTTCAATTTTGCAGTGTAGAAAAAATATGCAATGTGATGACTTGATAACATGTAACATTAAACACACTAAGATTTATAAATTAATTGGAAATAATATAATCAGAAAAATTAGAATAAAAGTAAAATATTGAAACATAAATCAATAATGACACTGATAAATAACATCAAAATTCAAACATACAGGGTGTCCCGAGATCGATTTGACAATAGGTGTGAAAGACAAAAAATTCTCGAATTGAAATTTGAGCCTGTGGGGATCAGTCCTGCTTGATTAGAAACTAACTTGCGCCATATTTTTATTTTTGAAAAATTAATAAGGCTGTGATAGGTATCAAAATGTGAAAACAATCTGCACAATTTGATTTTTCAGAAATAAAAATATGGCACAAGTTAGTTTCACAGGATCAAATTTCAACTCGAGAGTTTTTTGTCTTTCACACCTATTGTTAATTCGATCTGGAGACACCCTGTATGTTTATAATAACTTTTTTAGTGAGACCAACATTAAAGTCATATAGTATGTACACTGTTATAGAAATTGTGTCATGGCCTACTCTGAATTTTGTAATAAAAAAATGCACTGTAAATTCAAATTCAATAATAATTTCCAACGGACAATGTCTTGAATTTAAGATTTCAGTTAACTGCATGCATTCTTTAATGGCGTTGAATTTTCACGTTGTTTCAAATTGGTGTTTATTTTTACAACATTGTACATTGCATAAGTGCCATTAAATGGGAGCATTATTATGTGCCTACCTACTTAAATTTCAATTTATGCAGTTAAGAAATAATGTCTGGTGGCAAATTTAGATAACAATCGACTTTTTAGCGGAGAATGCTAACTGTACTGTGATATCAAAAATTCTAAATCTCAACAAGGCCAAAAATAAAAAGTTGCATGATTTGAGATTAAATTTCTTCTTGCAGTCTGCTAAACAAATAAATCATTAAGAAAAGTAGTCTTGTTTTTATGTTGCATTTTATTGTCTTATCCGGTCAATTATTCTAGTAGGTATTGAGTAGGTCTTTTAAATTTTTCAATACTATTGAAATGATGTCAATTAAAATCAAGATGCTTACCTAGACTGGATTAAGATCTGGTGATCATTCCGGCCGAGGATACATATACAGTGTGTCCAAGATAAGGATTCACAGCATGGGGATATTGGAAACGGTAATACATACAAGGTTGGTTAAATGGGGAGAAAGTTTCGTATTTATATGCCAATGAATAATCCATGGTTACATTAACAAATATTTGCCCCGTTTCAAAGATACAGGGTGAATACCAAAAAAGTGCATTTTCTAAAATCCTGATTTATTTATTTGTTATTAGAGATAAATGTACAATATTTTCAGAAACTAAATAGCGGCTGATGAGGATTTCAAGAACGGCTTCAAAGAAAATGCTAGGCTTTCTAGATTTCACGTACTCTTATCCAACTTTTGTTTTTCTTATAGGCGCCATATTCGATGTTTACATTTTTAAAATCATCATAAGAGTTTTTCAACCATGTACAATATGACTATGTTTAAAGAAGAGAAAGTACAAGAAAATACAAAATTAATATTTAATCATAGTAGGCTTAATTTTTTTTGATATTCTTATGAAACAATTGCAATTTGTACCAATCAAATAATTGTTATTGTCAGTTTTGTTGTGTCTATGTATAATTCTTGTGTGGATGAATAACGTGTTAAGTGGAAAAAAACTTAACTAACTTTATGGAAACGTTCGCTGGTGTAAAATTATATTTAATATTTGCAAATTAAACGAATTTCAAAATCAAGAGAGATATAATTAGTACATAAAAAATAACTAAAATTTGTTTGGAACTTTTTGGGAATCTTTCAAGTTTACTATGACAATTTTCTAGCGCTGCATTTTTTAAATATTGATTAATGAAAAGGAAATCCGAAAGAAAATAAAAGGATAAGAATATTAAATTTCAGGTTATGACGCTTTATAGTATATTTTTTTTCCTGTCAGCACTGGCTGCAAAAACATAGCGTTGTATTAGTTGCAAGAAGACGTAAGGATTTTTGCTTTTCTTTTTCACAAATGTAGTTTTGATAATGGTGCTATATTAAACATGAAAAGGCAAAAATGAAGTGAGGCAAATGTTTCGTTTTCAGTTTTGTAAAGCCTGGCAATGTAACGAAAATGTGGAGGCGATTCGAATGTAGTACTATTTTTAGCCCACTTTTTTGTGCAGTAAGACTTGCAGAAAATATGAAAGGGAAAAGACGAAACGACAGAATATTGACTGTGAAAAATAATTAAGGGTAATTTCCTGGTATTAGAATTTAACAGCAGCCAAGTTTTTAAGGAGACGATAAAATATGTACAGTCAACGAAATAAATGTTTTCAATTTAAAAATATACATGAAATTTCAACTTTATTTATTGATTACTCTGTTAATTATTATCTTAAAAATATGACAACGGTATAGTATTATAGGCAAATCCATTAGTAAAAACAGAGTGTAATTTAATATTTTTGATGAGGGACTTTTAAGATGCCAGTGCCCAATTTGTGTAGACAATTCGTTTTAATACGTGCGAAAAAAATGTTTTCAAAATAGGAGCCGGACGAGACAACTGCTTCATTATTAATTTATAGAAGAAAGTATTATCAGCGAAACTTGATACGAAGTAAGATCAAGTGTCCTTAAGGTAAGTAAGGATAGATTTTGCAAATTTCGTTAATATTATCGCGACTGTTTGATCAGTAAACTTAAATTTAAGATGCCTGTTAAAAGAACACGTAGCGAAATTATTCAATTAATTTATTTTAACCATACAAGCGGAAAAACGCACGCTGAAATTGCGAATACGTTAAATGTGAATATCCGAACAGGGTATAACGTAATAAATCGTATTAAAAATGAAGACAGATTGGAGCTAAAGTCTTCTCCAGGGAGGCCTAAGAAATTATCAGAGCGAAATACACGATTATTACTGAAAAAAGTGCGAGATAACCCTGGGGTTTCGAGCAAGAAATTAGCAAATGGGCTACTAAACAAAACCGGTGTGCAGGTGACCAGCAGAACTACTCAAAATGTGCTCAAACGGAACAAACAGATTAACATCGAAAAACGATTAAAGTTTGCTAATCAGACTAGTAATCGCGATGAACATTACTGATACAATGTAATATTTTGCGACGAATCCAAGATTATGTTATATTACAATGATGGACCTCAACAAGTTTGACGGAAGGCAAATGAAGCACTGAAACCCAAAAATATTATACCTACCGTAAAATTCGTTGGATTGTCAGTGCTGGGTTGGGGGTGTATGGCAGCTTCTGGTGTTGGAGAAATGACTTTTATTGAAGGGACTATGGATCACCTACAATATTTAACTATCCTGAAGACAGCAGTGCGCGAAAATTGGGCCTGGAAGGACGTTATCTATTTTACCAGGATAACGATGCTAAACATCGCTCCTAAGCAGTACGTTCCTGGATGCTCTACAACTGCCCAAAAGTAATAGAACCTCCTCCACAAAGTCCGGGCCTTAACGCTATAGAGCATTTATGGCCAGATTTGAAAATACAAGTAGCAGCAAGACATCCTTCGAACCGAAATCAGTTGAAGACCTTCATCTTGGAGAAATGGAACAAAATTAAACTAGAAGATTGTTTAAATTTGGTCGATTCAATGAAAAAACGTTAACAAGAGGTAACTAAGGCATAAGGGATGCGTACTACTAGATATTAATAATTATTATTAATGTGTCCCTGAAAAAAGAAGTGTTTTTCGTGCTTCACATAATGCTTAAGCAAGTTTTGAAAACATTTTTTTCGCAGTGTAGATTATCTTACTTTTTAATTAAATTCAGTGTTTTTCTTTTATTTTTTATTTCATTTTAACAAAATCTTGTAATTATATAGAAATATGTTTAATAAGCAAATTAGCGTTTGAATTTTTTAAATTTCTAAACCCATTCTCCTTTTATTGTCTGTAAAAGTCAGAATTTCGTTGATTTTCAAGTATTGAAAACATTTATTTCGTTGACTGTATAAAAGAAATTGAGGAATAAAAAAGGGTTTTAAAGTTCTGTTTCTCATTTTCTTAATAAGCATTTAAAATCCTGAAATTAATATAAGGGCTTTTATACATAAAATCTCTGACATTTTTCTCTCCAGTAAAGACAGTTTATACTGCTAGAGAAGTTTTTTTATGAAGTTGCATTTATTCACATTGTGTAATTCTGACATTTAACTTCAATAATTATTCCTTCATTATTTATAATTAGAATGCAGCAAAGTTAAAAGAGTTAATTATATCCTTGTAACAGTTATTATTTATTACCATTTATGTTACATTACCTGTCGAATTATTAGTTTTTATTTGTCATAATAACAGCAGCAACAATTATTATTAATGGTTAGTGGATTTTTAAAAGTAAACTTTTTTAATGATTCGTTTCTTAAAATATTATGTAGGCGTTTCTTATTAAAAACTTTTAAGGGAAACACTGTGACAGAAATAATAATTTTTCTTTCTGTTATCCAAATTGTAAAATTGAAAATCTCAATTTACGTTGCTATAGTACACTTTAATATAGTCGTTAATGAAGTTTGGTATAATTGAAATTTTGTTTATCTTCATTTTGATTAAGTGAAATTTTGTATATCGTTATTTTGATTAAGTAAATATTTCTATGATAACTTCCAAAGAGTCCTAAATCAATATTGTATTATGTTAATATTTGAGAAGTTATTAAAAAATAGTTTTAGTAGTTCATTATGTTATTAATATGTATGTACTTCTCAAAGATAGTTCGAACACAAATTGATAATCAATAAATTATATATAGAATGTTTTTCACGATGGATGAGTTATTAGCTTGTGTAGCTTAACAGTTAATTCATGATTTTACGTGTGCAGTACAAATATTTCGATCCAGTTTCATTCTTTCCTTCTATCGACAATTCCAATACTATTTATATGCGAAGCTTACTTTACCGCTACTTCATTTGTGAATATTTCAGATATTTCACGGTCTATATAATTTATAACAAATTTCATATGCCATTTCACAACAGGAGCGTGACCGTTTGAAGTATACGTAGCAATTTCGATGGTACTGCTATATTGCCTAAACTTGTATGTATACTATGTACTAATATATAGGATTGTCCGTATAAAAACAGTTGAAAAAGGTTCTTCTAATAAGATACTTAAAAAACCATTAAGTATGTTTTAATGTTATTAGTTAAAATGTTTTAAATAGCCGTCTTCAATAATTTATCAAACTTATTAAAAACACACTGAAAAGTTAAATATTCTAACACATTTTTAACTGAAATGAAAATCTCCACTTCGTACTTTCAACAGAGAATTTTTGTCATACTATTGACATTATGATTGAACTAGTTGCGTCCTTTTATGTCACTGTCACACAATTAATATTCATTTCCCTGTTATTAGATTTCCTTAACAATCTTCTTTGATAATTGGAGTATTTTTGAGCATTAATTTGTGTTTTCGACAGAAGAAAAAAAATTAAATTTTAAATGGAAGTCATTAAGTTTTGTATAAGTAGTTGGAAATTATGGTAATTTGATACGACTGCATTTTTGCAAAGTGGAATGCTGTCTCAGAGAAAACAATAACAATTAGTCCATAAAGTTTCTACTAATTAATTCTCAAGGTTCTAATTGTAAGTATTTCTCAAGCTAGTCTTGTATTTGCCTCTACATACATTGGAATTCCTGCAATCTCTTCTGCTAAAATCAATCTCATAGAATTAGATACTTTTAATATAAAAAGCAAACAAGAATGTCAAAATCGATGCCTGATTCAAAATACACCATTTCACACCTGTAGATTTTGTTCAGAATTCCAAACTCCAGTTTCTGAGAATGATAAGCGTACATATGATTAAGGTAAGTTTTCTGGAAGTGGAACTTCTTGAAAACTCGAGATGATTGATTTCTTTGTGATTGCTACCTACGGGACAAATCAAAATCTAAAAATTTGGAAATACATAAGAAAGATTGAAGAACACTTCTTCTGATGCTAGCCTAGTGAATTACTTGTCAGACTGGGGTGTGAAAAAAAAGGAGTAAGCTGTGGGACACCGAAATTCCGTCGACTAGAAGGAATTGTATGTAATAAACTGCAAGGATGACTTCTAAGAAATGGAGTAAAAACAGTTCGATTAAATCACATTGATTTTATTGATTAAATTGAGAAAAGTACTTCACAAATATCCACCAACGAGTTTGCTCTTTTTTATTTAATTTTAGGCAATTGTTGAAATTTGGATGTCCAGAATTCTATTCTAAATTCTCATATCCATTTGCAAACTACGCAATAAAGAAAATCAAAAAAATTCCTACTATGCTGACCTAATCAGATAACAGCCCATTTTTCATTTAAAAAATCTGGTACGAGATTACATCCGTAAGCAATCTGAAACAGAATCGCTCAGTGGTTTTGTGCGTTTCTGAATAATTCGAAATCTCTTCATTTCACAAAGAGTGCCGCTTAGTTCTTTTCAATCGACACAATTGGTAGTATTAGCCTATACAGAGTATAATCGAGACTCCCTACCAACTAGCCTGTTGTGATTCTCCGATTCAGTTAGCACTTTCCGAAATATGCTCCTAAACGAGTTCCATTGTAGAATTTATCATAATAGATTCCATTCGATTAGAATTTGTATGGTTTATTACAAGAATAATAGTAGAGTGGTACTGCTATTTAAAGAAAACATTGATGATGTCATATGTTCGACATCGATGACGTTACAATTCTTTACTAAAGATAACAAAAAGAGAAATGAGGATAAGGATTCTGGGCACTAAAAGCCCTTGGCAAAGCTTTCAAAATTCTGGAGTTAAGTCAAGGGTTTGGTTTCTTATTACACAGAGTGGTTCTGAAATGGTTGACTCAATTTTGGAATTCGGGCTCTCCAAAGTAAAGAAAGAATTTTTATGTCTTTGGTGTTAGAGCTGGTTCAGTTTTTCTTTGAATATGAACAGCATTGTGCTATTAAGGCTATAAAAATCAACAAGACCATAAAAAATAATTATTTTTTGCACGACCGCCTGTAAAGTTGGCGCTTTACAACTAGTTGTCAATGTCAGAAGTTGACAATTATAAACATTTGCAATTAATTTGACGTATCGATGTCGTAATGAAATCATTATGCGTTCCTATGATCTTGGTCAACTTCATTTTTTAATCTACCGTCAATGGTTTTTTTTATTATTTTCTTTAAAATACGATCGTGCAAGAAATATTGTATACAACTCTAGTGTAACACCCTTGTAATACAGGGTGGCTGAAAAATCGTTCACCAGCCTATAACTATTTTATTTTTAAAGATATAAAACAAATGCACAGGAAAAAGTTGCTTGATGTAATAAGAGGCATAATATCATGCATTGAAAGAAAACCCAACGTCTATTGTTTTCGCGTAACATAACTAACTTCAATTGTTCAAATGAAACACTTTGCATATTTCTCAAAATTCTGAATATACTTGAAATTCTCTTTTCAACCATATAACATACTTAACGATTCTCTTGAGGGCTTGACCTGCAAGATTACTCGATTTATCAATTTTAGATTACTTCTAATGGGGCTTTTTAAAAGATCATGTTTACGTAACTCCATCAGCAAATCTAAATGATTTGGAAACTAAAATTACTGCAGCTATAGCATTAGTTACGCCAGAAATGTTACAACGCGCTAGGCATAATTTAATTCTCAGAGCAGAAACATTTATTTTTCAACTCATTTAGACTTGCTGATGGAGTTACATAAACATGATGCTTTAAAAAGCCTCATAAGAAGTAATCCAGAATTGATAAATCGGGTAATCTTGCAAGCCAAGACCTCAAGAAAATCGTTAAGTATGTTATATGATTGAAAAGAGAATTTCAGGTATATTCAGAATTTTGAGAACTATACAGGGTGTTCCATTTAAACAATTAAAGTTAGTTGATGTTACGCGAAAATAGCAGGCGTTGAGTTTTCTTTCACTGCATGATATTATGCCTCTTATTACATCAAACAACTTTCTCGTTTGCAATTTGTTCATATCTTTAAAAATAAAATAGTTATAGGCTGGTGAACAATTTTTCAGCCACCCTGTATAAATAACTATTATACACTATGAAGCGCCAGCACATTTCAGTCGCATTGCCATAGAATATTTGAATCGAACATATCCAAATTGGGGGGACATCTTTGTATGTTATTCCGGTTAAACCGATATGTGCCGGAATTAAGAAAGCGAATTATAGGTATAGCTACGAACATATAAAAAATACACCCGGAATATTTGAGCGCTTTCGATTTAATCGATGGTCAGGCGAATGCAAGCCTATGTTGAAATTGAAGGTGGACATTTTCGACAGTTTCTTTAGTTAAAAAATAAACTAAGTATCTTTCGATGGCATTGTTGTTCTCTAGCTTGAATAGCATAAACACTGTTCATATTCGATTAAACATGGAATGAACTCTAACTTTGATATGAGACATATCCGGGTACACGTTTATAGGAACTATTTTTCTTTATTTTGGCGAGTTTAAGCTAATGTCAATATTTGGCTTGCCATTTCAGAACTACCCTATAGTATAGACATACACTGCTCAAAATAATTAGAGGAACGCTTCTTTACAGTTGAATAACTTTTTAATTTGCAACGCTGTACAAATTTTAACTAAGAATATCTTAAAGATTAATATGTTGTTCGAATAAAACTGTGAAAAGAATAGATATTCACTTAGCGCTCTTGAGATAACGGTATCAATTGAAGCGGTCATTGTTAAAAGAGGATATGTAACAAAAATCAAATTGTTGATAAAGTTAAAAAACTGCCTAGCAAAAAGAAAGGGAGATTTTTTATGACTTTAGTGATGACAGTTTTCTCCCGACTTTTCTACAAATTGATTTTACCACTCTCTGTTAAAAGAAAAGAATTTTCAAATGTTTTACAGCAATCTGAAATTTTGCACATACCCCCTTTTAACAATGGCCAATTCAGTTAGAAAAAAAAACTACAAGAAATAAAATGAAAACAATAATGAAAATTCCAATTCAGAAATGTAGTGTGCTTTGGTATAGTAAATTATGTTGATAGTTGATTGTACATTGTTGAATTTCACACCAGTTATGTCGAAATGAGGTATCTAAATGAAGTAGAAGTTGATCGTGCTGTTGCAGCTATTGAAAATGGCACCATTATTCGACAAGTTGCAAGAAATTTTAACATAAGCCCTTCTGTTGTTCATCGTGTGTGGAATCGTTACCTATAAACCGAAGGATATAAACGACATATTGGACACAGTTCCATAAGGAAAACGAATCCAATTCAGAATCGATTTTTATCCTATCCTCCTTACGTTCTCGCATATATACAGCAAAAGATCTTTAAAGTGGGTTAAGAACGACTCATGGATTAGAGATTTATGACCAGACTGTAAGGAATAGACTGAGAGAATGAAACCTGAGAGCATGAATCCCCGTGCGAAAAACAATTTTAACGCAAAATCACATAAGGTATCGTTTAAATTTTGTTCGTGAACAATGGCAACTTAAGACATTGGAGACCAGTACTGTTCTCAGATGTGTTACAATTCCGTTTGAGTCGTTGTAATGGTCGAGTACGTGTACATCGACGACCGAATGAACGGCATTCTGCAACTACTGTGCAAGAAGTTGAAAGATTTGGTGGTGGGTCTGTAATAGTTTGGGGCGGAATTAGTCTCGAGGAAAGAACAGATCTCGCAGTAGTTCCAGGGAACCTAACAGCTCAACGGCACATTGACCTTAGTCTGTAGGATCATGTTGTAGCAGCCACTAATGGTATAGGTCCTAACTTTGTATTTATGCAAGGCCTCATGCTACGGCTATCACCATGAACTTTCTTCACCACCACGGGATTTAAACCATGGATTGGTTTCCGCTAAGTCCTAACCTCAACCCTATCGAACATCTTTGGGACTTGTTGGACAGATGTGTTCGGAGGCGTCCAGACCTACCTCAGACTCTCCAACAGTTAGCAAATGCCCTAATCGAAGAATGGGAGAATATACCTCAAGAAGACATTCTTAGAGTCATTCGAAGAATGTCTGGAAAGTGTCTAGAAGTTCTTCGTGCCAATGGAAGACATACACGTTATTAGTGAAGCGGACTTTCTAGGAAACTTTACGTTATCTAGGCAGGATTATTTGCTCTTCGCTTTATTTTTTGTAATTTTTTTGAATTGATATTGTTATCTTACGAATTTGTCTGTTAGATTTGTATTATTTTCGCAAATTTGTTGGCAAAATGTTAATCTTTCAGATATTTATAATTACATTTGTACATTGTTGCATATTAAAAAAGTTCTTCAGATGTACATAAGCCTTCCTATAATTATTTTGAGCAGTGTATATTGCGTTGTTGTCAAAGTAGTTCAATCTCAATCCTAATACTACAAGAATAGTGAAAGTCTCTCTGGCTTTCAGTCTGCTGTCTGGGTGCCCATCCAAATGGTTCAAATTGGATGACGTGATTAGAGAAATGGGAGAATTAATATGCTTTTAGGGCTTGTATAGAACGTTGTTCTTGTTCCATTTGCAAATTAAAACTACAAATGTTCAAAATGCTACGTACTAAAGTAATATCTTGTTATTTAAATAAATTATGTTGAATTTTGTAGTGACGTAATAAGCGACAGTCAACTGAAAGGACAAATTATACACTACTAGTTTTTCTTGTGTAATTTTGACTGATTTTAAATAATACAAGCAGGCTAAGTATACAACTCCCTCAAGCAAATCATCACCTGCTTTTCTAAAGTTCAATTTTATTTTTAACTTACCTGTAGATATATTCATCTTTCGAAATGTATTTAGTATCAGCCAATTTTGTTTTTAGTTTGATGTCTTTGTTTTTATCGTTGATTCTAAACTGGCATTTTGTTTGTGTGGGTGGTTTTCTTTCGTTCGAGCTTATTAGCATAAATCAAATCTGAAGTGTGTTTTAAAAATTGAGTTTGCAAATAAAATTTATCTGCTCTCGAATGACATAATTAATTAAATCCGAGTGAAATTACTGTATTACGATGCAATTCTAGAGCAGGTTTCTGACATTAAAAAAACTCCCATAACTATGTGTTAGTAGGTCTAGGCTGTCTAGCTTTATACGAGTCGCAAGTCTTTTCATTAGGAAAAGTTAAATGTAGAAGTATGTGTTCAAGGTGAAGTATGTTCTAAATAATTTTAGCTCACACATACACACACACGGGCACATTATAAATGTGGGAGTCACAAAAGCGACTTAATTATGTGTGAGTGAAGTATTACATAATGAAGAATCACATTATATTATTATTATTTTTCATTCATTCGCGTGGCTAATGGAATACCTACAACTGCATGTATAAGATATGTTTGTGTATATGATTAACTTGGAAATTTCAAGTTGTCAATTAGTAACTTTAAATTGGAATTGTTAGAATTCCTGGCTTGCCCTTATTAAAAACTAATTTGAAATATTTTTTAATGTTACCTAAAAGGAACATTTTAATTCGAAAGTAAATTGAATGAAAGTGTAAGAACTTATTAATATCAAATTTAAATTTGCGTAATTGTAAGAGCGGCTCATTTTCCGTAATTTTCTGAAGGAATTAATAAGAATAAAATTGCTTTTCCAATGTTTTTGGTTGTAAATTTTGCAATATACTCGTTGATTAAAGGACGAAATTACAATGCAAATTAATTGTTTCCGTTTCGATGCCTAATTAGTTTGAAATTGGAATTGTAACGTTTATTGTGTTGAAAACAATTTGCTAATTTTATGGAAAAAAGAAATATTTAAACAGAAAATAGAGAAGTTATGCTAGGTATTTCGAAATAACAAGTGTTTTTGAAATAACGATCAAATAGTTCGAAAGTAACTATGAGTGTGTACTTCCTTTTCAAAACAGGTTGCAATGAACGGTCGATATCATGTATCCAAAGTTCTTGAACCCATTTTGTTTTAGATTACATTCAAAGGGTTTGGACAATGAACTGGATTATTTAAGTAAATGGATGTCAGTAGTTTAGCAAACCTTCTGAAACCTGTTTTACCTCCAGAATACCATGGAATGTAATTAATTTGAAACTGGCTGCAAAATTAATAGGTGTTGTTTTCAAAACTGAGCAATGAAAGCAGTTGAGCAGTAGTTCTTGAAATCTAATTTATGTTAGAGCAATATAGGGTTTGTACGATTTAAGTTACTCAATAAACATCTGCTCCTATCATATAAAACGAAGAAAGTATTAAAATACATTAGTCGAGAACCATAAGCTCATTTTTCAAGATTTTGTAAATTTAAAAGCCTCTTCCTATTAATCTTAAATACAAGTCAATAGTGTGCACTTCTTAATATCACATTAATTGTCTGAGAGTCTCTGAATTTTATATTTTCCTTATTTTAAAACCGTTTATCATTGAGTTATGTTTTTAAAAGCGATTAAAAATGTCTTGGTTTTGTTAACTTCCTAAATATTCACTTATATACAACCCGTAACCACTTCCTTTCCACAAAACGTTTTTTAAAACTCAATTATCTCATTTACCTTTTTTTTTAGTATTAAAACAATATTCTTCTTGCTTTCGTTTTGCACACGTAACACTAGACATTTTTTATGTTTATTCAGTTAGAACAGTAGATAAAACCACCATTTTTATTTTCATACTGCACGCCCATAAAGCTGCAAGTTGTAATAATGTTGGAGGATTTATTATTACTTACTTTTTTCTTGAAGAAAAATAGGTGTTCATTTTATGTAATTGTTGCGTCATAAACCTACATGTTATGTAGGAAGGATATGAATATAATTTTGAAGTTTGCAACGGTAACATCATACCGTGACGGTTAAATTTTGTTGTGGGTGAAGAATGCTTTAAAACGGATTTATCTGCTAATTGTTCCTTTTTATATTAGTTGCAAACGTACATAAAACATCGTTTCGTTTTATGTCTCTTTGATAATTACAGTAATTTATTGTTTCAAGTATTTTGATTAGTATTATATAATACCATAAAGATAATATATTACAATATAGTATTTCTTATCAGTTACTAATAAATCAACTGTTAGTTTGTTTACAGTAAACACTGAGTTTATTAAATTCCAAAATTACTAGTCTTTTATTAGACCGTAGATATTGACTACATAACTATATTAAAATTCGATGAATTTCTCTCTCTTGGCAAAAATTGCATTCAAATTTATTTCCGCGCCAAGACTATCCGAGGCACGAAAGATAGTTAGTAGCTCCTTCTTACTACAAATAGCTTACAATAGAAACTCTTACGTTGCATTTGATTGTATTTTTAAAATGCATTTGCTCTCATAGTACTCATACGTGTGTACGTAA
Organism: Ignelater luminosus; assembly: GCA_011009095.1. NCBI lineage: Eukaryota > Metazoa > Arthropoda > Insecta > Coleoptera > Elateridae > Ignelater > Ignelater luminosus. The sequence goes on from VTPC01000415.1 coordinate 123,558, forward strand.
AATATGCGTATCGAACGGTTTATATTGTCGAAACGTTAACTTTAAGTAAGCCCAAAGCGTGTTTATTCGGAAAAGACGGTTTTACTTCTCATAAAGAGGTAGAAACTCTGTAAAATTGAAGCTCGAAGAATTAGTGGTTTTCTATTTAGTTTCAGTACGTCCTAAAATGTAGTGTGTTATATAGATTCTAAAATTCAAATCCATACTGGAATTGGATTGGTCATAAAGATTTCAAATGATCGCACAGACCATCTTCGATATTTACAAGCTTATATTTTTTGCCAATTGAATTTAAACTATAATAAGACCTTGGATACAATTTATTTGAAAAAACCTGTAGAGCATTGTTATTGCTGTGAAAAAACGCACCTGTTTCAAATAGTTCTCGATAAAAAATACAAGATTTCTCGGTTTACTTTTTTCCAAACTGTGCGTCATTTTGTGCAATATTCTATTATCCACTCTTAAGTAATAATTTATTAAAAACCCCATTCAGAAACTTTCTAAAATTCGTTAATTTATTAATGATAAAGTTTTGCTGTTTTGCCGTTGGTTTTCTGCTACTTGACGTGAAATTCGTAGACTATAGCGATTTCGAGGTTTATTATATTTAATTACTTGTGAACAATTTATGAATTAGGTCATAGTTGGATTTGGAGTCTTGGGAAAAGAGCAATAGTTGCGACATTTGGAACTTTGGAACACTCCATTTTGTTTGGGTATAAAGCATGAAAATACTTATCTTTTGCACCTCATCTTCGCTCATTGGGTCGTCTCAAATGGAACCATAAACTGAAACAGACAACTTGACCAGCCTGCTGCCTAAAGAAAAAGTCAGACTGGTTATTATAATATTAATTTGTACCTACATAAATAAAATAATGTTGCATCCTTAAGGCAAACTACCCATTTCAAATTTAATTTTTTAAGAATTGCCAGGCAGCAGCGGAAAATAGGTTTGCAGCAATGTGTTCAGAATCGAGACTGGGAAACAATCTTCTCCGACTATTTCCATTAAAGGTTATCCTTATAAAGATAAATTGAATTAAAAAACAACACTACCTTCCACAGAGTTAAATTATGAAGAGCCTTAAGCCCTTACACGTTAGGCTTTGTCCAGAAGGGCAGCTGCTTTGCAAGTACCATTCTTCTCTAACTTCGTTATGACTTGATGCATACCAAAATGTTTACAAAAGCTGCTCTACATAATGCACTTATGGGGGATTCTACAGGATGTACTCGAAAGCAGCTTCGCGTTGTGTCTTGGAATGTGCTGTTGACCCTACATTTCGGAAACGTATTAGACACTTGGGTTCAGGACGTCTTTTTCCTTACCGCGCTCTTTCCGGTACCTGCTTTCCGAACACTTACCGCTACGTGGAATTGGTAGGATCACGGCTCCGATGTCCTTTTCATCTCTGTCAGTAGCGGACTCAGGGTTTCAATCAAAGGGGGGGGGGGTCGAGAAATAAAATGGACTTGTTTGTAATAAAGGTTAGCATACAAAGTAACTGGATAATCTTAATGGAATTTGAAAAATGTGGGGTTGTATTATGAATTTATGACTATGAGCACTCTGTATCTTAAGCTAAAGATCGCATAAGGCTGAAACTAATAAGTTAGACGTTACATTCTTGCGAAAACAAAAATTGAAAAGTATCATCTGCCAAACTGTTTCTAAACGTAACGAAAGTTTCCTCATTAAAGATTAAAAATATTGTTCGGAAAGATGTACCGTTGTTAAGTAAGGGTTCTTCTATTGAACCTGCTAACACTGACACTTTACGAAATAATAAAAATGTTCTTTGGAGTCATCAGTCAAAGCATCCGGTTTACAGGTTTAAAGTAGCAGCAAATTTTGTCAGTTATTTATTAGTTGTCTAGATTTCAACAAAACTTAAATTCAAATTTACAAAAAACTTGCACGATCAAAACCAGGCAAACCATATTTTTATAAAAGAATGAATGTTGCTTATAATTATATAAATGATTTTATTTATTTCTTTACTCGCTATTGGATCCACGATTGATTTCTGCCACTGTTTGCTGCTACCGGCTATTACCGAACTCTACATCCACAGCGCACGCGAGTGGAGATCGAAGAGACATTTATATTCTCCAATCACATATATGCAACCACAACCAGCTTCCTTTTCCGTAATTGGCCGCGATAGCCGATACGTTTCTAACCATGTGTGTGGCTCCTGTCGCTAACGTCACCGTGAATTCAAGCCTTTTGCACCGTGGAAACCAGAACTTCATACGACCAACAAATCGGCACACCACGCCGGCAGCAACAAAACATCTGGGAATGCAAAGCATAACCACAACGAACTCCTGTTTTGTTACTTTTTTCAAATTTTGGCGGCCATTTTGACCATGTTTCCGAAGAGTTATCAAAAAACGAAGACACCATGTCGTCTTTAGTTTTTGATGTAGAATCCAAATCTGAAGTCAAAATTTCAAAATTTGAAAAAAATGCGGACAGACATACAGGTAGACTTCGCAAATTCAGTAACGGCTCCTTCGGAGTGCGTTGAATATCAACTTCACACGTATAAAAAACCGCCGAAGAGACTCATAAAAAACCTCAATAGTCTTCCGTCAGAATGATGGGAAATTATTGATCACGCACTGCATTATTAAGTGTAATAAGCGTTAGTGTTTATATTTTTATAACGAAAATTAGGCCGTCGACCTAAAGTTAAAAGACCAGTTAAATCGTTAAATACAAATCACATTAGTAATCAGAATAACGAAATATTCTTTTAATGCACAACTTTATTCTAAGCTGTTGTTCTTCGTAAACCACAACCATCTTTAGAGTTCCAGACTGAAAGGTTGAAATGTGGCAACGAGTTTATTGAGCTGATTTTGGCTTTAAAAGATTACTGACTGCATTATTTTAGAAAACGCATTGTTCTGTTGTTGTGGTAACGATATTATAACGTTTTTCGAACTTACCTCAATACTCAATTTTTTGACTAATTTACTGTCAGTTACAGTATCCGGGTTTGTATTTCAGTTTGGGTCGAAATAAGCAAAATCGATAGTGTTAGTTAATTAAACCTTTCAGTCTGGACGAACACTGGAAATTCGAACTTTATACAGCTTGGAAACCTTGTTAAACTATTATAATGAAGGAGATCGTTTCGTCATCTCACTATAATATCATAGAGCAAAAAGAGACCAGCCTTAAGGTTGGGATATTGTAAAAGAAGAAGTACCTATAAATAAGGAAAGCGAATTTTGCGGCGGGAGATGCTGAACCCTTTTAACTAGTAGAAATACTATTCTAAATTTAAAACTGCAGTTGTAGAAATCTGTTTAACAACATTCCTGTTAGATTCTTTAAGGGTTGTATTTAATACCATGAGAAGAATATTTCCATTTTTGCGATAACGCCGAAGCATACGAGAAGAGCAGCGGGTAGAACTGAAATATAAGTGAACAAAAGAGGTTGTAAATTAAGAGATTTGTGAAGACCTATTAGAAACTCCTTTATGGCTTTATTCTAATATTTCACTTGTGTTGGTTTCGTTTTTGTAACAGTCCTTGATTCGAAAGTTCAAATCATAATAATTTAGAATTTGTATTTTAAAAATTAGTTGGTTCTGTTTGAGATTTCTTGAAAAGCAGTGGGTCACAATTTTATTATTACTTTCTTTTCAATGAACTCAGATTAAAATTGGCCTGTTGTATTAAATGAATTTCATATATTTATATCTTGGTTATTTGTTTGTTACATTATTTATTGTTCGCTATTATTATATTGGTTAGGTCGTATGCTTTATCATGATGGTAAATCAGAATTCTAAAATGTTTATTTATTTATTTATCTTTGAATGAATTCTAAAAAAATCTATGTTTAATGATCCAATTTTTAGATTTTCTTGTTTATCTCGTGTCAATAGGTAAGTCGGTGTAAGATTCAGCTTTGCCTTGCTTTATGACTTGTCAGTCAGCATCAGCTTTTTTTTTGTAAGGTCGCTTATTAAGGTAACTAATACGAGTATATGCCCAAAAGTAGATTCTGTCACTGAGACACATCATTATACATACACTAGCGTATAGACCATAAACTGGAAAGATTGGCAGGTAACACATGCTTTACGACGTCAGACATAAAATCTAGTTATTTCCAGTTGCGAAGAGAAAAGGAAAGTCGTTCGTACACTGCGTTTATAATTCCACATGGTCATTACCAATATAAAAGAGTTCCATTTGGGTTAACCAATGCGCCAGCCGTATTCCAGAAGGCCATAGATGGAATCCTAGGGTGATTAAGACTTACATTTGCTATGGTATATTCATATGGTGTTCTAACAGTTTCCAAGGGCATAAACGAAGCCTTAGAACAACTTGAAAGTATGCCGAAGACCTTTAGATGAGCAAAAGCTTATTGCACGGACACTTTCTCACTCTGCACTTTAAAAAGTTTTTAATGGTCAATTACTTAACTGGCAGACATTATTTTTTGGTGTTATACGGTACGGAACCGCTGCGGCATTACTTCGCAACACTCGTCCATTGTTATTATTCATTGTTATTGTTACTCTATCTAATTAGATTGTGGAGTTTTGCCTCATCCTTTCTTCTTTCTTGGTCTTAATTATATTTCGTAATTGCGCAGTGATGTAGTCCCATTTGTTATTTGTTCTTTGGTTATATGTTCTACGATTCTTCTCTGGTTATCCCATCTTACATATTGGAATAGTGTGTGCTCTGCCGTATTTACTTGTGGGCAGTACCAGCACGTATCGTTCTCCATTCTTTTGAATTTTTTAAGTACGCCGCGAAGCATCCATTCCCCGTCAGTATTTGTGTGACGAAATAATCCACCACTCCATGTTTTCTTTCTGCCCATTCCCTGACGTTTGGTATTAGCTTTTTTGTCCACTCCGTTTTTCACGTTTGACTTGTCCATCGAGTCTGCCGCCCATTTGCAGTGTTTTCTTTTATTGTTCTATTGATATCGGTTTCTTTCTTCTCGTATCTCCGTGTTCTTTCGTTTGCCATGTACTTGTAGTGCCCGTGTTCTATACGCTGAACAGATTTTTAATAGTATTCTACTTTAGCATCTCTGTATTTTTTTTCCAACGCTCGTTGCTATAGGGGCGCCCCTTATAGTAATATGGAGTGTACTACCGAGGCTAGTACTCTTCTGCTTCTCAGCGCAGCTCCTCTGTTTGACATTATTCTGTCTAATGCTATTGCCGCTTTTACAGCTTTTCCTGTGGCTTTCTTTATGTGGCTCGTTATTGTCATCTTCCTACTGAACTGTATTCCAAGATATTTTATTGTTTCACTCGTTTGAATGTGCGTATGTTGTTCATTTTTTACATTCAGTAGTGTAACCTTTCTTCTACCATCCAAGAGAACTGCTTCTGTTTTCCTTGGTTTGAGTCGTAGTTCTCTTGTCTTTATCTAATCACGAATAAGCAGACTGGTATGACTAATTTTCGTTTCCAAATCTTTTTTTGTTCCTGCCCTTGCTACGATTGCCAGGTCGTCCTCAAAGGCAAGTAGGGTCACTCCTTACTGTACTCTAATTTTTAAGACCGCGTCATAGTATACGTTCCAGAGTACCGAGCCTAGCACCGATCTCTGCGGTACTCCGCATGTTACATCTTTTTGCCGCTTCTCACTGATGTTGAATTTTCTATTGGTGAAATAACTACATATTATTTTAATGAGGTAAGGGCTTATTTTCCAACGCCTTGATTCCTCTACGATACTTCCATAGATGTGATGCAGAGTTAAAAGCATTTTTTACATCTAGCGCTCCCTTGGCGCATGCATCTCTGTATTTATAGTTGCCATCATTCGCTTCTTCGACTATTCTTTGTACTGTCTTTAGAGCATCGACTGTGGATTTCCCTCTTCTATATCTGAACCGTCTGTCTGAGAGATCTTCTTTATCTCTCATCTCTTCCTCTAGTCTGGCTGCTATTAGTCTTTTTAGCAATTTTCTAAATTTATTTATCATCAATAATGGTCGGTAGGCTTTTTCTTTTACTTGGTTGTTGCCTTTTTCTATAAGTACAAGTGTACTGTCACGCTTGGCTTGCGTCTCGTGCTTCAAATTTCTTTTTTCTTTTTTCCTATTTAGTGAGTGTTTTCTCTTTACAAGTTGTTACGAATTATTCAATTATCCAGCGTTGCGTAGTCCTGCCAATACTCAAGGATAGGGGTATTAAAATTAACTTTCCAGAACTTTGGTCCTAAGCCCTGACTCCTGCGCCACATCTGTGGTGCAATATGCAGCGTCTGAAATGTTTATTGTTCAAACTCCGAGCGCAAACGATTTCTAAATATTTTGACAGAATAATACTTTTTTACATATTAAGCCACAGTTGTGAGAAATTAAGGTAGTACGTGCTTTTGTGCAGTTGGTTATTTTTGTAGCTGCTTTAGATTTATATAATGGACGACTAGCTTGATATTAGGCGTGAAGACTTAAGTATTGTGGTATTTCAATTTAAAATTTAAACAAATGATATACACTTCTTTTTTTCCGTTTAAAAAGAACCTATGACCAGATTTTACGGGAAGCAATCAGTGGATTTACCCCATATATAATCACTTTGTACGAAGTTTTAGTTATTTCAAAGTATAATCTATTTGCCACAAAATTTATGACAAAAAAGTTGGTAATCCACAGCGACCTCTTGTAGGTGAAAGCCAGACCAACATCGTCTACCGTCAGCATGCTTTCAACCCCCAAAACAAATTACCTGTCTGTATTTTTCACCGCCATTTCTAAATCTATTAATTTCTGCCGTATTTTTTTTATACGCACAATACACCTGGATTAGCTTATTATTGGGCGTGGTATTTTCAGAACTCGTAAAGCGCGGTGTTTAATTTATGCATAGATACTTGATATTGCTATGACAACCCGTACATGGTCTAAATTAACTAATTTTCAGTCAATTTATCACTGATTCAAACTACTGATTTTTTAATTAGGTTTTTTCGAAAAATCTGTGACTTCTCACATTTTAAAATGGCCTATGCATAATTCTCAAAGTCTCTTCTTTATTTCAAGGTATATTTGATAGTCAGGGATCAATTATTTTTTGAGATATGTTCGAATAAAGTAGGGGTACTTCCTTATGGCGTTTTTATATAGGAATATCCCAACCTTAAAGGTGAAAATGACCAGAAACGTACCTGCTATTTTTATAATAGAAAAGGTTTGGTTCAAGATTATGTACCATAAATAGAATGTCTTAAGGTCGAGCACTATAAAAGTACGGTTAAAATTTAATTGTCTGTCGATACAACCGATCGAGATCTTTTTGAAAATTCTTTTCGACCTAAATGAAGGAAACACCAATGATAAAGTGAAAACTAGCATTTTAAGGATTGTCTTGAAAAACCGACCATTAATAAACGAATAACTGTAAAATACAGTTCAAAAATCAAAGCATGCTCTCTAATGTCTTTGGCTTTGAAACCAATATTCTGTATTCTGTTCTATAATACAATAAGCTACTGACAATCAATCTTCTTTGTAGCAGGCCTTTATTGTAAAAGAAACTCCGTTTATTGCTAGGAAGACATAATGCCCCCACCGTTAATGTTAAAAAAACCGTCGTAATCTACTCGAGTTTCAGCATTGTTGAAATGGCAAGTGTTGGGAAAGAAAATTCCAAAGAACTATTTTAACTATCTTTATTTTTGTCTTGACCTAGTAAACATCAGCAAGAAACTGGGTACGTTAATTTTTCATCGCTCTTAATATGCTGATTATTTCGACAAAAACGAATAGAATCATCACCATTTAGAAAGCACGTGATATAGTATTACCATTAAAATGTATTTTGTTACATATGATATGAGCTACTACCTTATTTCTATTCTATTTTAAAAGCAATTAGCTTAATTACTCATGCATTACACCATCATTCAAAATCACTGTTTTCTGTTATTAAGTCATTTGAGATTTCAAATTGGTGTTAATTTTACCTCCATTTAATACTCACTATTACTACCGTCTTCGTTTGAAAAGACACGTTTCACCTATAAATACTAAAAATAAATACTTGGCGCTAATAATAACACAAAAACATCAATATACTAGTTAGTATACGTTGTTTTTTTCCTTTAGTAATTACCATTTTGTTTCCTTTACAAATTAAACAGTTATCATCATCGACCTTCTAGTATTATACTAACTAAATACATACTACATTGTTATTTATCATTGTATTAAAATTTGATATTATAATGTGAAAAAATGTCGGTCACAAGCATCCAACGACGATAAAATGTTTCTAGCTGTTTGCTTGCTGTTTACCTTGAAAATAACCTTTGTCCCAAAACTAGAACTTACATGCAAACAATCAATACCAGAAAACTAGATAATCTAGGAAACTTTCTGCTTATGTTACTAGAACAGGTTGGTTGTAGTTATATTATTAATTAGTCTCGTTTAAAGATAATTCTACTTGCTATATTGATTAAACAAAATAATAAAATTTGAAATAAACCGACAATTTGTCTTACTTATATAGTGGGTTGAAAAGTTTCAGGAATTAAATGAATCAAAATTATTCTTTATGGTGGGTGCTTTATATTATGAATGTAATCTAAATATGCCAGCGTTAAAATGAAAAAACGGCTGTATAGCCAGAAATTGGAGGATAATGAGTTCAACAAAAAAAGAAGGAAACTAAACTAAAAATATCGAAAAGAAATACAACTAAATATTTATTTTCAAGTTTATTATTTTTCATGACAATCTCTCACGAAAATGTTTTTTTCTTCACCCATAGATCACATAGGTACATTTTCTTGGTGACATTTTTCAGTGTGCCACGTTGCAACCATTTTTCATTCCATATTTTCTATTGTTTTTTTTTTGTTTAAATAGTGATTTATAGTTTAATAAAGAGATAAACTTTGAAAATAGTTTTTGTAATGGGTGTTATTGCAGTATAATATTGCAAAAATAGTTTCACGATTTGAGCGAGAAATAACATTTTATTCACGCTTGTGTTAGCTTTCCTCCCAAACATTCAAATATTTAAAGAGATCGTGCTCGAGAGGATCTAATATTTAATCGAGAATGGAAACAATAGATTCGTTCATGTTTAAGCTAAAATGTAACTTTATACCAGAAGATATCAGCCATAAATTCTTTGAATTTTTTAACTTCTTTTTGGCGTGATTAAATGTTGTAACTTTCATCTGTTCTAACAGTAAGTAATCAAATCACCATTGTTTGAATTATTTCTTAAGGTGTTTGAGCAAAAATAGAATACAAACTGATGTCAAACGCTGGAAATCTTTGCTGAATTCTGTTTGGTTTATTTAGGTTTATTTAGAAGAATAGAATTCGTTTTCTTGATGATTTTGACATTGTTGAAGATAAAACCTTGTTGAACTATAAAGTCTCAATAGGAAGGGCACTAGTGTGGCGTACAGATATACTAAAGACTGCTCTACGGATATATAGCCATATTTAATGAAGATTGATCAATTTGTTCCGTTTATTGATAAAGTAAGAATGGAACTGACTCAAATTTTATAAAGTAAGGATTAATATAACCTCCAACATAGATTTCAAAGAGTGGGATTTATAACAAACGATCCAAATTTGTACAAACTTATTGAAAATTAGAAAAAAGTCTTTGAAATAAGGTAATTTGGAAAATTCATGGCGGTCCCGTTTATTGATCGATAAGCGTGAAACAACAAAATTAGAAACTTAGCTTTGCTAGAACTTTTAACAAACTTGGACATGATTCCAAACCATCCATCAATGATTTTGAGGTAGCCACAAACACCACTTCTTTGGTCATTTTGGGTATTTGGTTTTCTATTTAACATTGGTGACGGTTCCACCACGTACAACTATGGAAACGTGGGGCCCCTCGTGATCAGCACGGTGATTGGGGCTGGTTATTACGCCACTGAAAACCGTCATAATTCTCAAGGTACAAAGTGTATCCCCTAGCGACGAAGCTGAATTATGGCACAGTTCGCTTGCTTTTTTTAATACATAAATCGATTACATCTATACAGTGTGCTCCAATTTCGATGCTCACTATTGGGATCTCGGAAATTGTAAGAGATACGAAGTCGGTTAAAATTAGAAAAGTTTTAGATATTTTGGAGATCAGTTTACTTATGCTTTTGTTTTTTCAAAAAAGTTTACGACTTACTAGATATTTGCTAAAAACGAAATTATCTTATTTTTTTTTTAAATAAAAAGCATTTCCCACTTAGTGTGCCATGGCTTTAAACATATGAAAATCATTGATTTTTGTCAGATAAATTACATTTGTTATGTAACAATTGCTAAAACTGATTTACTGAGCATTCACAGATAGCATCAACAAAGCATCTAATGCCCCATAAAAGCGTATTTATTTTGTTTTAGCAATTTTTGCATAACAAATGAATTTCTTTGATAAAACTCCACGACTTGGTGTGTTAGATGTCATGGCACACTACGATAAAAAATGATTTTTACTTCATAATTCGGTAATACAAAAGAATAGCTATGTCAAACTATGTATCACTGAAAAGCATTTAAAGCGTGTAGTTCAGTAATATGGAAATCAAGTAGGCGTTCCATTAGAAAAAATTTGGATTTACGTTTCACCGCGGAAATAAAACAAAAGACAATTGCGAAAATAATTTTTTTGTGTTTTGAAGTAAATTCTCTAAAACACCCTCTTTGCTCTTCTTTTCTATCTTTGCTCGTTCCTGAGATATTTTACTTTAAAGAAAAATAAGATAATTTCGTTTTTAGCAAATATCTAGTAAGCCGTGAACTTTTTTGAAAAAACAAAAGTATAAGTAAACGGATCTTCAAAATAGCCAAATCTTTTCTAATTTAACCGACTTCGTATCTCTTACAATTTCCGAGATCCCAATAGTGAGCATCGAGATTGGGACACACTGTATAATCTCTAAACTATCTTCTATTATCTGAATAAAATGCTTATGTTGGCTCCCGTGATATACCTTTAGGAGCTTATACCCTGATTTTTATGTGTCGGGGTAATTAATTATGAAACCTAACCTCTAGAATTCAAACAAAATGTTTGCATTTTTGCCGCTAGGTGGCTATAGTGATTTTCGAAGATGCAAGATTAGCCGATGGGCCCTGTCAACTGGCTCGCGTCACACCAGTCATTTTTAAAAGCTATTTTTAAAATGCCAAATATAAAGGGTTTTCCAATAAGAGGTGTTATTTTGAATAGGCCGCTATTTCGGTAGATGTCACTTTTGAAGCTATCATTTTTTGACATTTGACAAGTAGAAACTACGCCATTAATAAATATGGAACGATACACGCTTCAACAACGCATTGAAATTATTAAAATTCACTATAAAAATGGTGAAAATTTGGCAGAGACGGTTCGTAAAACTCGAACATTTTTGGGTCACCGTGAAGCACCTTGTCGGACCGCAATACAGAAATTGGTGAAAAAATTCGAGCTCTTGGGACAAGTTAGTGATGTGAAGAATAAAACCCGTGCACGTCGCTCAAGAACAGCCGAGAATATTGCTGTTGTAGCCGAAAGTGTTAAAGAAAACCCAGGTTTGTCCATTCCTCGTCGTTCTTTGGAATTAGCCATTCCACAAACGTCATTACACCGTATTTTGCATAAAGATTTGGGTCTTAAGGCTTATAAAGTCCAGTTAACACAAGAACTCAAGCCGGCCGATCATCAACAACGTCGTGTCTTTGCTGATTGGGTCGTTGAAATGCATGAAAATGATCCAGAATTCCATCGAAAAATCATCTTGAGTGATGAGGCCCATTTCCACCTCGGTGGCTTCGTCAACAAGCAAAATTGTCGGATCTGGGGCTCAGAAAATCCAAGAGTTATTGTTGAAAAGTCTCTCTATCCTCAACGTGTGACTGTTTGGTGCGGTTTATGGTCCGGCGGAGTCATTGGACCTTACTTTTTCGAAAATGAGGCTGGAGCAACAGTTACGGTGACTGGATTGCGCTATCGAGAGATGATTAACGATTTTTTATGGCCGGAATTGGATGGTATTGATCTGGACAACGTTTACTTTCAACAAGACGGCGCTACGTGCCACACAAGCAACGAAACCATTGATCTTTTACGGAAAAAGTTTCCGGACCGTGTTATCTCTCGAAGAGGTGATCACAATTGGCCACCGAGATCTTGTGATTTAACACCTTGCGACTTCTTTCTTTGGGGCCACGTGAAAGAGAAGGTCTACGCCAACAGCCCAGCGTCGATTCAAGACCTCAAAGATGGAATTCGTGAGGCTATCGAGGACATAGGGCAGCCACTTTGCGATTTGGTTATGGAAAATTTCATGAAAAGGATATTGTCCTGTAAGCGTGGTCGTGGTGGTCATTTGCCTGATGTTATTTTCCACTATTAACGGCATACCTTCCTCTTTATAATGAAATAAACATCCGATCATTTATATTAAAAAATGGCACTTTTCTTTGAATATCAAAATAACACCTCTTATTGGAAAACCCTTTATTTCAAATTGACAAATTATGAAATAATTAAAATGCCAGTTTAGTTAATCTAAAAAGTACTTGGATCACAGTATTTGTATCAAACGATATCGATGTCTGTAAAATTGTAGCCAACAATCATTAAATTAACTACTGCAGCCCTTAAACCATTAAGACTGACCAATTCGTTATCCAGTTACGGTGATTTTATGATTCCGAAACAGCAATTTTTTATCTTTAATCGACTCTTTTTCTGTTTCTAATTGACGTTTAGTGAAAATCCGCTACTGTGGAACGAAAGCCAAGCTAAGTCCTGCTATAGCTCTGCTATACCTAAATTTAGCATCATGCGACTTACCAGCTGATAAGTCACTTAGAAAACAGACATTGAAGTGATTGTTCCCACAGACCTCCAAATGTAGAAAAAAACCAACTCGACAAAATATTGTACCTGTTGTTTCCTGGCTAGTGATTAATGAATGGTGATCAATAAACAGGTTTCAGAAGACAAAATTACAAAGATGCACACTGTACCCCAGCATAGCACAGTCCAGTTCAAGGTTAAATTGACTTAGTCAGTAACAGTTTCTTACATACCTTAACAAATAGAACTGTGCTGTGATAGGTCCAAAATGGATTGAAAAGAGTTCCAGGTGTTCATTTCAAATATGTACTTAGATGTTGTTTGGCCCATCTAATCCTTAAGATGATTTTGCCACATATAGAATTTATTGGATTTAGAAAGAAACTTTGTAATTTGAAGTTGATCTCCTTTAGCGTTTCTAACTGACCTATGTAGAGGTCAAAACTTCGATGACCAGTTGTTATGACAATAGATGTATAAATGTAGTCTATGAACCTCAATCTTCTAATAGAAATTTAATAAAATAAAGAATTTCTGGATTTTAAAAAGAAATGGTGAACGATGCATTGCAGACGTGGCAAATCTTATATTACTGAAAATGAATATCAATATAAAAACGTTAGATTACGTTATTGGTGCAACTAACTTCTATAATAAAAAAATGAAATTAATTTATAGAGCATCTAATACTGAAAGTGGTCATTTTTGAATTTTACTTCTAGGTGCACAAATAATGAAGTTATGAAGAAATTCAACTGAAGTGAGCCACCCTGTACAATATCGAGTCTTAGCGAAAATCTTAGTTCCTTGTTGTTTATTAACTTCAAAATTCTAAAATGTAAAATGTATATTCTTTTCGTAATTGAAATCAGAGTTAGATTTTGCATTCAACTGTACCACCACCTTTGTATTAGCATTTTCTTGACATACCATCTTTTTTTTGTTAAAATTTATTTTTGGATCTTGTAAACCAAGACCACTGGCAATTGATTGTTTTTCAGTAATTTTTATATAAAAAAACAAACAAGTTGATTTTGTGCATTTGGATCGTTTTCAGTCGTTTCTAGAAATTCAAAAGACCTTTTGCACACGATCTCGTTTATTCTCAAATGACAATACTATACAGGATGGCTGAAAAGTCGTTCGCCAGCCTATAACTATTTTATTTTTAAATATATAAACAAAATACAAAGGTGAAAGTTGTTTGATGTAATAAGAGGCATAATATCATGGATTAAAAGAGAACTCAACGCTTACTGTTCTCGCGTAACATCAACTAACTTTAATTGTTTAAATGGAACACCCTGTATATTTTTCAAAATTCTGAATACACCTGACCTTCTCTTTTCAACCATATAACATACCTAACGATTTTTTGAGGACTTGGTTGAAAAATAAAAATACTGCAGCTATAGCATTAGTTACGCCAGAAATGTTACAATACGCTAGGCATAATTTAATTCTCAGAGCAGAAAAATTTAGTTTTCAACTCATTTAGACTTGCTGATGGAGTTACATAAGCATGATCTTTTAAAAAGCCCCCTAACAAGTAATCCAGAATTGATAAATCGGGGGATCTTGCAGGCTAAGTCCTCAAGAAAATCATTAAGTATGTTTTATGGTTCAGAAGAGAATTTCATGTGTATTCAGAATTTTGAGAAATATACAGGGTGTTTTATTTAAACAATTAAAGTTAGTTGATGTTACGCAAAAACAGTAGGCGTTGAATTTTCTTTCAATGAGTGAACTTTCATCTTTGAATTTTTTTCATATCTTTAAAAATGAAATAGTTATAGGCTGGTAAACGATTTTTCAGCCACCCTGTATAACTAGTTCACTGACATTTTTAAACAGCACAATTTGTTTTTAATCCGAAGATGCCAATAATCAATCAACTTCTAATAGAATCTTTATTTGCTTTGTGATTGATAGTCTTGAAATTATTGAGGTGTTTGGATTCTTTGCGAAGTGATTTTCTGAAAACTGTTAGTGGCTCGGTCTTAAGAGTCCTAATCCGCAAAATAAACTTAATTTTGTTTTGTTTAAAACCTCTACGTAGAAAGAATCATTTGCCACTTGTTTTGGCTTACTAGATCTAGAAATAAACTTTAACAAAAAATGGTACTAGGTACTCTGATTACAAATACGCAGAAATATACAGGGTGTTCTTTTTAAACATTTTAAAGTTGTAAAAAATGAAATGTATGTCAACTATTTGACAACCATATTGTATCTGTCGAATTTAATTTCTTTTATATCAATAACTGATAAGAAAAAGAAGGAAGTTCCTAAATTAGCATTATTGTGAATTTAAAAACAATATTGTGTTTATTGTTCGTATTCAAATTTATCTCCAGTATACTTTAATCATGGATATGTTATATTCAGTGATGATAGATAACGATGAGATTAAACCCAAAAAAGCTTCATTTACTGCACATTCATTGAGATTTCTTTCCAACGAAATTCGATCAAATCAAGTTTTTCCAAGACATTAATGGGTCAAGTCACTCTGTTATCAAACTTCCTAAACAGGAAACATATTTTTGCAATCTGCCTGAAAATGATCTACAAAGTGTATTTTCTCTTTCATTCTTTTTCTTTTCAACGTCAGACATTTCTAATCCACAAATTCATAAATTATTTACGGAGGTCGTTTATAAATAAAGTTGCTGGTTATTGATAAGTTTTTTTGTCATTTAGTGCCCCTTTTGTTTCATGTATGTTTCTAAATTTACTTTCTACCTACTAAAAATACACAGATCTATTTCTATACAATCACATTTTAGTTGAAGCTTTGAATACTCGTACATAAGCTTTTCTCGTATCTAATGTAATTTCGAGGAACCTCATCCGTGTGATTATGTAATTACTACATTCTTTGGCATTACTCCAGATTGTCTTTGAGCAATTATTATTAATCTCGTCTAACTACATTTTGTTTTTAATTTCAGGAGTTAAACCATCAAAAGAAATATTTTGTTTCAAAAGTTTTCGCATCAACATAATTTGATGCTAAACTATCTTTTTTGCATATGAATTCTCTTATAATCGAGGCCACTTCTCTTCCGTATATTTCATAATGATGGTAGGATCTGTTTATACGCACACATCTGTTGCAGTCGTTAACTACTTTAATGATACGTTTTTTCTTTTTGCGAAAAAAATTTAATAAAAAGTCTGGGAAATATGACAACGTTAAAGATTTACTAATGTGATCTCTTTTGCGTAATTACGAATAAATCTCGTGTAATTGCGTTTTGAAATTTATTCCAAGTCATAAACAGCTTTATTAAACTATTAGGACGTTTTTGAATGTCTATTTGGAACTACACGAATGATATTTTACTCTTTTAGGAAAAGAAATACAAATTGGGATATTATCGGGAATTGTAGGTCAAGACCACAAATTATCAAGCAATAAATTTTAAAATAGAGTTTATCAAAATCAAAATGTGCAAAAAATATTAATTTTTAATTTTAGAATCTGGCCTAGAATCTTGAAAAACTTGCTTGGTTTTTCTTTCCTTTTTCTGAAGGAATTGATAATGAATTGATTTAATATTATAATAACTGCGTGTGTTCAATCAAGAACAAGTTGTAGGTTTTTTTCTAGCAATACGTCAAGAATTTGATCTACATTAATTTATTATAGGACAGTAATAATTTCTTATGTAGTTGACACTTGATAGTTATTGAATGCAAGGTCTTGGTCTTGTATCCATGTGCACATTCACTAATATTATAGGCATGAGTAATCCGTCTACCCTTACTACAGTTATTTAATATCGTTCTTTCTGCAATAAAAAAATCTTATTAAGAAGGATTTATTGAATTGGCAATTTCTTTGTTCTTGTTCTTTTTACCGAATAATGTATAGGCATCTTGTAAATGTACACTGCTCAAAAATTGAAGTGCATAAATTTGTCCCATATGCATGAATCTCGTTTCCTATGGTTTTTTCATACTCTCAAATGTAAAAAATCCGAAAAGAAATAATTCTAGAACTTCAATTATTTTTGAGTAGCGTATTTATCAAGTAAATGTGTTTCAATTATTCTTATTTAAACGTTTATTTCTTTCCAGGTGGAGATGGAACGTATCACTTTAAGGTGTTGGTGCCCAGTGTGGCAGCAGGGGCTATTATTGGAAAGGGGGGAGAAACGATTGCACAATTACAAAAAGACACGGGGGCACGTGTCAAGATGTCCAAATCACACGACTTTTATCCTGGTAAGTACACACAAGTTATCTAAATAAAAGTACAACTGATAAACTTGGAAAACTGTCCATTAGCAATCAGTATCTAAACAGCAAATAATTACATACGTGTTCAACCGCCGACTAAAATTATCTTGCTTTTATCATAAACTCGGTAGTTCTTGAGATAAGACGAAATTTTGATTGATCAAGTGCAAAGTAAATTGTAGTGAAAAACATATGGAGGATATAAAAATGCATTGAAAAACTCCTGTAACTTTTTTAAATGTCATGTTGAATCCTATTTGTGAAACGTTCGTATTAAGACAGTAAACTTCCTTTTCCATGCAATAATATCATTAGTATTATTATTAGTTATCAACTATCTTCTGCAATTACGTGCATTTTAACCCATTTAAGTCCAACGTTGATATTCACCACCTCTGTATATCTTCCAGTGCCTTAAAATATAGTCTTAAATGAAGCTTTGCCATATTTGACGTCACAATGCAGTGTGTCCACATTTCGATGCTCACTATTGGGATCTCGAAAATTGTAAGAAATACGAAGTCGGTTAAATTAGAAAAGTCTTGGCTGTTTTGGAGATCAGTTTACTTATGTTTGTTTTTTCAAAAAAGTTTGCTAAAAACGAAATTATCTTTTTTTTTTTAAATAAGAAGCATTTCCCACTTAGTGTGCCATGGTCTTAAACATATGAAAATCATTGCTTTTTGTCAGATAAATTACATTTGTTATGTAACAATTGCTAAAACAAAACAAAAGACCCTTTTAAGATACTTTACTGAGCATTCCCAGATAGCATCAACTAAGTATCTAATGCCCCATAAAAGCGTATTTATTTTGTTTTAGCTATTTTTGCATAACAAATGAATTTCTTTGATAAAACCCCACGACTTGGTGTGTTAGATGTCATGGCACACTATCATGAAAAATGTTTTTCTCTTCATAACTCGGTAAAACAACAGAACAGCTATGTCAAACCATGTATCACTGAAACGCATTTAAGGCGTGCAGTTCAGTAATATGGAAATCAAGTAGGCGTTCCATTAGAAAAGATTTGAATTTACGTTTCACCGCCGAAGCGAAACAAAAGACAATTGCGAAAATAATTTTGTTGTGTTTCGGGGTAAATTCTCTAAAACACCCTCTTCGCTGTTCTTTTCTATCTTTGCTCGTTCCTGAGATATTTCACTTTAAAAAAAATTAGATAATTTCGTTTTTAGCAAATATCTAGTAAGCCGTGAACTTTTTTGAAAAAACAATGGCATAAGGAAACTGATCTCCAAATTAGCCAAATCTTTTCTAATTTAACCGACTTCGTATCTCTTACAATTTCCGAAATCCCAATAGCGAGCATCGAAATGTGGACACACTATATACAATAGCAAAGCTGCCGATCAGGAGGATACGAACTTTTTACTACTTATTCTCTGTCAACATGAAAATGATACTCCAGTATTGCTTGTCGTTGCAGGTCATGTGATCAAACAATTTTCGCGAGCAATGAGAAAATGCAAAATTAGTACTTTCTGAACAAATCTTTTATGTTAAAATCATGGAAGCCTATAAGAATTGCATACTCTACGGTAGAAAGTCGTTTGGGAACGAAAGTAGCCGGACAGCGCTGTGAGGAGCCGGTTTTTAAGTTTGAGTTTTTAAGTTCAACTCGTGAGCGTCCTAAGGAAAAGACAAATGGGGGCATTAGCTCTCCTGAAATCTACTTCTTTTTAAATGAAAATTCAATAATGACATAAATCTTAACTGACTTTTTCTGCTTTCTTTGCCTCCTATGATAAAAAGATTTTGCGGACATCCATGGTTCAACCTTCATGCGTGTCTTTTTTCTCTTTAGCTGTAGTTGAATGGTGTTGGATGGAAATAGGACATCGCAACAACGAGACACACAACAGTGACGGAGCTTGCGGGTGGTGGTTATAGAACGACGGTGCATGATATGACCGGTCGGCACGCTATTGGGTTGTGATTTGTTGACAATAGCACACCACTTGAATGACCGGCGTTTTTCATTGTGGCGGGCGGGGAAACCAAGTAATAAAAACGATGTAAAGTTTGGGGTGGATTGTTGATGTTTTGGAAGCTTAATGGTAAAATAATTATATTAAATTCTTGTTGTCTTTGCTCTATTACTGGTGGCTTCAAGTCGTTGAGGCCTGAATTTTAAACTCAAACGGTACCTCATGTTCTTTTTTAACTTTTTTATGTTGTTGGTGTACGATCTGTGTGAGATGAAGAGAAGAAAGAACTTCATAAGGAGTAGTTATATGAGGTTTGGACAGTAAATTTGCGAAAACGGTAAGTGTTTACTTCCATGCATTGAAATAAAAAGAAACAGGAAAGAGACATCTTACTAGGACAAAGAGTTAACGTTAAGTTTCTAATTAAACTCGAAAGAACGTCCTTTTCAAGTAAATAGGTCCTTATCACTGATTATTCAGTCGTTACAACTACGTAATTTGAGTTCATCAGTCAACCTTGGCCAAAACTTTGTTTACAAGTTTAGCTCACACTTTAAAATTGATCGTAGCTTTTGCTAACTTTGCTAATCCGAGTTGTTCAGTAACCATTCTCATTGTTTTAAGTAGATCAGACAGTATAAGCCTTGAACCTGAACCCTTTGTTGTAATTGATGATCATCATTAACATCTTTTTTGCCTTCTTGCAATGCTTGATCCACTTTATGAACGTGGTGTAACATTCCACGTATCTCAAAAGCTGAGTTAAACAAAATCCAATGTGAATCCTTTATCTCGGTAAGATCTCTTTTCATTTCGACGGATACCTCTGAAATACACGCACTAGAGACGTTGCGCAATGTGATAAACAAGAGATAATTTGACGCTACTTGCAGTACAGAAGGATAAATATGTTGCCACTGATTACTGCGTTGCCAACAATGGTATTTGGCGTTCCCAAGGAAGAATCCCAGCCAAATCACACACTTTCTCCGAAGTGACCTAGGCGGTGCGTCATTCCTTTCTGTTGAAATCAGAGAATAAAATGTGATGGCATGACGCGTGGGAGAAAGTGGCGAATTTGTAGTTGACAATAGGGTAGGCAAGGGTCTTATAATTATACATCAAGAGCTTAGCATGTCACCGTAGCGCTGAATCTGTAGAGATGCCAAGATAAGTAACGAACTTCCAAACAGACGTCGACGGAGTTGACTCTTAAGGTTAACAGGTGGTTTAGTTCAATTCGTCATCTTCGGATTCAGATCATGAGTCGATGACGGAATTACTGGTCTTAAGCCTGCTGCATGCTGTTTGCTATTCTTACAAAGGAGGCAAGGACTTGCACTAACAGGAGCTTATGAAGAAGCTCCTTGTCTTGGACCATGTGAAAAACATATTCGTTGTTTAGAAACGTGTTGGTAAAGTAGCGTTTTGGAATTCAAAGCTACCATAACATCGTAAACGAAATATTGAGCTGACTGACTCTGACAGAAAGACAGAAATCTGGGAATGCAAAGCATAACCGCAACGAACTCCGTTTTGTCACTTTTTTTCCAATTTTCGGCGGCCATTTTGACCATGTTCCCGAAGAGTTATCAAAGAATGAAGACACCACGTTGTTTTTAGTTTTTGATGTAGAATCCAAATCTGAAGTCAAAATTTCAAAATTTGACAAAAAAATGTGGACAGACAGACAGACAGACAGACTTCGCAAATTCAGTAACGACTTCTTCGGAGTTCGTTGATAAACTGGTGGTGGTGTTATGGTTGTTATTTCTTGACCAGGATTTTCTGGCTCATAGAAAGTTAACATAAACAAATGAATTCTGCGAGTAACCGAATACTACCTATAGCAAAAACTGATTCCTAGATTAGACTTTCCATACCTGTCTTAAAGTTGATGGGTGTTAATTGGGCTATTGCCACACTCTATTGCAACGTTTTGGAAGCTAATTCTGCATTTGCATTAGTTTGCTTAGGTATTATTTTTCTTTCACTTTCACTTTTGACCTAACCGAGGTTCGAACCATTAACGCCTTCAATTTCCATGCCTGTTATGTGGAACTTTTTCAGCTTAGATCTGCCAAATACTTCCAGGTCATTTAAATTTTAGGCTCGATTGACTTTTCCGTGCTAGATGGACAATTAATTTTTTTCGAACAATGCGGCTACTTTAATTATGGCTTACATTGAAAAGGAGATTTAATTTTTCTTTCTGAACTGAAAAATAATAAGTGGTTCTGTTTTATTTCTGCATAAATCAATGGTAGCTGTGTTCATTACTTCATCAGAAAAAGAATTTCTCCTTGTAATAGAAAAACAAAAGAACGCCATTACTTAAATCTTGTTTTCACCAGCGAATTTGTCTTGAAGAATCAGGACAATACAGTTCAAAACTCTTTTCTCTATCTTTAATAATGGCCGAAATACCCTATGAATGATCTGAAATGGGTCACTCTGTAGATTTGCGTCTTATTACGAATCTTGAATGTAATCACATAGCAATATTATTTTGCATTCATTGTAAAATCTTTTCAATTGTTTCTATAAATCGGACAATTAACTTAAATGTTGTCCATTACAAAATGCGATTTTGAAATGAAAGACATCTCTTTAACTAAATTGGAATTTGGAAAACGAGATAATTACGGATAACAAAAGTTTTATTATCTTTTATTTTTCTTTCTTGTAGTTGTACGTATCTCAGCTCAAGAAAAGAAAAGTTAATTCCAAATCGGCTTTACATTCCCTGCCTAGATGAATTGTACTACCCTCTTTTGGAAAACGTATCTTTAATTATAGGCCATGCGTCCTTTCTCGAAAGTTTAGGGTCTTCGTGTTTTGATTGTTGCTTGAGGGTTAAATCCAGATAGAAAATTCGAAACGTGAGAGTTACCTTAACACCGGGCTTTTGGAGGGTCTGATTGATTTCTATTGTACCTATTTGAAAACGCCAACTGTGATCATTTGTAGAAAATTAAACTAGCAAGATTACAACGTAATAGATGAAAACGTCTTTGATAAAATCAGATAAAAAGTTATAAATCTGCGTGAGAAATTGCATTGATGAGGTTTGTACTTTGTAATTTGTTTTGGTTGCACTAAAAAGAAAATCATAATCCACCTGTTAGAAAGTTAATATTCTTTGGATATCATATGTTTTTCAAACTTTTTTTTTTATTTAAAGCCGTTGAGAATTGTAAAAGTTGTATAGAAAGGAACAGAGATTTGAAAGGGGTGGAATCTTTTTTCTTTTTTATTGTAGGAGTGTGAATACCGTAACAAATTCTGAATAAGTGGTTAATATTAAATGCTACAGTTATTGGTTGTTTTTTAATTATGTACATTAACAATATTATAAGATATTAATAGTGATCTACGACCATAACCTTTAAATTATTATTTAATCATGACCGGTAATTTCCTATAAATTATTCATTTCACTAGTAAAAGTAAATTCGCTTTTTAAGTATTAAATAACTTGCTTACATTCGAAGGCTTCCGTCAATGCTTTCCAGTTTTATTTAAGTAGCATTCAATTATTTATATACTACACCGCCAATGTTATTATCAAATGTTTTTTGTCCGTAGTGTGGGACACCTTTTACATTCACTTGTTTAAATTTGAAAACAATATTATATTATTACTATTATTTTACTGTCAGTAATTAATGTAAATTGGTTTTACTCGACGTAATTAAATAATACTTGGTTAATTCTAGTGATAAATAAAAATTTTGCAATGTCTTTCTTTCTATCTCTCTCTCTGAAAATATCAAAGGTAGGTTTAATGAAGTAATATCCAAATAAACCTGCCACATGTGTTGTCATATTGAATAATTAATGGAGGTCAAATAATACATAATTCACCACTTGGTATACAAAATGCCAATATGTTGTATTTCGCGGTATTCAATATGTAATCTGCACCATCTTCAAATTCATTGTTTCTGAATGTTGGATTCCGGAATGCACTTTTTTTGCATAACTGGAGAATTTCATGCAGGCGAAAGTTTATACGTACATGTTCATTGAATAATGTGTTTTTAGTAAGTTTCTAATTTGTGAGAAATTGTTTTCCTTGTTTTTTCACTTGTTATCGTATTGTATGGTACAGTCCTTGAATTTTAAACTGTAAATTGAATTTTATAATACGACAGTTAACTGTGAAATGGGGCTCCTATCAATAAATCTTTAAACCGTTCACTTTTAATTTTATTGTTATTTAAGTAGTTGTTGTGATGGGCAGTGACTTGAACTAAATAGCATATTTTATACTTGTCATTCTAGATGATAATAATGATGCACTAATTCTTTGTTTTGTAATTTTCTAAATGGATTCTGAATTTTGAGTACTTGCTTTTACATTAATCCTAGTCGTATACTGATATTTTAATTAACCGCAGCACTGAATAGTCTAAATCGCAACGTAACCGTAAAAGCTAAGATTTCAGTGATTTATGAACAAACGGGAAAACTCACACTGTAGCCAACTATACAACAGTACACGATTTTTTTTTAACAAACCGCTTTTTTTCTCTATAAACAATTTTTGCACAAAACCATTTCTGCTGACATCTTTTATTTTACCGCTATCGGACCTACGTGTCTTTTCTGTTCTGAATATTATAAATAAATTGGAATGAGTCTTCCGCTAAAAAATATTAGAAAAATGATGGAGAGCGGTTCGAAATAGTTACATTGATTGTACGAAAAGACATATGGAAAGTTAACAACTTCGAGTTGCACGCGCATTTCAAGAATCTATGCCTAAACAGAATTATTCACTTATAAAAATATTGGCATGTCAGGAAAAACTACTGTAAAAATCATAAAATTGCTAACCAAACGCAGGAACTTTCGCAATGGATTTAACAATCTACGAATCCTCTGGGAGAAAACTCCGGAAAAATACTTCTGTACTGTAGCTCATACAAAAATAACACGAATTTGAACAAAACTACGCTTCAGGAAATGTATCTCTCTACAACTTTTAATTTATATGATTCCAGTAATAAATTCTGCAATTCCTCCACTGTTCTTCTCGCAGTATCAAATACAGTGTGTCCACATTTCGATGCTCACTATTGGGATCTCGGAAATTGTAAAAGATACGAAGTCGGTTAAATTAGAAAAGATTTGGCTATTTTGGAGATCAGTTTACTTATGCTATTGTTTTTTTCAAAAAAGTTCACGGCTTACTAGATATTTGCTAAAAACAAACTTATTTTATTTTTTTATTTTTTTTATAAAAAGCATTTCCCACTTAGTGTGCCATGGCTTTAAACATATGAAAATCATTGGTTTTTGTCAGATAAATTACATTTGTTATGTAACAATTGCTAAAACAAAACAAAAGACGTTTTTAAGATAATTTACTGAGCTGTCTTTGCACATGCTATTTCACAAACTAACCAGAGTAAACTGAACACTCCTTATAATGAAATAGAAACACAATGTTAATTGATTTGAAATTAGTTTCCTTTTTTGACATAATCTCCTCTTAACTTCAATGCATTTGGTTCAATGGAGCTGAAATTTTTTTATACTTTCACGGTAGTGGCCTGCTTTAAGGTCTTCAAAATAAATGTTCACAATAGCAATTAACAATTAACCCATTATTCATAGAAAATTTCTATCTACTCAGAAAATCTCTCAGCTTCATAAAAAATAGTAGTCTGAGGGT
Organism: Ignelater luminosus; assembly: GCA_011009095.1. Lineage (NCBI taxonomy): Eukaryota > Metazoa > Arthropoda > Insecta > Coleoptera > Elateridae > Ignelater > Ignelater luminosus. The sequence goes on from VTPC01000415.1 coordinate 148,274, forward strand.
GCCAAATTTGGTGAATAAAGTGGATAAGAAAACAACTCCAACAATTTACAGATCACATTTGCATTTATGTGAGCAGGAACATTATATCCGGATGAAAGATAATTTTATTTTTCTTCAAACCTGGCCTTTTTCATCTATGACTGCTTTTCAGTTGGTCTAGCAGCTTAGCATATTAAGTACTGGTGATGGTTTGCCCTCTTGGAAGATAGTCAATTAATAAAATTTCCTTTGCACTCCAAAATACTGCAGCCATTACCTTTCCAGCTGATAAGACCATCTTTGAGTTTTTAGGGGCTGGTGCACCATACTCAGTGTATTGTTTTGATTGTTGCTTACTTTCTGGTATGTAGTGATGAATTCAAGTTTCATCACAAGTTATGAAATGGCACATAAAAGCAGTAAGATTTTTGTTCCATTGTAAACACTTGACAGAATATTGATGACATGAACGTTTTGGTCTGGTGTTAATAAACGTGGCGCACATCTTCATCCGCCTTGCAAACAGTGTAGACATACCCAATTCAACGTTCAAAATATAAGTTGCCTGTTCATTTAAAATTCCTACGGTCTCTGCTATTTCTTCCAATTTTAATCGATTGTCAATCAAAACAATATTGTGCACTTTGTTGATGATTTCTGTTGTAGTTGCCGTCTTTGGATGGCTGCGAAGAGATTCATCAGCAATGCTTACATGACCACTTTTAAATTCATTTACCGAGTTGCAACTCGTATAAATAGTAATGACAGGGCTGATGCCTTAGACAGGAAGAATTTCATTGGACCCTTCTCTGGACCAGAGCCAGCTTTAAGTATTCCCCTAAGCTACACTAACAAATCTATCACCAAATGGACTCTCTTGAGATTGGGTCAATCTGAGAGGCTGTAAGCAAGCCAGGCTCATGATAAAGAGTCCTACCTCTTAAGGACGTTCCCAAGAAACAGCGCCCTTTTTCGTTCCGTCACACATGCACAGAAATAAAAAAATAATACGTAACAATATTATTACAGAAGACAAAAGGCGCCCAAGTATACACTAAAACAACTCTCCAACATCCCCAAAAGTGCGGAAAATTCCCAAAGAATGTCTTGAAAGGGAATAAATCAATCATTATGGATGACGAAAAGTATTTTACCTTTACAAATAACAACATGCCCGGAAATAATGGGTTTTACAGCAAAGACAAAGAAAACGTCCCAGACAACAATAGATTTAAGTGTAAAGAGAAATTTGAGAAGAAAATTTTGATCTGGGTTTTATTTTTTGAGAAAGGTATTTCAGAGCCACTTGTAAGACATTCTTCTGGTCTAGTCATCAGTGCAGAAGTGTATCGAGACCAATACTTGGCAATAGCGCATAAATTCATTGATACTTATCATTCTGATGGTAACTATGTGTTCTGGCCCGACTTAGCGTCCCTACATTACGCAAAGAGTATCCAAGAATGGTTACCCAGCAAAAATATAAATTTTGTCCCTAAAAATACAAATCCTCCCAATGTCCCGAAGGCACGTCTATAGAAGACTTTTGGGGCACTTTAGCTTCTTCAATCTATGAAAACGGACGGGAAGCAAAATCTGCAAGAAGTTTACAACTTCGCGTGGAAAGAAAAACTCAAAGAAATAAAAATTGATGTAATCCAAGATATGATGTGTAAGGTTAGAGTAAAATTAAGAAAAATCGACGAAAAGGGTCCGTTCTGCATTTTGTAATATAAGCATTCTAGCCACGAAATATTGTTGATTTTTGCAAATAAAGTTAATTTATTTTCAATTTGTATCTTTTTTATTTAATCGTTTTATAATTTTTTTCGGATACTTTTAGCTCACCCGTTATGGTTGGTTCGAGTTAGATCGATGAATTGCATAGAAAAAAGTTCTTGTAACTGGATCTTGAAAAACGCTATCTTGATACCCAAAATCAAAAAAATCAAAACAAAGCGGTTTTCTCTGCGAACAAAGTTAGGGCCCGGCTGAGTTGTGTGCTAAGAGGCCTGCCTAAGTCAACAAGCTTTCTACCGATTTAATTGAACATGAGGTGCATGCTATATCAAGTTACTGCACCGGAAGCACATACGATTAGGTATTAAAGTTCTTAAAATCTCTTGCCCTAAGCTATCGAAAATCATTTAAGACAAATAAACTGCTGAGATTTTTGTACTAATTGCCATTACTCTTGGCCTCCTGGATTCTTCTTTCTAAAATAGGAATCTCGGCTGCCGAAATTCAGAAGTTTTGGTACATAATTGATATAAAATTGATATGATATTTCGAAACTTTCTTGAAATTCAATCTGTGAATAAAGTGTAGCACTACTCTTGATTCTTCTTCTGTTTTGGTATTAGACTTTGTAAGTTGCAAAGAAAAAAGTGATGTTATCATGCAAATCAATTGAAAAATCGAACGAATCAACTTTTGACAATGTGAGGTAAGCTAGACTATGGTTGAATTAAATTGACAAACAACAAAGATGTGATTCAAATAACCCCAAGACCACTGCCAAAATGAGGGAATGTTTTGCATTATTCTCTAGAATATAGTAATGAAGATTAAAATGCAGTTTACAACAGAAGAAAAAATACAAACGATCAGTAGCAAATACATAGTAATAACGGCAGGATCACCGGCAGAAAGTCTGAAATCCGGTACAAAATCTTGTCTACTTGAATGCTAGATCACCTGTACCAGATATCCTCATCTTAATGCCGTGAAGAAACCAAGTCAATTTAATTATTACTTCAAGGACAAATTTTCTGATAAGGAGACTACACGGGGTGCCCGGAAATTAATGGGGCAACGTTTAAGGGTGGATTGCTGGAGTCAAAATAGTTCGATCGAACTCAACGCGCAATAAATCCAATTGCTTCCTTAAAAAGTTAGAGGCCCAAGTAGTTTGTCAGCTTACTTAAGCATCAGTACTACTTTTTTTTTTTTTTTTTTCTTAAAATGGCGTGAAGTTTGTTTCATGACTCGTGAATCACTTTCGTATTAGTGTAGGTAACTAAATATAGAAATCATTGTGAACATTTCTACTTTAAAGTGTAAAGTTTTGACGAATGAATTGTCTATTGCAAAAACAAATAAATAACTTGAAACAGGCTAGAGGCAAAAATAAATTCCTTGCTGTTTTTCTTATTTATGTATTCTTTCATACTGTGACCTTAAAATAGTGTGAAAATCTTAATTAAATTCCACCAAAACAATATGCGCTTTAGATAAATTCAGTTTTTCTCAAATCGCAAATAAATATTATTACTAATTGAGTATGCAAGAACTCCCGTCCGATTGGAACATTATGCAAATCTCAAAAATACCAAAAACCAGTTTGGTCACCGCAATACATATACATATGTAGTATACAGGTACAACTTTTTACGTTGCACGTGCTGATTAGTATGAATCTTATTAAAAGCATGCAAGTTTCTGACTCACTTAATTTTTATTTTTAGATCCTTTGTCGCGATAAATCGTTAAATTAATCCTTCGTTCTACTGCTCGTTTCCTATTATGCTTTATACAAATTAGCCGAGTTAAGATTTTATCGAAAAATCTTAAAAAGCACCACACCACTATTCAGAGATTTGCATGGTATAACTTCTGTTAATTGCAAAACATATCTCGTTATGTCTATCATAATATTATAAAAAAGAAACATGTTTTTGAATATATCAAAGGTAAGAGAAGTCGTAAATATATGAAATGTGCCAGTGGTAATGATAAAACGTATGACGAAAGGAGGTGATTGTGCAAAATAGAAAAATTATTGCGATTTCAATCTAATTTTAGATAATTAATTTGTGGAGGCTTTAAAATCGTGGTTTTGAAACTTTGAACATTATTTGCTTATTGAAAAGGTTAGTTAATATTTATTATTCAATAAAAGTAGCTTCTTTGTCCAAATTATAAAAGCAATGTATTGCAAATGATGCCAGTCAAAATGTAAAATGTACTGTTTGAATGAGGTCAGACACATTTACATTTGAGTCTTCTACAATTACACAGAAAATGCAAAAAATTGAACTCTACAGGCAGAATTAGGAGTCTATGAATAGAAAAACTCTTGTTTGGAATCTTCAAGAATTGTTACGGCCTACAGACGCCCGTCGAAAGGGGTAGAATGTTTTTAGTGTTGATTAATGAGCAATCTTTCATAGGTCTATCGGGTTTTAAACTTGCCAAGAAATGTTTTGTGTCGCATAGCGTTCCTTCACCAGAAGTGGACAAAATTTTCGAGTATTATAATTAGATGATAACTAACACATCAAAAAGAAGATGCATCAAATCAAACAAAATAATCATTTTATTCCAGTTCGTATATGGTCAAAATTGAGAATTTCGTTTGTATTTGACTGCTGAATTGTGTTTTCGAAATGAAACGTTGCTTTACGTCTTGTTGAGACAAAGACTGTATGGTAGACTACAACTTCTCATTGGTCAATTCGGTTCATTAGCTACGAAAATGTTTTTGTGGCTACTCTTTAAAAACAGTCAGCTATTCTAATCGTAGACAATTTAAGAAAACACAAAAAGCAAAGCATTAAAAACATAGTAACGTAATTTGATCAGAACTGTGGATTCCAGCATTTATTAACGTCAGTAGACTTTTAGGCTTTCGTTGCTCATCTGCATTTCAAATGATGTCTTGCCTTGATCAACGGCTTAAGAGGCCCAAGAAATTAATTACCAAGGTCAAAGGTGCTACTGTCGTTGTAATGGTTTGCTGACCGTTTGTAAAAATTCATTTTATACATTTCATGGCATTATGGAAATTCTGGGTGTTTATCTCCTTGTCGTTGGGTTAATAAATCCAAACATGTAACTTAAGTTTAAACATCTGACCAAGGATACTTACGTGTATTAGCTTCCAAGTTACAGTCTCTATTTCTACAACTACAGATTATATCAAGTGTCCAAATAATATTTATGTCAGAGTTGACTTTGGAGCTGAGAGGGTATGTCGTTTCGGTGATTTTGTTCGTCAATTTCATTGGCAAGTTACATTTTTATAAATCAGTAATCAAAATTTTCTGAACACTCGTTAGTTAACTAATCCGTATCGCTTGTAACTTAGAGTTTCTAGAAATTCTTCAATTCAACAAAGACATCTCTGGTATATAAAATACACTATCGCATTTAAAGAAATGTTACTCATAAAGTCGTAATCCAAATCGTTTGAAAGTTCAATCTAAAGCAAGCTTCAAAGACTATTCAATCATCAATTTATCTTTGGTTATTGCTATGTTATAGAAAGGGATTTTGATACTCTGTATAGCCTATGATGTAATCGTAATCGATTCAACCATAAAGCTAAATAATATCAAAATAATATTTTAGTGAAACAAAGTTTTTTTACGAACAATCGATGGTGTTTGTTTATTGTAACATTAATGCCTGGCTAGGTTTAATCATGAATAAAACTCAACCTAATACGCCGTAGTGAAAATAAATAAATAAACGTTTACATTCCTTAATGACATGTACGTTGCAATGATATGAAAAGGTATTTCTGACAAATACCCTTTTTATTAAAATAATCGGAGATTCAAGTAATCTTTATAGCATATTTTCAATTTCAGTACATGGGACTCAATGAACAAACACATTGTTCAATGACTAAATTGCTTTAACTACTCGGAAGGATTTTTTAAAGATTTTTAAATTTTTATACATGGTTTATTGCCCTAAAAATCATTGCAAATCTTGAATATATCTTGAGATATCATTTGTACAACAGTATAACGATTACATAAGGGTAAGATTATTTCCAAATTACTACTTTTTAATGTCGTTTTCAGATTTTCTCCGTTTTATGTCTTACCTCGTTATCCCCATGTATTTCTTTGATCCGTCATTTCTTTGTTCTTCATTTGGATAGCCACAAGGAAATCTATGACGCTAGAAAGGAGCAAATAAGTAAAGATAAGCCCGTTCCCATTTCAGTTGGCCCAGCTATTGAAATTTTAGTTTTTTTTGGGCACAGTCAAAAACTAATAGTCTACATCTGCTGTTAGGTACAACATATCTAATAATTCAGAATCGAAAAACAATGTCTTAATTGTTTTCTTTTACAATTTGTAGCAAAAAATTCGAAAACACTTCTAACAAGACATTTACTGAAAACATAAACCTGTTATTATTTTGTAAGCACATAAGTCTCTAATGAAAGGTGGCCTTGGAACTCTGATAACAAAACAATTGCTAATGTCAGTCAGAACACATTTGATTTATTTTGAACATTTTAAAGTAGTTGTGTTGTTTACAATGGCTAGAGGAAAGTGTATCGATGAAAAAATTCGTTTAATTATCATTAAATTGTCTAAATCTGGACAATCAAATTCGGAAATTGCAAATTTATTAGACTTATCGCGATACAGCGTACGAAATATAGTTAGAAAGTGTAAAAAATATGTGCGAAAAAGCAAGATCACAGCTGCCGATAGAAGAGCTCTGAGGAGAATTATTGAGAAAAACCGCCGTGTTAGTTGCCTCCAATTAAGGTCTCTGTCGAGTGATGCTGTTGGAAGACGCATTTCAAGACCTACATGTCATAGGAAGGCCCATAAAATGGAATTTAGTACTTACAAGGTAAGTTTCCCATTACGAGTATTTCTTTTTTTTTTTTTTCCTAAAATTGATATTATCCAAGGCCAAAGAAAAGACACTTTTAACGCCACTGCAAAAAGAAAATAGATTAAGATAGGCAAAAAAACATAAGAATTGAACACGTCAACAATGACATGCAGTACAATGGAGTGATGAGTCGCGATTCGAGGTGTGTATTGGAGAGCCCCGTTATACGAAATAAACAGGAAGCGTTCCATCCCGACTGCTTCAAACGAACAGTGGAATTTCCAGCTTCTGTCATGGTCTGGGGCAGCATGTCAGCAAAAGGGATAGGAAAACTTTATTTTATTAAAGGAACTGTTGATACTAACAAATATTTGCAAATTTTAGAAGAATCACTTTTACCACTCATGGAAGAATATTTGACTTCAGGACAGGATTTTATATTTAAGCAAGACGGTGCAGCAAGCCACACCTCAAAACAATCTTTAAAATGGCTGGACGACTACAGTATACCACTTTTAGAATGGGTTTCTAGTCGCCCATCGAAACTTTGTGTAACGAGATGAAAACGATGCTGCGAAAATATCCTGCAAGAACAATCCCCGAGTTGAAGCAAAAGCTTCAAAAAAATGGGATTCATTTACTCCAAAATTTTGCCAAGATTTGGTAGATACTATGTCGCAAAGAATTTCTGCTGTTATCAAAAATAAGGGCGACGTTACTCAGTGGTAAACTTTAAAATTATATTTGTTTATTTGTTCACATTTTTCATAATTTTTCTAATTTTTGTTAATTATGGATTTTAGTCACATAATAAATCATTTTTACAGCTAAGAGATGTTAATAAATGTTTAGTAATGAATAAAAACTTTGGAAATTTATGTAGTAGTTGTATTTTTACGAATAACTGAAAAATCATCGCCTGGGTCAATTCAAATGGGAAGGGGCTCGTACTTTTCTGTTTTGGCATCTGTTTATATTCAGTAGGTATACTTTGTTTCTATATCTGACACAACATTAGTTATGGGAGAGAGAACACTATTCTGTTCTGTTCTGTTTACTGCTGATTTGGTAGTTCCCGTTTTTTCTTTTTTGGTATGTATTAATCCTAGGTTTTGAATTTCAGTTTTATAGTTTGGTCTCTCTCTCTCTCTCTCTCTCTCTCTCTCTCTCTCTCTCTCTCTCTCTTACAATCTGGAAATATTATGCCAGTTCATAATTTAAATGCAAGTTGGCCATGAACAGTAAGAAATGCTTATTTAGAAGAAGACGTTCTAAATATTGCAGAAAAAAGCTGCTGAAAGACAGTTCGAACATTTAGTTTAAGGCACGTACCGTCATTTAAGTTTAAATACATTTTATTGTTACAAAACGTACAGGTATCACTGATATTTGACTCGAATTACAAATAAATAATTAATTTTTAAAAATGTAGTGTTTTTCTAAATGTGATTTTTTTACATAAATAGCTACTTTAGATTGCTCTAGAATTAAATTATTTCAATAACTAACCTGATTTAATCTTTCTATTGCAATCAGATGTTGATTTGGCTTCACCTTTGGCCGTAAAGGTTACGCCGCTTTCGGGGACTAAGCAGCGTTGCCAAGTTTATGTTTCTTTTTTTGGCTCGTGTGAAGAAACCAACTGCGTTATAGAGTTCGCGTTTAAAGTTTTGTCATCACAGTTGATTAAGGAAGGCGGCTACCTGAAGCTTTTAATGCGGTTTAGCGATACCCTGTAGATTTATACCAAAAAGTAAACGCATCAGACAGGATCAAGTTAAACCCGATATCATCTTCTCAAGCTTCAAAATAAGAATTTAAAATTTTAATTTTTCTTTCTTCACGGAGACCTAGGTGATCGTCATTTATTTTGGTCATTTATTTCGGTCTTATTTTGTCAGTTAATTTATTAACTTTGAAGATAATATCTTTTAGAAATAATATTAAAGATTCTCAAAGATTAGACAAATATTCTAGGTCTGAAGCTCCAATGCCAGTGATGCAGATGTAGATTGTTTCTTAATACTATTAAACAAAAACAAATGAAAACTCTTCTGATTGCATTCGCATTATACTCAATGCTGTAGAGCAAGGTTTACAACATTTTGTCTACCATTTGCCGATCTCATTTAAGATTTGCATAGTTTAAGTTGCTGGATAAATCTTTAGCACATAATCGCTTGTATATGTGATTCAAATTTCTTCCTACCACTGTGGCTATTTCACTAATGGATTTTCTCAAGTTATTGTTGGTTTGTTTAATGTATTGTATGTAGGGTGGAATGCTTCTCCTAAATGGTATTTCGATATTTCTCAAAACCTTTATCATACCTACCTTAAACTTATGCCTAAATTTTGTTCACGTCAAAACAATAGGAAGGAAGACAACAACAATTCGTTTATGTACAGAGTCTTATGTTAGACTTATAAGGTCTAAACAGTTTTTTTAAATATAATTTCCAAAATCTGCCGGGGATCCAAAACATCAAAGTAAGGGAAAATAATATTTTCTCGTGCTGGTTTGTTGGTTATCTGTTCTAATATGAGGATTAATGAAAGTTTCCAAATGTATTAGAGGAGCAAAAACACAATGTGGACTAGGTACAGAATTGTATTTTTATGGTGTCAGATAAATCTGCGTACATTAACAACTCCAAGTTATTATTAATCGCTAATAACACATTTTTTTAATTTTTGAAATCAAGCTATGTAACTTCAACAAAGATTTCAACTTCTGATTTTTCAATTTCTCCTAAATTGTATTTTCTAATATTATAATTCCTTCAAATATTTAGTAAAAACATAGATGTATGACCTTTGAACTGAACGATTTCTAAAACCACATAAACAGAACATCCGTATGTACTTTCAATAAATGTCTCTTTCAGTTGAAGATAATGCCAATAAAACGTTTTCAACGTTTATACATCTTCTCACATTGACGACCAACACGAAAAACAAGAAGTAAACGGTAATAAAACTAAATTGATTCTGATAAAGGTTAAATTAAGTAAAGTTAGATAAATAATACGAGATTAGGTTAGATGTTAGAACATATAGAACGAATCTAAATTAAATTGTAACCGGGTTAAGTTTATTCAGACAAAAGAAAACAGAGTAAGGTTTTTAGAGATCGCCTTTTAAACAAAATTAAATTAGTCTAGACGTGATAAAAGGGAGAAAGAAACAAAAAGATTCGATAGAGAAAGAAAGACTGACTCCACCTTTAGTGTGTTTAATTATCGATTTGTATTACACAACTTGTGAAGAATTCCTTTATTCTGTTTTGTTCCGTTGCATATTTTTGAAATAGTTCAAAACACACCCATTATCAATGGAATATTTGAAAAGGTTATAAACTTTCTCCCCCGACACCTTATTGTTTTTGCATGCAACGATGATATTTTATGTATTTTCAGCGAAACTTGCTGGTACAAGTATTGTTTTTTTAGAATATTTATTTGTGAGATGACACACATTACAAATGTCATAGATTAATAACCTTCTCTCTCGTTAAATTTAATATAACCTAAGCTCTTTTTAATCGTGAGGAGATAATAAGATTTTGTTATAATTAAAGTACCAAAAAACTAGGAAGTTGGTGTGTTCTTCATTTTTTTTATAGTGACAGATAAAATCTTTCCCATAGTGAATCTGGCTGAAGTATGCACTTCGTTAGTCGATAGTGAAAGGACGAGTTAAGATTTTAAGCGTTTTATACGGCAATTTTAATGGGATTCCCAAGCTACTGCGATAATAACATTTAATTTATTATTAAAAAATTGGTGTTGCTTCTTTAAAGTAATTTCACTCATGATTGTGTTTATACTTTTATTTTTTAATTGCGCATTAAACCTATATTACCCATAAAGTGAGATAGAGTTCGTTTTTTAATAAATTCATAGGTATCTGCATTTACAGCTACTTTAGAACTTTTTTGCAAACGTTTGAAGGAATTTTAGAAATTCGGCAAACCCAAATTTTATATAGAAACCTCTTAAAATGACAAACGATATTAATCTACCTATTAGAAATAACACAAAAAATAAATTACCATAATATTATATAACCTTCAGTTCTAAATATTATTTCCATTTTAGATGCCATACTTTTTTGTCAAGGTTTCCAAAATCGAGGACAGATTGAACAATTTTAAATATTAGACTTGTAATAGGCTAGCTTACATATTTTTTATAAATCTATTAGATCAAGGCAGGACTATCATTTATCTCTTACTAGAAATGATAGTAAGAAGACAAGCGATGACGTAGCTAAAATGTTTAATGAATGTGTCAAGTACATAATATTGCAATTTATTGGTAATTTATTAATTGGACGTTCCTTTTTAATATTAATGTCTGTGATGTATAAGTTGTATTGGTTTCTTCATCTTGATGTGGTGTTTTATTTCTCTTGGTCATTTCGTTAATTCAGAATATCTACATTTTATGCTGAAAGTAGTAAAACTCGCTTCACTGCGTTGCTTTACCAAATATTATCAAGAAGGGGAACATTCTTAAGTTGGCAAAATCTAGAGTTGCTGCCTATCTATACATAGATATGGGAATATTGAGAAAAGGATGGGAAGATATGAAAAACTGGTAATAGTAGGGGTAAGTGTCACGTGAAGAGGATTGAAATCTTTACATCAAGGTATGCCCTGATTAAATAAAAAATCGACTTCGCGGTCGTTTTTTCGAACTGTAAGTTTTTTGAAATTTAAAACTTAAAGATCTGTGATTAATTTCGAAAAACTCAGTTTTGATTATCTTATCAAAGCCTAGTGTTAAGCGGAAGGATGGTTTAAACCGCTTAAAACCAGCCTCGTCAAAATCAACCCAGATATATTAATGTTATTACTGAAGTCGACCTTAAAATATACAGGGTGTTTGAGAACTTACAGTCCCAAGCTATTGCTAGTAATGCTAGTAAAACCCGTAATACACGTTCAAATTTTTACATGTGAAATACATGTAGAAATTGATGTAAAACTGAACGCAATACACGTTCAAATGTACTGCAATATCCAGTAAATATCAAATGGAGATAGCACGCACATACAGTTGGTAGTTGGTAACACCAAGAAGAAATCCCTAGATATGGCGTTAAAACCTGTTGAAACTAACTAATTTCACTTTATTTACTGTGGTTTAACCTAGTTAACCTTTATTTCCAAATAATGTGCTAGGATTGTGTGTTTTTAAATTTGTAATTTAATCATAGAGTAATTATTAATTTATAATGAATAGATAAGCCGGATAAACTAATACAAAACCAAAACAGAATTAAGTTTGAAAGAGTGCTATTACGCATGCACGAAGCCTCGGTCACCACCAACCTTATCGTACCATTACCAACAGCAGCTACAAAAATTACTATAAATTACCAGAAATTCACGTAAATGATCTTGACAAATAGAACATGTTCTATTCATCAAATTTTGCATGTAAAATTACATGACCACAATACACGATCAAATTCGAACTTTGTCAATAAATTCATGAAAAATACATGTAATTTATCATCGTGTATTACGGCGATAAGTCTTTTTTTCTTTTTTTACATAGTTATCTTATAATTCAAGTGCTTTGAGTCTTTTTATTCTAAATGCAACACTCTGTATAGTTCGCCGATGAAAATAGCGAAATAAAAATTGTGATAGTTGTGTTTATGAAGCTTTGGAAGTCTCTTCTAAGATAGTTTCAAAAACTTCAAATCTTGACATCAGCTGACAGTGACTTCCACTAGTTGTAAGTGAATTGTATTAACAAATACTGTTAGAAATCACTATCTGTTAGATAAATATGTATTGCCACTGCCTGTGTTGTATATTTAACTCAGTTTTTCGTAAATAACAAAAAAACGTTTATGATTAAAAAAGGAGACGATACCTTAAAACACAACAAACTCTTGTAGGTTCGGTGTATTGATAAAATTATCCAACGATTGTAAAAATGGGCCATAGTGTCATGTCATTTTACAATAAAGTGATCATCTGTTTTAATACTACACTTGAATCTGGAAATTTCACAGCTACCATCAAAATTAAATTTCGATATTTTCATTGGCAAACTGGACATTCTTACATTTTTGGGATTTCTGTCTAATTTAAAGTTCGGTGGTTTCGACCTCTATTTATTCTTTATTTTAATTTCTCTTAATAGATCGAGTCAGCTAAAACGTGAATGTTCTATTATTGCCACTGTTTATATAAGGAAGGATTCACGAGATCTGTAGCTATCGGGGCCACGCAAACATTTTAGAGAAAAATCGTTTTAAGTAAAAATGTACTCTTTTTTGAACTTTTGAGTTCTCGAAAAACAACATCTAAAATGTTTAGAGTAAGAATTTGATGTAATGGGAAAATTGAGACAGTAGGAGAGTACCTTTGTGCACGTTTCAGCTGACTAGATTGACTAATGGTAATGTAAAATAAGTCTATTGAGTGTCCATCAAGACTTACAATTAGGTTATGGGCGATACAAATTAATCTTTGCCTTTTAATTCTAAACACTTTTTTTAATAACATATTGCCCTATTTCTAAAATTAAAGGTACTTTACTGTTGAGCGACTTCCAACTTTTTTGTATCTTTCCTGTATGCTACATGACTTTTCGAGATTCTAATTGGCGTTAACTTGAATTTCAGACATGGACCAACGTTCTGTACTACTTTCATTTCCGCACAGCAAGTGGATAAAACTGTTCCCATTTATTGCAAATCTTCTTCGATCACACTGTATACAAGTTAGCTAAATCTCGTTGGCCGATCTGTAATTTTATTGTTTTAATGATAGAGGGAAAGATTGTTTGATGTCATCCAATCTCTGATTTGACACGAGAAGAAGAATTCCAACGCACGCTACCTTCGGCCTAGCAATAGTTCACTTTTGTGTTTTATATGAAACATCCTGTACATTCTGGAATATTCTGAAAGTTATCGACAATCCCCGTCTAATAATGCATGCATCAAATAATCGCCGTTATTCATGTCAATAAAGTGGGCACTCAAGTCTTATTCAGTTTTAATCAAATTTTTTATATTATATATATGATGAGGGCGAGATTCAGGCATTAGGGGTTGGTAGAAAAAATCGATTTTGTGACCAATGAGTGGTCTATAATGAGTCTAAAATTATGGTAAAGTTTTTTTCCCGATTTAATTGAATTTTAGATATTCCTTATATCAGGGGGTGGAATTCACCTATTAGGGGTTGATAGAAAAAATCGGTTTTATAACCAATGAGTGGTCTATAATTAGTCTAAAATTACTGTAAAGTTTTTATCCAGATTTAATCCGATTTTAGATATTCCGTATATTAGGGGGGTGGAATTAATCCATGAGGGGTTGAATACATAAATCGGTTGTATAACTAATTATTAGTCTAAAATTATGGTGTAGTTAAAGTTATTGAATTGTGGCGATTTACACGAAAATCAAAAGTGCGGGTGCTAACTTGAGCTCAAGTTAGCACCCCCACTTTTGATTTTGTTAGAGCGCTTTACCGAAGCCGGTCCAAAATTTTATTATGGTGGTCCAAAATGGTCTAAAATTAGTCTAAAATTATGGTTAAAAAATGGTTCAATTTTGACGAAGTGGGGGTGCCCACTTTATTGACATCCGTTATTCTCCAGTTGACTCTCATGATGACGAGCTTTTTGCAATAACGTCGACAGGTTTCAGTTAATTGCAGTTTTAATGATTTACTAGTCGGATCTAATAATAATGCTTTTCCTCTTATAAACCTTTCTACGAAAGAAAAATCCAGATCTATTATTTTTATAATCTTTTTCAGTTGAAAGCTAATGAAAATTTTACATGTGATGATATGTCGTCATATATAAAGGTATATACAGGATGTTACATTTAAAAACTAATTATTTTTGTACAAAAATAGTAAGCGTTAAATTCCTTTTCTGTTGTCAAGTTCTAGATCAACTGGCATCGAACAATTTTTTCTGTTTGAATTTCTCTGTATCTTCAAATTCCAAGCTCTTATTCAGGGGCAAGTTACAAAGGATACTATGCATTAAACGTGTTTTCTGGGCTAAGAATTTTTCAACGCTCTTTCCAGGGAAACAAAACGAAATGGTCTACAACAGTCCTTTCATGTTCCTCTTATACATTATTCAGTACTGAAAAGCTTGTAAAAAAGATATAAACTGGATATTTATTATTAATTTCTGAAAAAGAGCTTTGATCTAAATTTCTGTTTCTTTACGTTGTGTTTTTCACTTCCATGGTTTGAATGAAACTGTAGCAAAAGAGATTGAGTTAAATCCGATTAAAGCAATTTTTCAATCGTGGTCATATGTTAACCGAATTCCAACTACAAAGCCCTACCACAATTTTCCACCACTACGAAACATTCTTGGCGACATAGATGTATGAATTTTCTGATCTTCTAGTTGGATATTTTTCCTAATGTTTCATTTACAAAAGGACACTGCTTTGAAGTCGAATTGTGTCGAGACTTTTTTGATGATATCTTCTACGACGATTCAAAACAAAAGAAATCACGAATTTCTTCATTCTGGTAAATGTGCAGTTCTCATTAAGGCGACATAATTTCACAACAGGCATCCATAAGCCTACTATTTTGACGCAGAGCTCGTACAATTATATTTTATATCTATCAAATCAGTGAGTGACTAGGATCGTTCCCATTCCCGTCACCACTTTGCCTATGCTACATCAGATTCCTATTGAATGCATCTACCGAAAATTACACAGAACATATCTGAGAAACGAAGGATGGATGAAATTGTTGGAGGGGAATAATATTAACAAGCTTAGATCTTAATTATGCACTGCTGCTACTAACATTAACGGTTAAATCTAAGGAACTCAATCACATAAAGGATTGCTTTATACACCCCTCCTGCCTCCTGGAGTGTTTATTGTAGACCATAATTGGAGTTATTAAAACTTGAAATTTGAAATTTTTTAATATATCTCACCGTCATTACTTCAGTACTGCAATGTTTTAAATTAATTATAGTAATTGCCAAGTTTACTTAAAGCTTGTTTACATTAACTCTCTTTTCTGTCTGTTTATTGCTATTTGTCTACATCTTCCATTTAATTTTTTAATATATTCTTATAAAGCAAAGTCATAACTCTCATAACCGGATGAAAGCTAAACAACCGCGGACCTTCCAGCAGCATTTAACTATTGCTATCAGTGTTATTTGATAATTTCTTTGGAAGACCCATTGGGCAATAGGATGTCACCATCTGTTATGCAACAGTTTAACTTTGAGCAAATAACCAAGTAGGTACTGTAACAACCATCTCGATTTGACCCCATTTATCTCTTCTCTCTCATTCGTACACATATTTTTTATTCAGTCTCTGTAAAAATTATTTACTTTATGTAAACTTTGCGTGAAAACCACTAATTAGTGCTAGTATCATAACCACAGTTATTGAACATTGTGACGTTTCAATCCTCTTAGGAAAAAAAATGCGTTTTCATTTATACTATAATACGTAACACGCTTGGATTACTAAGCGTCCGACTGGCGGAGATTGTGTGTGTGACGTAAGTGACCTTTTTAAATTTCTGCTCATCAGAGTCGTGATGAGAGCATAATCTTTTAACGAAAACTAATTTTACTCTATTTAATTGTTCGTGATCTACCTGTTCACTTTTACAACACGGCAACTTTGCTTATGTTTATTTTTTTTCTATTTGTATCCCATACATACTACAAGTAAAAGTTTATTTAGCATTCTAGACATGTTCGTCCTGTAGAAATTTAAGTGTGAAAGAATAAATATTGACTCGAGATAAATCACATATTTAGAAAGTGTGAATATTGTTCTAATTTATTGTCTTGTGAAAGATGCAGTTATGGAGAGGTCCAAATTATAATTTCGTTGGTTGGCAAGTCACAGATCGCTGTTGAAATATTTTAGTATCATCGATACTAAAAGAAATTAAATAGGAAATTAATGTGGTTTTCATAAAAAAAATTTGTTTAGAAATCTGAGATTTATCATCTTTTATTAAGGTTACATTTTTCACTTGGAAAAAATTGAAAATTCTTTCAATTATAAGTAGTATTTTCAATTGGTTGTTTGAATTTTATTATAAGAGATCAAAATATTTTTATTTAGTGCGTCCTAAAATTCAAATGCACATGGTTGCAAACAAAGAAATAAATAAAAAAGTTGACATTAAATAACAAATGTTCCTATAATAACTAAAACATGTGTGTACTAGAACATTTTTAGTTTAAAGTAAACAGATAAAGAATGCATTTAGCAGTTAAAACAAAAACGAATCGAATTGGCCAGACGAAATGGATATTTCAAAGCTGTGCAGCTTTTGCCAAATTAATGACATTGTAGGAAGTAAGTGCACATAACCAACCAGAGAATTATGGAGAAATTCCTCTATAATATTCTCTGTAATCACACCTTATATCCACTAACTGTTGTTTAGTACCTCGGCACTTTACGAAATATTAACCAATAATAATTATCGAGGCACATTAACCTTTGATGATGACGAGAGTTGTTAGTTAAATGGTGTTTTGGTAACCAATCCCTAATATTGCTTTCAACTGTTCCAATTAACTCTTTGACCCAAGTACATCACATACAGTGTTATCCAAACCCTTTACCCTTTACTTTAGATGAAACTTTAAACTTTGGTAGATTCTAATTTTATCTTGTCTACTCAGACTAGGCGGCTCCAACATGTTAATTACAATTTGGCTTAATCCTAGTTACACAAGTTGTTGCTTTAAGGGAGCAATAAAATAAATATTTTACAACTTAAAATGAGAATCTTCCTTTTACATTAATGATTCGAGCTTTTCTTTTAGTTTGCGTCCATTGTTGTTAATTAATGGTCTTGGAAATGCTCTCAAGTATTTTGTAGTTAATTCATAGTTTTCCTGTAAAGACTCTTTAATTGATACCAAGATGAAGGTATACAAAGGATCATTAGCGTTGCTAAATGAATAATTCTTATGTATTACTGGCAATTCCAATCTAGCAGTTATTGTTACTATTGATGAATAATTATACATATTAGCTACCACAAACATGGTACTAAACTATAGATAATTTAAATAATATGCGGGTAACTTAACTCGTTTATATTAATCTCTACAAGAATAACTAATTTAAAGTTTGACTTACTTTCAGTTGATTACTTTTCAATGTTGAAACTCATGTATAAGTGGTTTCTGAAATAAATTATGTCTGTATTTAATAATGTGTTAGAGTTTGGTGTTTAGGACAATTTTAAAAAAATGCTTAATGGTCTTATTTTATTCCACAACAGACAAGATATCTCGGATGAGTCTGAAACCAGATTAGCCCCTCTTTTTTTGTGATTTAGTAACTAATTAAATGAAAGTGTTTTCTTTTAAGAATTAGTAAGTTAATGCTAGCATAATGATTAAGATGAACTAATGTCTCATAGAATTGGCCATGATTAAAAGAAACAAACTTAAGTTTGACCTGTACGATAATTATCTTTGTCCTCACTTCTTTTTTAAAAGCGAACCTGGTGATCCGCGAGGGTCGTTAAGCCAAGCGTTCTGTTAACATCTTATCGTCTTTCTCTGGAACATTAACAGTTATCAAGATAATAAATTGTTAGAACTTATTGAAACAACATTATGAGAGGACGCCGGCAATGAAGTATAGTTGAATGTCGTTCGTTTTGGAGACTGCTCAGGTGTTAGTTTCTAGGGTCTGTAGTGAATACACGGTAGTAATTCAAAGGGTAGCAGCCAAAAGCTGAAAGGGTATACTCAGACAGAATGGAACGTACATTTACAAAATAGAACTCTTGCAAACAGCAAGCTTCATCTAAAGCATTAAACAGCCTGCGTGCTAATCCAAGCAGAAAACGGTAGGGTATGAACCGATCGAAATCGAAACTCCTGATAAAGACAAAAAAGATCACCAAACTCAATTCGCTGAATTCACTCGACGCAACATTTTAAAAATTGTTAACATTCTCACTAACTGAGATATTTTGTTTGTAGCAACAAATGAAAATATTAAGTTCTTGTGAAATTGCGATGTTGCTTCACTTTTAAAATTCTTCTTCACTTCTCGACTTTTCGACCTATAGTCCACACCATTTTTAAGCGCACCTTCTAAAATTCATCCGCTCTTCTGTCTTGTGCATCTACTAACTTTCCGACATTATCTCATGGGTGGCTATTTTCAAACTCAAATATTCGTAAAATGGGTGCTTCATACCACTGAATACATAAGTCGAAGATGAGATGAGTTTAAACATGTGATTTATGCTGCTATACCAAGGAAGTTGCTGTATTACTCAACTACTGTTGCGGAAGGTTTTAGTTCACTACTTGTACTTTCTCTCATTATTTCACTTGTAAAATCACTATCCAAGGACAATGGACGGTTTAGCGTTCACTGTAGTAATAAACTGATGAACATGAGTCTAACGATAGAAATCTTGTTGCTATTTCTCACTTTCAAGGTAGCTAACAAGTAAATTAAAAATCTTTGAATCAGTGGAGGCACGTTATTCAAAAACGTCAGGTTTGATTCGATTTGCAAATCACGAGTGCCTTACCCAACACGCTAATGCGCAGACGCGAAATGTAACAATTCGGCTTGCACACGTCCTGCAAACCAAGTTCTCTACTATGTAGCTTATGAAAGTAGGTTCAAGTATTACGCTGTTAATGCGTATTTGTGATATGGTACTCTTCTAGATGCTGGTGGTTGCACAAACCTATAGGACCGGCCGACCCTACTGAGTTTAAACAGCTGTAGCCGTTTCTAACTCACTTGGATTCCAGAGGTAACCATATTGAAGAGTTTGATTGAAACGTTCTTAAGAATTTAGTTTGCTATACTGTTCAGGCCTATCATAATTTGTTATTGTCTCATCTTAAAGTATTTTTTGTTCTTTTTGGGTATAATTGATGTTTAGCCACCTAAGAAATCTAACTTGAACTTATTGATGTTAATATTGTTCGGAATGAATGCAAATTTCAAGTCCATAGGGCAGAGTTCTCGTTGACAACACTTGCCTCAATGTCTTAAGTGTGTAACATCTACAACAACCACGCTAGAAACCGTGTTTAGAACTAAAGTGTGAGAGCGATGTTCAGAATATATAGTTACAAACGAGACACAATGTCTTAATATGTAGTTCCAACACAAAAAACGATTTTTTTTCCAATTTCACTTCTTTTTTGTTTGAGAGATCTCTTAAATGTATAACCTAATTAAACCCTGTGAATGTGTGAAAAATTCCAAGATTATCATGTTGAGAAGAGATTTTACTAATCACCACTAAAAGATGTTATAACAAAATGCATTTTCCCATTTTATTCTACGGAAATGCTATTCCTAAAAATCATAAACCAATAGATGGCGCTTTTGAATAAAAGGAAGACGCATAATTGATGGAAACGGAACGGTAACATGAAGCATTAATAAAAAGGTAAACGTAAAGAAAATAAATTTGCGTGAATCTTCAAGTTATTCTGACATTATGGCATAAACATAAGTTCATAACAAGTCTCTTTTGTAGCGTTCTCATTAACGTCTGCTTTATCGTATTTGTAAACGTCACGTCATCAACCAAGAGTTAACGTTAAACAAACTTCTTTAAAATGGCAAAAGAAAGGGTAATCATCTGCTACAATCAAAGTTGCCTATAATCTCCAGATAGATAGTTGTAGCTGATGTTCATCCTTTCTTCCACCATTTCGACGAAATTTAACGCCATCTCTTGGTTAATGAGTTTCTCCTACAGTTGGATTTACCCAAGGTCAGTAAATAATAGTATGCCGTGAAAGATAGGTCATCCTATACGTTTCCCCCAATAAGTTCGATCACAAATGCTGACTAATACCGAAAAGCGTATTTGTCAACTGTCATCTTCAAATATTGTTCAGAAACACAGATTATGTTATCATAAGAATGCTTTAAGGTTGTTTTTAGGAAACATCGCAATTCACACCCAATGGATGATTTTATAAATAAACACTTCTTTTAATTTACGATTTTAAATTAGTACCTAACACGCAAATCGCAACTTGCATTTTCATTTCCATGGTCCATGCTGATTGGATTACTTCTTGATCGTTCTGTATTATGTCTAAGAGAAAATGTCATTATATTGAAAATGAAATAAAATACGTACTACACTTTTAACCAAGAAATTGAAGAACCTATCATATTTAAGCTATTTTAAAGTGAATCAACATCAAAACAATTGAAAAGCAGATAGCAATTGATTTCATGATTTCAGAACAATGGTAGAGACGATGACAAAGTACATATATTGTGATACAACTGTGCTGTCGCACCATATTCTAGGCGCGAGACCGAAATTTGAAGCACGAAGTTCGGGCTGAGTGCTGCAAAAAAGGCCGAGCTGCTGAAATATGGCGTGATAGCTTACGTGTATCGAACAAAATCTTTTGTAATCGTTTACACAAAATAAGAAAAAAAAACATTAATTTACTGTAAATTTTGAGGTTAACTTTGATAGATGTCAAGTTAGGTGCATAAATGTAAAGGTTTCTACGTATATTTAGTTATTACGTTTTCATTAATGTACCTCATAAAACAATTACAAAAAAGTCATTTTCCGAATTCATTTTTGATGTTTTTATTTTGGTTTTTCATCTTCTATGGTTCAAAACAAAAGAAGATTTTTCAAGCCAGTTCAAATACTGTCTTTACCATTCGCCAGAACAATACCTTTACTGTTAAAATTTTACTTCTTTATAACATTTACTCTTATCAATCAAAGTAAACATGCATTTCTTTTGAATCGAAATCATTAGTGCAATCTTTGCAAAATACAGGAGCTTTTAGTTATTTCGAGGGTTTCTCTCACAGATTCATATAACTTCAACTAATTCCTTTTTTTGGTTAATCTAATTTAAACTCTTAAAATACAAATCAAATTTTATTAATATTTCCAATAAATAATTATTTGTCATCTAAGTAAATTATGAAGTGATGTTGATAAATTTATCTGATGTTTCCTTTATAATTTAAGGAACCTTATGAACTTTGCATTTATGTAAACTCAAAAGTGTTTATAAGAGTGTTTCTTTGTTTCTTTCTTGTAATCAAGGATTAATAATAATACCTTCGATAACAATTACTTTTAGAAACCTATTACACAATGCATGATTACTAATTTCTGTTGTGTCACTTCCTATTATTTTAACTGCTATTGAATAGATGTTTTAAATGTCAATTGTTTTGTATAAATATTGGTGGTGTGGTGGTTGAGGGATTTTGAATTTATTTACCTATTACACAGCTATTGATGGGCAATAAGATTTTATGGGGATATATTTTATGTGTTGGCACTACACACACCACACACAACCTTTGGCTTATGATTTATAAAAACAGTAATAAATTTTCTTTACAAAATGCCTGCTTTGATTGTGCAATGTAATAGTCATGATTGTTAACCACATGAACCTGACTTGCTAATACTAATTATTAATTATTATGTTCATTTTATTATCGGAATAGTTCTTAAGGTTAAATTGATCGCAGAAATTGTAAGTGCATGTTTGTTATCATTTGCTTAATTTTATATTTATTTTGTTTCTAAATTATGTACTATTGCATGTTTAGAATAAAGTAATTAAAGTTCATGATCACATAAAAGGCAATCTACATAGAACCTTAATTTAGAACTGAGCGCAACATTTTCATTAGAATAAAACTTTGTTCTTCCAACACGTAAGAATGTTCTTAAAAAGAATCCAACAAAAATTAACCGCGAGGAAGAAACGATGATACCTGCTGATTTAATTTTATTGATTATTTCGAGGAGAATGATATAAGAAAACTTCTGCTGAAGCTTACTAAAAAGAAAAAAAAATGAAATATAGGTATGCAATGGTAGACATTTTATACTGCTATAAAAGTCATGGTTGTCTCACATTATTAGCTGTTGAATAATGGAAGTATTTTCTGTTTATTCACTTGTTGACTTTGGGCGTCCATTTTAGAGAGGTTTCAGTGTACATACTTTTTTGATAGAGATATTCTTGTAAAGAATTTTAAGGACATAGAATCTTTTGTAATAGCTTTAAAAAGAAATATTTATTTCCTCTTATTTCATTTTAGGCCAACCACATTTTTCTTGCTTTCTTTCTCTACCCATTTGTGGATGAGTGTTTGTAGGTTATGACTTAACATTTTTGAAATACTACATAATTTTAACATTTCGACAAAGGCGTAGTTAGACTTTAAAATTTGGGGGGCTTAAGTCCTTGCTCGCTTATCAAAAGATGGATATAAAAACCCAAAACGTATTTATTCAGGAAATCAGCTTGGGCCTGATGAAGATTTTGGAGGACATACTCCCTAACTATGCTTATGCATCTAGAGAGGAAGACGTGATACAAGCTGCAATTTTGCAATGTTATGTGCTTTTAATAAGAAATAAAAATCATACTGTCTTTATATTTTTAAATATTAAAACGAGTTGATCGTACATCATTTTGTACAACTTGACATAAAATTACATACTTGCTTTTCATTCAACTTGAATTAGCATCAGTTCTTTTGCATTGTTCGTTGCATATTTTTATATCTTTATTATATTTTGAGTTGTCAGTCGAAAAGTACATCAAATCAAAGGTACGATCCTGGTTTCTTTTTATATCTGATATATCCACAGTTGTTTATTGAAATGAAATAGTAATAGCTGGATTATTTTCTTTTATTCAACCTTAAGATTGTAATATCAGCAAGAATAAAATTTAAATAATTCCGCTAATTAACTTAAAAAGAAAAGTACATTTATATTTTGAATTCAGTGAATTATACTCATGTAATCATAATTTTACAGTTGCATTGTATTATAAATTATAAATTAGGCTTGAAAATTGTACAATGCACCATTATCACAGTTGGGATATTAATTTACTTACAATATATTGTATTTTTATTCTCTATGCATACATGAATATCTAATCAAAACCATTCATGTAAAATTTACGTGGAAAGTAAAATCAAAAGTGAATTATTATGTGAACTTACCCATGTTCATGTTTAACCAATTATGCTGTTTAATTTCTAGAAAATTGTTCTTTGATACTATAGTGTAAAAATGATATGAAAGGTTAAATTCATTGTTTCTTTGCTATTTTAACGACACACAAAAATTGTGTTTACATAACAGGCATTAAATTGAATTTAATAATAATTGAAGCCAGAAGGCTAATTCTTCTCGATGTAAGGGATTGTATTATGCTAATCTAGTGCCAAGGCTTTTATGCAATTTATTATAAAATTCTTTGCTTTTTCTTTCTAGGAACGACGGAACGTGTCTGTCTCATAACGGGTACCATAGATGCAATAATGGCAGTAATGGAATTTATAATGGAAAAAATCAGGGAAAAGCCAGACCTCAGTAAACCATTAGTAGATGGTGCCGATAGTAAATTAATGCAAGATCGAGATAAACAAGTTAAAATACTTGTACCAAACTCGACTGCCGGTATGATTATAGGAAAAGCTGGCAATTACATAAAACAAATTAAAGAGACAAGTGGTTCTTATGTGCAAATCTCCCAGAAGGCCAAAGATATGACTCTCCAGGAGAGGTGTATTACTGTGATAGGTATGTATATTATAAAATAAATGATCATTTGGAGCAAAATAGTAAAACGTCTCGAGATATTGCAACGACTGCCTATAACCAACTAATAAAATGTTTTGTTCTACATTTGCGTACTGACTACAATAAATTATTCAGTTTCATGTTTAAAGATACCTTTAAAAAATAACCTTATTAAGAAATAGATATTTATGAATTATGCTAACCTTAATGTATGATACATGATATTGTTATGAATAATTCAACAGGGTAACCCTATTTGCTTGATTAATTGATGATGAAAGGGTTTTATTAAATATATGTCATTACATTAAAAATCTATAAATATTTGAATGTTTATGGATTTTTCAAGATAGTACTTATTAACATTTTTATTTAAGATGGGTAACAGTTGATTAGTCCTTGAGAATTTATCTTTATAAAAATAAATCCATGATAGTTTTAATATTTACCTAATAATTATGTCATGGTTGCTTGAGGTAATGCATAGCAGTACTTCACTGTGATGTAATAGTCGTGCCTGGTCTAAAGAATCAACATTTTATTCTCGTATTTATAGGTGAATTTATTACGTTGTCCTTTTTTACATCCTAATGGCTAACTAAATGAATGATATGATCTTTAGATGGTAACCTTTAGCTTATTTATGACCTACTGTACCAGCTATAACCTTCATTTACAATAAGATCAAAATAAACTTATCAGACATATCTGTTAACATAACTGATGTTTAGTAGATGCAATCATTTTTAAAATTTGTGTGTGAAATAATCAAGCAGAATTAAAGCATAATTTTTTTAAATTCAATGCTTGATGAAACTTCTTTACGAAATAAAACTCAATACGCAACTATTTTAACATCATCTTTTATTATTCAAAGTATTGCTATTGAAAATTTATATATATTGTGGTGATGATTGTGTGGTTCTGAAGTAATAGAAATAATAACTAATCAATCTTTAAGGAGTATAACTAAATTTAAAGAAATAAAAAGATCAAGGTTTAAAAACTATTAGAATTATTCAAAGAAATTGAAAGTTATGTAATTTTTAAATATTTGTAGAGTCTATTATTACTTTTGGTTGTTTTAATTAATTTTCTAATTGCAGTTAACAAATTTGTTTTGCTTTTTTGTAATTAAAACTGTAAGATGTCAGGTTTACTAATTTGAAAACTAGAAAGTTTGCATATTATAGGTGTATCATTTTTTTAATATCTTTTAATTAATATTTAAAATTTAACTACAGTAATCTTATATTGATTGGTCTGAATATCTGTCGTCACTTATACAGTATTAATAATAATATTCATTGCGCTGTTACTTAATACTTTTAATTTTACATTTGTATTATTTAAGTATTAAACACTGTGCACCTAAAGTCATGCATAGATTCTCATTATTTCAATAAGTACTCACGATCTGTATCAAATTTAGTGCAAAGCATGACTACAGTATGATTTTTTATTGCGGAATTTAGAATAGGCCATGATGCAACAGTATAAATTGGACTTTTTAATTAAAGTTACCAAATCATACTTTTAGGTTAAGTATCTGTCATCTAAATGTCAGAACTTTTCTATTAAAAGAATCAATATTCTTAATTATTACTCACATTCATGATTATTTGAGATTTTATGAGAAATTACTTCTGTTTAATAATCTTAATTAATATGAGCGGTTACCAACCTAAGTGCCACTTTACACGATAACAAATTTTTTATACAATTTTCGAACAAAGCGGTACTAAGTCATTACAAAAATAAAGAAATGCCTCCTTTGAATACAATGATTTAAAAATCAACTATGAGAGATTCAAGCTAAGCCTCTGGTGGCAGAAATGCTGAACTAAATTGAGAAAGCATTTGGGTTCATTAATGTGTATATTTAACATTAATTTAAACTGTTATTCAAAGTTCTAGCATTTAAAATTACTTCCGATGCTGGGGTTGTAATAAGTAAATATTTTGAAAAGGCCAACTAAACCTTTTATCCTAACTTTTTTAATATTTGGAATGGAATTCATACAAGTAGTGTCTGTGTCAGAATTTATTAATTTTAAAGCACACAAAAAATAATTTGAATCGCTTATAAATGCGAGAAACATAGTCTTGATATTAGTGACATTGCCAAGTCTACGGTCTTTTTGTGATTCTTTTAAATGGGACACCCTGCAATGTGGTTGGTTGTTGAAGCAAAAGTTTTCCATATGAAGTTCTATTTTACTGAATTTTATAGTTGATGCTTTTGTCAAAAGTGAAGATATAGGGAAAACAGCATTAAAAAGCAAATGTCATACCTCTAAAAAAAATCATTTTTAATCAATGTGTTAGCTTTGTTAGCTTTTGAGTAAGATCAAATTTTACAAAAAGTTAGTTCAATTTAATTTAACATTTCTTATTTATCTACTCACTGTAAATTAATACAAAATGTTTACGTTCATCAAAGATGTTGAGATAGAAGCACTTGAAGCACAATTGTTTTGAACAACTCCTCTAAGCAAAGTTGTTTGAGATCAAAATTAAACAATATACCTTATTATACAGGATGTTTTAGAGATATCTACAAAATCCTAGGGGTGACTACAGCTCAAACTAAGTCAAAAAGTTTATATGAACATGTCCCCAAAAACGCTTCTCTCTGTCTTAAATAGAAATGATTTTCTTATTGTAAAGTTTTTGGTAAGACATACTTGACCATATGCTTTCTTTTATGAAGGGTTATGATTTATGCCTGAAATGTAAAAATTTCTTAGAAATTGGTAAAATAGTCTTCCTGGTCTTAAGGTACCTCAAACTTGCTTGTGCTTCCTGGAAACTAACTGAACCAAAAGAAATCTTTAAGATGGCTTAGAAAAGAAACTTTTCTTCTTCCTAGTCGATTTTCATAAAACAATTCTGCAAGAAAAAAAATCCTTTTTCTGGAATCGTCAGTAGAGTAAACGAAATCATCAGTAAAAAGATTCTTTTTTATATGATTTTTGTTGCTATGTAACCTATACTGTAAAAGACATTTGAAATATCAAATTATGTGAAGTACACGTAACCTAAAAATTAAGTACTCTATTATTGTTTCAAATTTTATATATTAATTTTACAATTTTAGTAAAAATTTAATGTGCATTTCGTCACTAAAGTTTACTGAAGTACTAGCTCACATTTGTAATAAAATATTGAACTGTGCCTTGATACACAAAGGCACTTAACTTAACTTAATAGGGAAGCGTTTTTGAGGACATACTGAACTTTTCAACTTGATTTGGGCTGGAGAATTACTACTACAATTTTGTATAGATATTCCTACAGAAACACCCTGTATATTAAAAGAAGTACCTACTGTTATATCTATTCAGCTTTTGTATACCAATGGAATAGGAGTTGCTTTTTGAAAAATGTTTAAATCTTAGGGCCGTTTAACATGGTAGTAAATTTGATATCAAAATTGACTAGAATTTTTAAAACATATTCTAAACATTCCCTTGTCAAATTTTTAAATGCAGTTTTGACGTCAATTGTGCTGTATGCAACGATGTCAAATTTCAATGATGAAATTATAGTCAATTTTGATGTCAAATTTAAAACTGTGTCAAGCGGCCCTTACTTGTATGCTTAATGGTTTGTTAAATTTAAAGCTGAAGATTATACATCAACACAAAACTCATGCCAGTACAAAATTATCAAGTTATTCTATGAAACCTATTAAGTTTCTCTAATTTCACATTTTTCTGATATGCTGTGATTAAAGCTTTTAAAAACATATCTGGTGTGATTACTTTTAACAGTATCAAATCCAGACATGTTTTTGTTTAATGTAACCTGTTTGAATGTATTTTAACAGTCATGTCTGAACTAATAATTTAAGCAGGATGATGTATATACTTGAGTTAAAATCTTTGTTATAATCAGCTTTTTTTGGTTTCGCAATAAATGAGTCGATTTCTAAAATGTAGACAATATAAACGAATTAGTAAATGTGGAATTGTGAAATTAAACATTGTGACATTTAGATTTCATTAGATTCATTCATGCTTTCAGTATTAACAGTAGCCCATATTATTACTATTTCAGTAATTTTGTAGCTAATACTTAAATAGTTCTTTCATTTCGGACATACTTTGTCTTAAAACTAATTTTTATTTTAACATTTCAATAATAGTGGCTAGTATAAAAATAGTCTTTAGCCTTATTTATAACTATTATTTATTTTAAAAAGATCCAATGTTAAATAAACATTGCTTAAATATATTATAGTAAATTAAATTAGATTTTATGTATTTTTACACATTAAGAATGTTCTACAAATATTCAGTGACTATTACTACCTAATAATAAGAATTTATGGTACAATAACTATGCCAACAGAATAACATTATTTGCTGCAAGCATTGTACCGTTACTTTTTTATTAGGTAAATTTATTACAAGTTACCTTTGAAACTACCGAAATCGTTCTGATCATTAATTGCAGACGTTGCTTTTAATACCACCCATACATAAAGAGGATGATAGGCCTAATTAAAATTTATAATTATTAGGTTACTTGTACTCCTCATTAAAGCATTCTTTTCAATTCTCATTAATATTAATTGAATATGACGTGCATTAAAATTTCATTATCACTCTGGTAATTCAGTATAAATTAAACATTTTTTTAACCTCGTCTACAGTTACATAAGAATATAAAATATAAAAAGTATTATTTATATTTGTGTATAAAATTTAAAGATTTGGGAATGTTATTAGTATTAGGCCAGGCGCCAAGTCGGAAAAATCTACAAAACTCAGAGATAATTCTGACTAGAAATTTCTTTCCATTTAATGGTTCTGCAAGGTGTCGTTATGAAACTGTGAAGTTTTTCCCTTTTAATGAGGTTGACTCCCCTCCCTCTGGGGTAGAGAAAGGGACAGAAATCAGTTTTTTGTTAATTTCTTGACTTGTTATCAACTTTACAGAAAAAATAGCTACGTATAGGCAAAATTAAAGCTAAGTAGATTTTCTACAAAAAGCTTCAATACATATTTTTCATCAGATATGTGTTTTTTAGAAATGGCTGTCTAAAGTTGAGCTAACTTGCACAACTTCTAAATTTTCCCGGTAGCCCAGCTTTGTCCCTCAACTAATTAGGGGAAATTCCCTTTCAACTTCAAACCAGTTACTGTTTTCTGACAAATATTTTTTTATTTTATTCCTAAAAGAATGTGGAAGATAGGTATAGTTACGGCATGTGTTGTATATCACTTAAACTATTTGCTAAAGCTACAGAGATGATTAAATGACAAAAGAATTGCAGTTTTATAAGCTCGATTCAATACAGTTAGCTTGGTGGCTCTGATAGTTATGCATCTGAATATCAACCCAATGGTTGCAGGTTAGATTCCTGGCTGAGGTCCTGAGATTTTTCATGTGGAGAAAATCTGGAAAAAGATGCCATGCCAAATTTCTTTAAATGCATCTTAGCTCTGTTAATTGTTTATTTCAAGAAATAAAGGACTTATGACTGATATCGATTCTTTGCAGCTTGCACAGCATTTTTATAACATTGAATACAGTATGTCCAAGATAAGGATGCACAGCATGGGGATCTTGGAAACGGTAAGAGATACAGGATCGGTTAAATGGAATCAAAGTTGGGATGAAAGTTGGCTATTCATAAGACCTTTTTGTTGGCGTTTGCAAAATCTTAGATATCTTGGATAGTTTCAGAGATATTTAAAAAAAGCAGATTTCTCAATTTTCATTATTATTTTTTCTTTCCTTTATTTGAAGAGATATCGGAAAACTAAAACCACTTTTCCATTGCCACTTTTTGTTCTCTATTAAAATACGCTAACAAAATTCCCGTACACCGTTTCGGTTTCGAGTAACCATCATCAACCACATTTTTTTTAAATAGGTGGAAAAACAATTGAAAATTGTTTTGAATAGCTCTTGTTGTCGCGATTCTAATGATGTAAACATGATAGGGTTATTTTGGTTTTGATTTTTTTGTGTTGAACGCTGTGGTGACCAACTGTAATAATTGCTGTTCATCTTCAAACTTTTTGGTTGAGCACATGATTCTTGACGTAACCCCAGAGGAAAGAAATCTAACGGTGTTAGATCAGGTGATCGTGCAGAGCAGGGTACTGCAGAATGCATTAATTTATAGCATAAGAAATCAAAATAACCTTATCATGTTTACATCATTAGAATTGTGACAACAAGAGGTATGCAAAATAATTTTCAATTGTTTTTCTGCCTATTTAAAAAAATGAGGTTGATGATGGTTACTCGAAACCGAAACGTTGTACAGGAATTTTGTTAGCATATTTTAATAGAGTACAAAAAGTGGCAATGGAAAAGTGGTTTTAGTTTTCCGAAATCTTTTCAAATAAATAAAAGAAAAAATAACGAAAATCGAAAAATCTACTTTTTTTTTAAATATCTCTGAAACTATCCAAGATATCTAGATTTTGCAAACGCCAGCAAAAAGGTCCCATAAATAGCCAACTTTCATGCTATTTAACCAATACTGTATCTCTTACCATTTCCAAGATCCCCATGCTGTGCATCCTTATCTTGGACACACTGTATAATGATCAACATATCACATTATTTGATTTGAAAAATTCATACTACTTAATAGCAAGCTACAAAAAATCTTCAGGGAGATGAAATTAGTTGCAAAGAAGACATCAAAGATATTATTCTGAGTGTCAATAACAATGTTTCGATGGCTGGCCATGTTAAATTTGAAATTAAAAAAGAAAAACAGTCACAACTATTTTATTTTTCAAAATAACCATATCGAGTTTTAAATTGTTGTAAAGATTAAAAAATATCTTTTTTTATGAGATTGCAGCCAACTGTAATATCCGTTAAAACAAACACAAATTTATGTCATAACTCGAAAATGATAAGTCACCCTAAAAATTGAATTTGACTGTTTTATTAAAAACAATCATCTACAACATTTACTTGTAGCCTTTTACTATAAAACCAATATTAATCGAGATAGATAGTTGAAAGAAATTATAAAAATTCATTTTTTGCAAAATATCTGGTAATTCATGAACTTCTCTTTTTGAAAACAAAAGTTGCATTGAATTGACCTCATAAGACTGCAATTCTTTTGCCATTTAACCATTTCTGTAGTTGCAGTAAGCAGCAGTGTCTGAGATTCCTATACTAAACATTGAAAAAACTCACATTGTATAAAATGGTTATCATATCAGTTTTAAAATTATTTAAAATTTCTCATTAGAAGTTTGAGTAAATGTGCCTGATATATTAGATTAATAAGTAGGTCATTAAAATCATGGTTTTAAACTTAACTATTACCATGTATTAGTGTTGAATACATGACATGTGTCGTGATAAGTTATCATTCATTTATGAATATAATTAATAATGGCGCAGCGTGTTTATTTTAATTACTTTTTTTCCATCTTATTTCATTATGAAAAAACAACAAAATATTTCTCACAAAAGCATGGTATTTTTATATAGGGTGTTCTTCATTAATTTTTGAAGAATATTAGCTTATTATTAAACAATGATGCTCTAACAATGTATGCTTTTTACATGATACTACTATTTTGGAAACTAGATTTCTATACAATTTATAACACTGAATTGCCAAATTCTATGGTACTGATGCATTTTTAGATTTGCAGAGCCAAGGAGTTTTACGATTTCAGGGATTTCTCTCCAATGCACATGAAAAATATGGAATAAATTGTTTTCTAGTAAACATTTGTTTATTCCACATTTTTTACACATACTGGAGAAAAGTCTTTGAATCTTTTGATTCCGTAAATTCTATAGAATCAATGACATATATTTTATGATTATTGAATATTTAAATTATTCTTATTTAACTGCAATTGAATTAAATGGGGTAAATAACATCTGCAATTTACCTAACTATTTATCAATAGGATACATGTCTAATTCAATTATTTGTTTCAACTGTTTTAAATCAAATAATTTTATTTTTTTTAGACTCATTCAAACAGAAAATATCTCATAGAAATAATATAAGTACTATCTACAAAATGCAAGTTATTATTAGAAGTTTTATTACATAAGATGCAAATTGTCATGAATCTAAGTTTAAGGTCGTGCAAAGGTTGTTTCGCCAGCCTTTAAAATAATGAGAATCTTGTATAGTAATTACGTAATAAAAATTGACTACATTGTTTTTAAATATGTGGTATTGACGTAAAACCAGGAATAAAGATTTTAATGAATGTTGTAGAATTTTTACATTTTTTTTAAATTTTCATATTGATTATTAACTTAACAAACTTGTTTTAAGATTGGTCGAATCCAATAACTATTTCATAATCACTGATGTGTCTTTAGTTTAGACATATAAGTGAATACAAATGTTACAACAATTTTCTTTATCTTGAGGTGTGCTAAAAAAAATTAGCAATTTGTTAAAGATTTGACCTTTTGATATTGCATTTTATCTGTATGAAAGAGAACATAATTATTTTGAATTCATCTTTTATAAATTAACTGATGATGAATATTTTTTTTTTAGGTGAGAAGGAAGCGAATAAGCAAGCGTGTATGATGATTTTAGCAAAAGTGGTAGAAGATCCTCAGAGTGGTACCTGTTTGAATGTGTCCTATGCCGATGTTAGTGGACCAGTGGCCAATTATAACCCCACAGGTTCTCCGTATGCCCAGAATACAAGTAGTGCTTTTAATGCATCTACAACTAGTCTTAATAGCGGTCTTAGTTCTGTATCACAAAGCCTCATGCTCAATGGAGGATTAAATCTCAGCCTTAATCTTAATGCTCCAGGACAAAATATGGGCACTATCACTGCACAGTTACTTGATAGTATAAAGGTTAGTTTTCTCCTTCTCTGTTGTTATTTATTTTATACATTCTCAAAATATGTTTTCTTGACAACAGTTAACTTTACGAAATTCTGGATATACGGAATCACAAATGGTTGAAATCTGTGCAGCACTGTCCGTGCTAGCCAAATATGGTATCTTAGCAATGGGTTTAGGATTAAGTGGAGCTCATGCAGGTGCACTTCCTGTATCAAATTATCTTAGCGTTATGGACCAGGCCGGAGCTGCCACTGCCAACACGGGTGTGTTTGGACCCATTGGACAAGTTAGTCTTGGTGAGTGCTTAGGTGAGTATCGCTATTTGCTTTATTTATTTTAATTAGTTTTTAAATAAGTTTTAGAAATAAGCCTACCTGATAATCAGTTTATCACTTCTGTATCTTAATCTTACCTTTTCTTTCTACATTTTAGTTATGGTAATATGATAGTTAGCAAATGTGAAATATAATAAATATAAATACAAATAGGCATGAATATGCAGTGTTAGCCAAAAGTCTGGAAACCGTCTTATTGTAGCAATATCGATAGAATTAGTGGAATAATAACCCTTGGGGGGTATATTAGACTATCTTATCTACATTATGGCAGGAAAAAAAAATTAATTTAATTATCCAGTTCCGCGTAATTGATATTAACTTTTAATTTTTAAATGGCACCCTAGTATTTTGATGACATTTTCTAAATCTGTATAAAATTCTAGATATGACAGTGAAGAAAAAAATTAAAAAAAGAATTCGATTCGCTATAATAAATTAATAAAGTTTGCAGTTCTATTTATTTAGTCCTGTTAATAGGTGGAGCCATCACGACGGCCGTTGCTAATGACCCGTATTGCCCTACTCGTTAAGTGTTGTATTCCAACTCCCCACCTATAGAATGCAGCTAGATGATGTAGGCAGAGCACAATACACAATACGCAATACACTAAAACTGCAAACTTTATTAATTTATTATAGTGATATTATTCCGCTAATTCTATCGGTATTGCTACAATAAGACTGTTTCCAGACTTTTGGCTAACCCTGTATGTAATATAACATAACATTCTTTTAACTGTCAAAGTTACTTTTTATGAATTACTTTGTATACAGGGTGTAAGAGAAATAAGTATCATCCCTTTAATAGATGATGGGGACATCAATACAAACAAAAAAAGTCTTATTTCTTAAAATAATTTTTCCAGGAAAAAATTTAATAAAACTAAACTTTTACTTGTCATTACTCAATAACTAATAAAAATCTTACTTTGAAACCTTGTCAGAAGGTAAATTTGTAAATATAATAATTTAGACATAAAAGAATAAATGCATCAATAAAATACATTAATTAAGTTAATAGGTTGAAAAACAAACCATTTCATTAATTCTGCAAATTATGTAGTTCCAACAGTAAACATAAACATTGAATTTTAACTCAATATCTTTATAGCATGCTGATATGCAAGTTTTTCAATTAACACAATCTTCAGTGGTGCAACTGACATGAGATGAGTTTTGGATAACCATTGTTTTTATGGAATGTAATTTAAAGCAATACTTTTGTCTTTAGTAGTCACCATGAATTAAGATATATCAAATAACTTTAGATGGTGTTGGGGTATTGAAATGTTTAAAAATAAAATACAAAGGAAACACATCTCCTCGTTAGCCAAAAGAAGCAACTATGTAACTTATTTATTTTTAGTTTATTTTTATTTCAATTATTTATTACAAACCAATTATTCATTTAAAGCTAATCTTTATGTAAATACTACGAGAACAAAGTCAAGTTTAAAACAATTTTTATACTAGAGTTAGGTGTTGCTAAAATAAAATAAATAGTGCCAATGATTTCAATCTCTGTAATCCCTGATATATGAAGACAAGTGTAAGCCAGTATTATCAAGGTTTTAGTGCTGCACTGTTGATAGATATTTTAAATTCTCTTTGGCATTTTCTTGAAAATCACAAGAGATAGAAAAGGATTTTACTCACATTTTTGTTTCAGTTGACCTTCCGTATCATCTGTTTAAAGAGCAGCACTTATTTCTCTTGCACCTTGTGTATTGTGGTAGATTTAAACATTCTTATCCTAATCTGAACATTATAAAGTATTATTTGATAAATGAAATTTTAAAGTTAATACCTCATTTATGAGAATTCCAAAGAAACTCTGAAATACATATCCCTGATTAAGAATGGAACTTGTATTATTAGTACAGGACTATGTTTGACAACATAACTGTACAGGGGCGTCAAAAATCTATCAGTCTCTAATAATACATCTGAGGGTGAATGTTTCTTTCTTGTACCATTGTTAAATT
This sequence comes from Ignelater luminosus, assembly GCA_011009095.1. NCBI lineage: Eukaryota > Metazoa > Arthropoda > Insecta > Coleoptera > Elateridae > Ignelater > Ignelater luminosus. Next base: position 183,613 of record VTPC01000415.1, read on the forward strand.
TACTTAAATTAGTGTTTAAGCCTTTTCTAAGGCTTTTAATCTTCTTTAAAGTATGTTGTTTAGCATTTCAAGATTTTGCCGGTTCTTTTTTTTTTACTTCCTCTTATTTAAATTTGTTTCTATAGCTACCATAAATAAAAATTTTAATGGATATCGTTCACACAAACTAGTTGCAAAACATGCCACTTTTAAAAGGAATTAAATAAATCCTTAAATTGTGTTTATTCAAGCCTTACTATAAGTACAGGGTTGCAAAGCTTTACCGTAGTTTTATTGAGAACAAAGATGACATTTCTGAATGGTCTTCAGCACCTGGCCAGGAAGTAACAAGCGCTTGTTTTGTGATAAGAAGGTTTCTCGAAGGAAAACCAAATGTTGATTTTAAACATTATTATAGTTTAGAACAATAAATAACAGATCTATTGTGTAACCATAAAAAGCAATCTAAAATTACTGACTTTTGTAAAAACATAATTTTAATTTAATTTATGGGCATTGTAATTAAATTAGATTTAATAATTGTTCAATAGATAATTAATACAGTATCCTTACTTTTATTTTACTTGAAGCTGTGATAAATAACGCTGAAAGTTTTATAGTATAAATCTCAAGCAATGTGCAATAACCTCAATTTGTCTTGCAGAATTCTGACAATCCTAAAATTGGTTAATGGAATATACCGGTTATTGGAATAATAATAAAATAAGTTTTTTTCACGTTCGTGAAAAAAAGTGCAACATTTTTCATTAATTTTCGTTTATAAAGGATGCGTTTGTTTCATCGCGATAGAAGCGTGAAAAAAAGTGCCATAACGGTTCATTTTTTCACGCATTTGAGTGAAAAAAAGTATCATAACGTGTCATTTTTTAACGCAAAATATTTAAAGACATAGGAGGCTGCCACTGGCATTTGTCAGAAATTAGAATGCATTGATGTGACGCATCGAGAAAGCCGTTATTGAAGTAGGTAGTTCTTGATTTTTATTACGAACGTGAAAAAAGTTTTGTATGCAATTCGTGAGTAAAATTACTTTTTTTCACTCGGCGGATTTGCGCACTCGCCTACGGCTCGTGCGGCAAACTTTCCTTCTCGTGAAAAAAAGATACACTTTACTCACTTGTTGCATAAATAACTATTACTGTATTCAATTACATCAAATTATGGTGGGAGAAAAGTGTTTTTGTTGCTTAATGAACCTTTTTGAGTATTTTTAAGGTTACAAAAAACAAAAATTTGTAATTATGATTAATGACGTGTTGAGTATTTTAACCTTCTTAGTAATTATTTAATTAAGCTTTGATACATGATAATAGAAGATTTAGCTTTGCTTAGGGTAGGACTTTAGTAACTCAAGTGGCAGAGTGATGGTTTGGTGAACCAGAGATGTGGATTCGAATCTCACATGAAATCTAGATTTTCTGTTTTACAACTTTAAAATTAATTTACTACATTATTCAGTTATCAATAGAAATGTGTTACGTTCAAATACATTTTTGTAAAATTTCACCTTGACTTACACCGTATAAAATATAACACAGTGTGTTTACAAAATTATTTTCACTATTAATCTGTTTTAGGGGCAACTTCACCAACTCCTAGATCAAATTTAGAAAGGTATGACACAGCATTTGATCCATTCCGACATCAAAGTTCACCGGCTGCTGCCCCCATTTCCATTAACAATAATAGTTTTGGATTAGGTACAGGACAACAAATGGCTGTTTTAAGTAAAAGTCCGACGCCCGCCGAGTTACAGGGTAAAGACAGTAAAAATGTAGAAATTGCAGAAGTTATCGTTGGTGCTATTTTGGGTAAGTTAATTTATTGCGATGCTATTTATATAACAGTAAACTGATAATCATGTTATGATTTTAATATTAGGTCCAGGAGGGCGTTCATTAGTTGAAATTCAAAACATGAGCGGTGCCAATATTCAAATATCGAAAAAAGGAATTTTTGCACCGGGCACACGTAATCGTATAGTTACTATCACCGGAAATCCTAACGCTATAAATGCAGCACAGTACCTCATTGAGCAGCGCATTTCTGAAGAAGAAATAAAACGTGCACGCAACAATACTCTAAGCACTCTGGGTATACAGTGATAGTATCATTTTACTTCAATGTCATCGGCCGTCTTTAACAGGTACAGAGAGCAGAAGTTATTAACTTTTTTAACTGTGCTTCACATTTCTTTTATCCATTTGTCTGCGTACGTAATGAAATTATGCGTTTATCAGCTGTACAGTATGTACAGTCTATCAAGTCAAAAATTCACCACACCATTAGGAAAATTAAGGAATCGTTTTTGTAGTTACCTACTTACCAACCGCATTTTACCTATTTACGTACATTTTAAATTAACTGTTGGAAACAGTATAAGAAACTGTCGTAGTCATTTTTTTTTTGTAATTTGTAATTTTTAATATGTGTTGTATATAATTTTTGTTGTGTGGGGTAAAGTTAATTTTTTTTGTGTTAATTTTATAAAAGTTATCTTGTATAACGAACTGAAATTGACATATATTTCTGGACCAAACCGTTCGTTATCCGAGAATCTTTTTTATTCATGTATAACTTTTGTAAATAATTGTTGAGGGGAACATTAAATATTGATTTATTTGTTTGTTTATTTGTGCAGTTGTTGGGTTTCTAAAATTATAAAATTTGTTGAAAATCATTTCATCGTGAATCATTAATTGTAAAAAAGTTTACATTTTCATTATTTTTAATGTTTAATAATTTTTTATTTTTAGATGATATATTTAATTATGTATAAAAATTTAAACTTGAAAATTGTGATAAATCTGCGTTACTAACTCTGATGTCTGTACCTCTCATTTATTTGAGGTAAAGAGTTATTTTTTCCTGTTAACTATTAAGTTTGCGAATTTATCGGACACACAATATGCTAAAAATAAAAAAAAATATTAATATATATTTCAACAGGTATTATAAATTTTTATTTAAAAAAAGACAATTAGTAGTGATGTATATTAAAAAAGAGAAGTTAAAAGTTTTAACCATGCTAACTATTTTTGATGTCTTGAAACTACACGTCCTAGTAATCAAAAATACATATTTTTTAATATTTAGTTTGAAGGCAAAAGTTATATATTTTATAGTAACAAAACTGTCCTCAAAACGAGTTTGTTTTCTACTTTTGATTCTAGTTGGTGTAAGTAGCATCATCCATTAACTGAATATGTTCTCTCAAATTTACAGTGATTAATATTAAGGTTGAGGTTTTCATGTTGCATATATATATTAAAAACAAAAAAAAAAAATTTAATCCAACTTTTCATATCGTGGTTTAATTCTTAAATAATTATATTATTACAATTTAATTCAATATTTGTCCAGAAAATTTCCCTAAATCTTTGGACACTTCTAGTGGTTCGGAATTCACTTTAAATTATAGAATACTCTTGTACTTGTATCTGCCGAAATTGTTATAACACGAGTGTAAGGGAAACATCAATGTCCTGTAAAGGATGTGGTACGTTAGTAATGCTTGTAGAATAATCTAATTCTAAAAACTTGTTTGTAAATAGTTATAAAAACATTTAAAATGTTATAAAAATAATAAAATTTAAAAGATGTATTTAATTACAAGATTTATAATTACTTTGGGTTGTATTATGAATGATCTATTAAATTTAAAAGATGTTTTAATATATGTCTATTAAAAAAGAGACAAAGACAATTTGTTAGCTTAAACTGAAGATTACTAATGGTTGCTCTGGAAATTAGTAAATCAATAATTTAATAAATCATTGGAAATAAGCTGCATACAGTAACACAGGGTATCTATGAAGTTAAATGCAAGCTTGCATGTAGATATTTATGAAACCCAAATCATGCCAATTTTTTTTATAATACTTCTATTACATAAGAGAACATGCCAAGTTATAATGTCAGCATTTTTTTTATGCACCACCATACATTGTGATTTCACATTACTTATGAGCAATTTAGGTAAAGAATTTGGTGGAAATCAAACACCTAAAACTTCCTAACACAAGAAAAAAATTGCAAAAATAACTTGTTCAAGTCAAAATGCCTGCAGATCATAAACCCATACCTTTTTGTTGATGTTATTTTTATTTGTACTTGATAGAAGAAAATACTTGTCAATATTAAGCATAAATCCTTAATTCTGTCTTTTTGATGGAATACTTGAAAAATTGGATATTTTGGTTGTAAAATTGATAATAAAAGGGGTCAATTCAGAAAATATCACTTGCATATAAAGAAGCCTTTCATAATTACTAATATTGGATTAATGCCACTCCCTCTATTTTACTCGGAGTGCATTCTTTAAGTGATTTTTGAATGTAGCCCAGCACATACATACAGTTTTCAAGCTTAATAGACTGATATGTATATGTCAAATCTTCATTGTCAAGGGGACATTCTTTTCTTCATCTAAAAACATTGCGATGATGTAGCACTTTAATATTGCTGTTGTGATATAATCATACAGTGAGAGAACTTATGCAGTTTATGGTTGGTAATCTAAACTTGTTCTTTAAAATATTTGTTTTGCATAATGAAATGGACAAATCATTTAAATTTTTCTTTGAGAGGATGATTTTAATAGAAAGTTTTTAAAATAAATCTAGTACAATTTCTGTGATTGGTATCAAGTTTTATATAAAATATACTAATAGTGAAATTTACTGTCATTATTAATATTATTGTACCTGTTGTTCGCCTGATTCATATATTAAAAAAAAGATATTGTTACACTTTGGCTGGCCAAAGAACCTAGCACTTTCTACATAAATATTATAATAATAAATAACATTTTCGCCATCTTAGTAACTCGTTACCAATCATGAGATTTATGTGTGTGCGAGATTCTGTTGGTATCGCTGGTTTTTATGTGGACGAGAGCATGACATTGTATATAGTCATAGTGATAGTCACTCTATTTATCACCTGACTTTTGAGCTGTTATTCCTTCTTATAGATCTATATTAATATATACAAAATATATACAGAGGTAAATGTAACTAAAATTATATATTGTTGTTATCGCATGTTGTTAATATTGTTAATGTTTGGACTTGTGCAAGACAATGTTTAACATAGCCGTTAACTAATCGATGCCGTTGCTAATTTAACATGCGTTAACTGCATATGTATATATAGGGTTTTCGTTTTTTTATTAATTTTTAAGTGTCGTTACTATTTTTAAAAATAGCAGATTATAAAAAGAAATATTTAGAATGATGTTAAAGTAATTTTTTTTATTTAATAATTGATAAAATTGGCAAAAGAAGATAATGAAAAAGGTAAAGAAGATTTCTATTATTTGTATAAAAATGCATATTAATTTACATTCCCAGAGAATAAATTTGTATTGTTACACTTACAAATCATCACTCTTATTGAATAAGAAGTAGAATCATCAGGAAACTTATATTAAACAAGTATGTTTGACAAATCGTTGCTGAAAATTTAAAGTGTTATTCTTAAGATGCTATTCCATTTAACAAATATACTGCAACCAAATTAACAAAATTCTTTACTTTTTGATTATGCTTTTATATATCAATTACAAATAATGCTAAAAAAGCCTTGTAGTTTGGAAAGGTGCTACAATAATTGACAATACTTAGAAGTAGCCTCATTGTTTTTATGTTTAATTATTATAGAGCTAAAAGAATCAGAATTTTATTGTTGTTAATAAATATCATCACTTTTACAAAATTAACCGTTTTAGAAATTCTAAAGATTCGATATTGGATGATTTGAATTAGTCCATTGTAAATAATTAAAAGTGTAATTTGCTATTTTTAAAATAAATTTTGAAGATTTTATTTAGTATAATAATTTTAGATGTAGATCTATGCAGGTCATAGAGTTTTTTTATATAATATATATTTGTATATGAAATATGGTACCACTGTGGCATTCCGTATTGTTTATTGCTGTGCTTAATTGAGTCATAATAATTTAAATAAATACAGAGTATTTATTTTTCAACTGTAAGATAATCGATAATGAAGAGATGTATAAATTTATTATAATAGAGTAATCTTTATTTTTTTATTAAAACAAATGAGGAAAAAATCGATTGTTGACGGCAAAGTTAAAAAATTGCGAAGCCATACAAAAAGCATAGTTTTCATTGTCTAAATGTATGTGATCACTGTAGTTTGATATAGTTTTACGACGTTAGGATGTTACGTCGAATGTTATATTCTACATTTTATTATTATTCAACAATTAAAGTACGCTTTATCACAAACAGAATCAAATTTGCAAAACAAAGTACTAAAAATATCTGTTAATGTTAATTAAAAAAAAGGAAGTAGATGATTCTAAATTCTTCCGTTAAAATATCTAATCAGTTTCGTTGCCTCAATCTTTGATATATACACTTTTCTGTACAACATTTTACTATTGCTGTGATATCCACAACTGATTTTGGTGCAGCGCTTCGTTTGTTGATATCTTGCCCCCGAAACATGAGTATATGTGCAATATTGCATTTGTTATTTGTATGTATATGTGGCCAATGTTGCTTTATTTGTTGATGTGTTGCAAGCCATCAACAGTCGAATGCGCTTGCAATGGCCATGAATTTTTAGCTAGAAACATTCATATTTACAGATTTTATTTTGTTCGGATTGTGTGTATACATTTTTGCTTGCCATGTGTGGTAATCCTAAAAATTTTCGTAGCTTGTCGCAATGGTGAATTCTTTCAATAAACTAAAACATCACTAATGAAATAGATTTTACCATTTTGACAGGCGTAATTAGATATTTTAATAATATTATCATTATTATGATTATTACTATTATAAGTATGTTAGGTTGATCAGCCAGTTTATTCAATTTCATTGATTTGATGTATATATTTTTATTTTTGTTAACATCATGTACATTTTGTTTATATATATAGCATTATACATACTTTATTTTTATATCAAATGATTGGCATTTCTCATCGTTTCATTATAAATTCTTGTTTGCTCATAATTGAATCTTTGAAATTGTAAGACATGTTTTTTATATATTTATGAATTTGTATATTGTTATGTTGGCATTAATTTAGCATAACTTTTTAAAACTTCTTTTAGTACGAATAATGCTTCTTCTCGGAATGTTAAAGAAGTTAATGTGACATCTTCAAATCAAAAAATCCTCATACTAACAGTAGAAATTTTTTTACTATTAGTTTAATTTTTCAATTCAGAACAACTCTTTATTATTATTATTATTGCAACATAAAAATGATGTCATTGCTAGTTTATGTAAAAAGTATAGTTAAATTGTTTGAGTAAGAAAGTCAAAAGTGAGTTGTAGGCCTCTCCAATATGCCGTCGAAATAAAAAAATGGCTGTTTACAATATCATAACTGTGCATTCCTGGCAGTACCTTTCTCATTTTTTTTTTTATTGTATGGTAGTTTTATCAGCCTAGACGAAGAATGTTTAACAATGTTTAAACACTACTTGTTTTGTACAACAATGCTCCATCGGATAAAGTTACTTTACAGATACTAAATATGTCTTGGAGAGGCCTATAATTATATTCTAAGCAATCAATCTAATATACACCCTAGGTTGTAAAATAGATGCAGTATTTCACCACATTCTTATGTGTTTTGTTGTCCTTTTCTGTTTAGCCAAGTCTTGAATTGGATTTAAATGATGATTTAATATTTTTGATTGCATATTCAATGGATTTACTTTATCATTAGCTAAGTATATGGTATTATAGTGTTTGATTTAAAACTAATACTAATATGCAAATATGGTAAAGTATATGAGGATTTTCTTTCATTTGGAGGCGTCATAATATGCTCAATGTCTTAGTTACTTGTTATTGTCTTGTAACCAATTGTATATTTATACTTTTTTACAATGTTTAAATATCTAATTAATTGTTGTATACTTCTAAATCTCAACTCTTATTAGTAATTCTTTTATATTGTCAATAAGGTTATTATGAGAAGTTGCATTATTTATTTCATTACATAATATCTAGTTTAGTCTGCAGTAAAGATAACTGTGGTATTAAAAAAAAACCCTATAGGTAATACATAAATACATTTTATTAGAATAAGTAATTTATGGGGCTAATGGTGCAGGTATAAATATTACTATAAGATATGGAAGTGTGGGTGTGATGCAATGGTTTTACGGGGTCATCAGGATCTCGTTATTGATAAGTTACCATAATTATTGAGTGTTTCTTGCACTTTTGTTTTTTTTGTGATTGTATCAACAGGTATGATCATCCAAACATTTTATAATTGCACATTTTATGAGTTAATTACTATTATAATTATTCATGTTTTTTTGTTGTTATTGGTGGTAAAACCACACTAAAAAAAAACAAAGATATGTATAACGTTGTAGTGATTCATATGAAAATTATGTTTTTTGTCTATTGCTACCTCGTCTTTCATGTTATCTATGAGGCGCTTAGAATGTTGTAAAACTGTACGCTTAAATGTTAAAAACAAACTTTGCATAATTTTTATGCTGAATCATTACAGATGTTCCTGTCTTTTCTTAGAAAACTTTACTATTATAATTAGGGCTGCCAAATGTAGTCCTCTAAAAATGTTGTTTTTTAAAAAATTTTGGTAACACGGGTTTGATGTTTGTTTCTACGTATTTATGGTGAGTTCTTATTTTTCTTTTTTTTTTTGAGATTTTTGAAGTTAAGGACATGCACTCACTACAAACTGTGGTATTTGAGGTTTTTATGTGTTAACTATCTACATTATTATGTTATTAGAGTAGATGATAATATATACCATTGTTTGTAGTTCACGATTTTAAATTAGTTAGTTCACAGCATTGTCAACCACATTATAACTCAATAAAATTCATAGTGCCATATATCGTATTATTCATGACTCCTCATTTTTTACGCAGATACACTACACACATTATTTTACCATTCTCCATATTCGTTGCCGCCGTCCTCTCGTTTAATCACAATCTTTTATTAAGTTCCTACATGAATCATAAAAGCTACTTGTGTTTTTTTTTTAATTTTTTTGTTTGCTAAATAGTATTGAAGTTAATAGAAAGTACTAAAAGCGTTTGAAGTGCTTAGCTTACATCATAAGTTATTATATCAAACGAGGTGTTAAATGTAACATTAATCTATAAATGTTTTTTGTGTTTTAATATGTTTCGATATAGGGTGCTAAAAGTATTTACATACTGTGGAAGTTTATTCTTAATTATCATTCTTATTTTGTTTAGTTTATCGTTTTTCAATTTCTTCATATTCAAAATTGAATGCATATTGTTTTACATAAAGAGTAATAGCAACAAATTTTAATTTTACTTGAATTCATATAGAAAGTAAATGAAAGACATGCACTCTCAGTATAATATTGTCATAATGGTTAATATATCAAAAGAATTATTATACCTATTCTGAAAATCTGTTAGTTAGCTATATGCTTTACCAACAGTATTTCAAGATGTTTATTGCAGGATTTCAGATGAGATAATCATAATATGGAAGTACATGGTTATTGTATTTAATGCAGAACGTGTAGATTTATATAAAAATGCATCAACATCAATGTGCATTACATAAATACGCATAGAATGTAGTGCAGACATCTATTTTAAATTTGTATACTTAATATCTGTATAGGCAGAGTTGCACATGACACCTCTAGCGATTTACTTTGACTGTCAAATTATCTTAGATTTAAGTTAATATTATTACTATAATATAATAAGGAGGAAGAAGGAATGCATGTTTTGTTGTGTAGTAAATTGTCATAACTATAAAAAAAAAGCAAATGATAATGTTCATTCGTATTCCTTCTCAAATAAATTCCATGAAAGGAAGTGATGCAGAATATGAATAGTCAATTAATAGATAAAAGCAAGACAGATTTTACTCTTTACTTGCACTAAATGTACAAAATACTATTATTTATGCAAAAAGATATCACTATCATATGTCTAGTATTCGATAGCAACTTAGATAGTTTAAATTCGAAGAGTTAATACATTTTTTCTGTATTCATTATAACCTTAGAGGAAAGAAATCTCCTGATGAAAACAGTCCAACATATATACCAACAATTCTTCCGACAGAAGGCAGCAATGAGATGGGCATCTGCTTAGAATTCTCTTTTTCTGAAATCAAAATTACCTTTTTTGAAATGAAAGTTATATTTGCTTAAATCGAAGCTACTTTTTCTGAAATTGAAACTAAAAAACTCTGAACATGCCATTGTACTTTGTACTTCTTTGACGTTAATTATATGGCATGACTCAACTAATCTTCCTTTTTCTAAAATAGATGTAGTACCTAAGATTTCAAAATTTTTTTTTTGAAAACCTGTCTTCAATACTACTCTGTTACTACCATTGTTAACAAATATTATATGCACTGATGTTTGCAAAATATTACAAATCAGATTAGTATACGAAATATGTATAGTCATTACTAGGCTACAATCTTTAATTTTATACAGGATGTATTGTAATATATCATTCAAGCCTTTAGATGGAACTCTTTCAACTCAAAATAATTAAGAAGGTTCAAAATAACATAAATATCTAAGGCACTTTTTCTAAGATGAGTATACAGGATGTCAAAACTAAACTTTTGCATGTTTATAATCATCAGGTTTCTGCTTATTTTACAAAATATTGGATGCCCCTTATCAGAAGGGGAGAATAGGGGGAACTGTAATCCATGTTTTGTTATTTTAAATCTTGCTCTTAATATGGTGAAAAAAGTTATTTCTGCATATTTTCATGTGATGCATCATTATTGTGTAAAACCAACAAAAAGGGTGCTCTAGTCAAATTCCCAAAATTTAATCCTTGTATTAAAAAAATATTGCACTGTTAAGTTTAAATGAAATTTATAATTAGAGTATTTAAATTAGGTTGCATTGATTTGATTAATAAGTGAAAAGCTAACTGTTGCAATTTTGAGACGAATAAGAAAGAATATTTAATGATGCTGTTAATTCTCAAAGAGAAAACTGTTGATCAAGTTTCTTTTCATTTAGCACCTTATATTAATACATTTTATTAACACAACACTTATTTTCACTTCAAGTATTAGATATATTTCCATTTTACTTATTTTGTAAGTTAACATTATTATAGAAATGTTACTGTTAACATAATACAAGATTCCTAATGCTCTACATGCATAGATCACCAACTTATTATTTTCTTATCTATCACTTGTCTTTTATGCAATAAGATATTTAATTATATATAAATAATTTTTTTCTCTCGAATGGAAGCCTTTGAATATTATAAAATAGAAGTTTCCTAGATGAGTCAATAGTTAATTGGATGAAAACACTGCCCTTCTTCACCTTTTATAGTAGTTAAAGGTGGGGATGACAGATTTTATTCAATTAGAAGCTTTTCACGTTTACCTTAATATATTACATAATATATAATAAAAACCATCAATGTCGTGTATTTATTGCAATAAAAAGTACATCCATTTTTAGAGTAAAGAACCATGACAAAAATGAGAAATAAAATGGGAACTCGACTGTCTGTGATTACATTAATCATAAAAGGTGATAATTCTACATTTTAATCTTCTCAGTAACAATTTGTTAGTGCCTTTCAATAAACGAATTACTAATATTTTGCCTTAATATTAATCATGCTATGTACGCAATTTCATTTTTAATAACATCCTGCTAAGCACTTTAATACGCTTTTATCATGACTGGTAATAATTCTTTTTATAGTTTAATATTTATTTTTTTTTCTTTAAGTAAATTCCACTTCAGTTAAAATTCGTACAAATTTTTGTGTGTTATTATCCGTCCATTTTAACTTTTATAAATTAGCTTGATGATGATGATGATGTATTCTAGTCAATTCGAAATTTGTATTGAAATTAGGTTTTTAATTGTAGAATTTAATTTGTTAAAAATGTGTATTTTAGGAAAAGAGAACAACAATAAAAAGTCTGAATAAAACAACTTATTTCATAAAAAACATATTTATTAAAAAGCTTTCTACGAAGTAATATATAAAAAATATTTCCCACTCACCACAATTTTTTTATAATGTTTCAAGTATCAACAAATTTTATAAACTACGACTTTTATTATATAATAAAGCAACTACTACAACAAAAAAATAAAAGCAAGACACAATATCATTATTATTAATTTTTTCTTTTTTTTCCTTCTTTTTTGTTTTCTATTTATCTGCAATAAATCTTGAGTTATGTTGGAATTTGTAACAAAAGTACTTGTACACATGCAAACAAAAAGATTCCATAAATTTACAACAGTAAAAAACGTCGTAATACAAATTTTGTAAGTACACTGACACCGTGATTTATTAGTTGTCTTCCAAATATCAACATATACTAGTAAAGAAGAAATAATTAGTTTTTTTTACGTAATCAAAATAATAAATGTAAATATAAAATAAGCTTTAAAAACAACATAAAAGCAACAAGCAAAACAAAGCAATTTGTACTTTTCTTGGCAGAAGAAATGTAACCCTTTCAATAGCTTTTAAAATGACATTCAAGATAAAAGAACGATCTAAATTAAAAGTAAGTATATGCTATAGATTTATAGAAGATTTAAGACAGTGACCGAAGGTAAGTAGTACTTTTCTTTATAGTGTATACAGTGAACTAGAAATACAAGAGTCCATAAGAACATATAAAAGAGAATGATATTTACATTCGTGAAAATGAGATGCCAATAGTTACGATATTTGAGTGGCGAACTATTGCAGTCATACTTTCTCCATTTTAAATTAAGATAACACCAACTAACATACTACAATCACCCAATTATTATTGGACTTTTATTTCAACATCACTTGCTTCTAGGCTGTATATTCTTAAAGTGACTTATAAATTATAGTCCACTGTCTTATTGTTTAAATTATGTCTAAGGGATATTAAAACATTAATTTTAAAATTCTCGGTAAACAGCAATCAATATTTTTCCAAATCATGAATAAAATCAAAAAAATTTCAAATATCATGTCAATTAAATTTGTAATAAGCTTTTAAACTTTTATTTGATATTTCTCCTGTTCAATACTCAATAATTACTTACAGGTCTAAAACTATTTTACTGATTTTCCGTTATAAAAGACTGCAGAATCATTTTAATTTCTATAGCTTAAATGAACACATTCTTGTCATTGTTTTAGTTGCTGGATGCTTTTGCAGTGGCCTATTTACAAATTCTGTTTTTATTAGAAAATATTTTTCGAACCTAAAGTAATATTCAAAAGAAAAAGTAACCGGCAAAATTTTGTTTTGGTGCAACTATGCAACATTCAGTTTCTTACTGGATTAGGGAAAATAATGTTGCAGATAAATTATTTCAAATACAACATTTTGACACAAATACAGATTCTTAGACTTTAAAAATATAATTCTCTATAACAAGTTGAAAATGGGAGGTTATAAATACAAAAGTGATCAAGATGTTAATCATTCCAACATTTTGATGTGGCTTCAGTTCTGTTGATTTGTGGAATAATAAATGTAAGCAATGTTCTAAATTTTACATTAATAATTGTACAAATCATATAACTGTTAGTATTCATAATAAAAAATAATAGAATTAATCTGAACATTAATCACTGGTGTGATATTTGCTTTTGATACCAACTTATAATTATCATTAGATGTTACCGCTAGCAAATTTTCCATCAAGGATATATATATATATACATATATATATATCCTTGATACATATATATATATATCCATACTAGCATTATTACAAATTAAATTAGACTACATTTTAAGCATTGTTTTAATAAAGATAACTAGATTGTTACTTAAGATTACAGAACTGTACTTATAGTCCTGCGACAAAAATTAAATGTGTTTAAGTGTAGTCAAAGGCAATCTGGGATGATAGGTTATAAACTACTATTTGTTTTATTAGTGTGAGAATATTGACCTGTTTGTGTTATAAAGTTGCAATTTTCGGTATGAATAGGCACTTCATTATCTCAAAGTTTATTTTACTTCTAATTAACTTCATACATCACATTAAAAAATTCTATTGCAAGAACAAGAATTGAATAGTAGTCTCTATCATCTTTGATTATATAGAAGTTAATGTTTAGCATTAAGCACGGCATTGTTTTTTCTATATCTTTCATTCAAATTTTGCAATGGTGGCAGAACAGAATTTTTATACCAAAGATTTGACATTTAAACTAGTTTGTAGTTTGTATAAAGGTTATGTCAGTTTGTCAGATAGATTTAATTACTTAATTTTCTTTGAAATACTGTGTATCACAGTTCTTAGTAATAAAATCATCTATTCACGATTGACATTAACAAAACATCATCATCCAATAAAATTTTAAGTAACAATGAAATGTATTATTATGTAAAAGAAAAACTAGACGTGAGGAAAGGTTGATGAAGGAAGCTGCTGATGGGAAAGCTCAAAGGAAAGCCAGTTACTCAATGTCAATACATACGGGTATGCTCCTTGTACTTTGTGGATGGGGATTTCTTGCCATTAGGTAAGTAATCGTCTTGAATTAACATGAAAGTAAACAGTTGTGCCTGTCACATTAAAAAATAAACTACTACATAAATTTTAATTACTTTTCTTTTTTTGTTTTAGGATTCAAGAATGTAAACCTCGTCTAAAAAAAGGGGGCAAAAAAGAAGACTGAGTGTTTTGCAAATCGTGCAGCAGCTGTAGATGTTTTGTTTGATCTTCAGAAAAATGTATTTTCTATTTTAGGATTATCACTAAATTTGGAAAGTGTATTTGTCTACTTTTGCACGTTTTTATCTGTTATTAACTAACAACACTTTATTGACAAGATATCCATTTATGCCCAAGTTTATATGGTTTATATGTTTATAAATCAGCAATATACTTTTCAACACTGCCATTGCTGTTAAGACTACTGGCACCAATGGTAATGTCAATCGTGAATTATTTGTTATATGTATTTATTCTTAATCTAATATTGTCTCTTACGACGGATTTCTGACATAAACATTTACTGACAATACTTGACAGAATATAAAAAGTGACTACAATTCATAATATTCAACGACTTATGAAGCATGCCAACTTACACACCTTGAAAATAAAAATAGAAAACAAAACAACTATACACATTGTGTTCAAAATTCAAAATATAAAAGAATTACTGTCCTATTGATGGTAAACTCGTTAAGCTTTTGGTGAGTTACTTTAGTATGTAGCATATATGCAGTTTTTATGAAATCTTTATAAATGGCTTCGTACAAATATTAATTAAATATGAACTTTAATTGGATTGTTAATCATGTTTACAATGTGAAATTATTTCTTCACAGCGAAACTACAATTAAGTTATACTTATCTCTTACAAAATAATCAACATGCGTATCATTTAAAACAATATTGAAAGGGTTATCTTTCATTTAAACATATCTACTACCTAGTTGATACAGTAAAAAAAGAACAAGAACTTTATTTAGTAGCTTCAGGTGGGCAATCAGGTTGATTGCTAGGATGAGCAGCACGAAATGCTGGATGATTTTCTAACTCCCTATCAATTCTTAAAATTATTGGGAATGGCCTAAGATCAACATGGAATCTCCTGGCATTAAAAACTTGTGGTATTAAGCAACAATCTGCCAAAGTTATTTCGTCTCCTACGCAATATTTTCCGGCACTTTGTGAAAGTAACTTTTCAACTGCTCGAAAACCTCTATTTATCCAATGTTGAGCCCATTCATTCTTTTTTTCTTCTCCAACATGTATTAGAACGATTAAATTTTGAAGAGGTTGTATTCCTGATGCTATTACTTCACATATTTCTCGAACCTATATTTATTATAATATGGGAGTAATCAAGTTAGCTTGGAAATAATCCAATCTTATTTAACAAAATAAACATAATTACTGTGATAAGACCAAAATAATAAAAAAATATTGTAACAAAGCAAACAAATAAAATAATCTATCTCACCTTTGCTCTTTTAACCACATCGTGTGGCATTAGAGGTCTTTGTGGTCGAGTTTCTTCTAGGTAATGCAATATATTAAGGGATTCAACCAATGTAATTCCATCAATGTGTAATGCTGGTACTTGCTCCATAGGATTAACATCTCGATATTCATTGGAATGTTGTTCACCACCAGCTTTGATTAGAGATACAGGTTTGATATCATATGGGATTTCTTTCAAATTAAGAGCTATAATAAAACGATGAAAATCAACATCAATACATTCTTTTTTCTTTTTCTTTATTACCTATTCGAACTCTCCAGGAACACGAACTTCTCCAATATGAATATAAAATAGGCTGAAAAAAAATAACAATAATTTATTTGCAATAAACTAAATGTCAAGGTAAACTTGTCTGTGATAATAGTTTATCACTAACTTGATTTAATTAAAAATTAGAATAATAACTAATAAGCTATTAATATTCATTTGTTTTTCATATAGCTTCTAAAGTACGTAATAAGTGACTACAATAAATTAATTAAAAGAATACTTACTTTTCCTATAACCGACATTTTTCCTATGAATTTGAAATTAGGCTGTTAAAATACTGAGAAACAAATTAAAAAAATAATCGATCGTTAAAATGAGCACCCGGCAACTTGAATTGAAATACGCCGAATACACCGTCTGTCGTTGGGGGAGATACAAGATAGTGAATAAAGAGAGAGATGAGCTAATCGTAATCAAAATATGCAAAAAAGATAGAAATAATAATGATAGCAAAAGCGTAAAAATTACTTCGAAAAGTTACCAATAGATGACGTACTCCGCATAAGTGTAAACTTTAGAGATGGGCACCTTTTTCCTGTTTGAAAATTAATAATGTTTAATTCTGCCATTCTGCTTAATTTATGTTTAAATTAACCTGCGAATTTTTAATTATACATTACATCAAAAATCGGAAAACAAAACTTTATACTAAATATTCCAGTTCATTGGAGAAATCGCAATCGAATGTAATTAATCCCGTTACTAATTACTATATTACAATAATAATCAAGTAATTTAAAACATATTTTAAAATGATTCATATAGATTTTCACTTTGTAAACTTGTTATTAAGTATACTGTAACATTGTGATACTTTTTACAAATAAATTGCTGCAGTACAATATAGAAAAAGTGAGGTTAACATCAATATTTTAATCTGAAAAATATGTAAACCTTTAAAAGAAAAATGTATAAGATTGATTAGGGACTTTAACAAAAGATTAATAAAACAGCAATAAGCGGCTATAAAATTTTAAAATCATAATAGTACCGTTAGCTTTGTTGCCAATAGTAATTGAAATTTGACATTTTAGTAATTAGAAAAAAGATTAGAGATTTTTTATGTAAAATTATAAAACAACTTCATTTGTTTTCATTAACTAAAATTCGATTTTCTAATTCTTTTGTTTGATATCAAAAACAAAATATAGTATGCAACACTGGACTGACCCATATTAAAATTGGTTCCACATAAGCAAAAAGAAAAAATAAGTTTAGAACAACCTTGAATAGTTGGAAACATGTAGGTTATTACAATAATATTTGTAATATGTTTTGAAAGACTTACTTTAATTTTAAACATTTAAGATAGATATTTAAAATGGCTAAATCAGTTCCAGTGAAACAAAATAGGTTTGTTACATTACGATAATGTTTTATATTATTTTTTAATGGTTTTGATTTTAGGAATTGGTTATTAGCATTTGGTTCAATATGCTTATTAACGATTGTAACAAGGTTTTATAAAGTTACTGAACCTCCACACGTATGGTAAGAGCATTATGCAAAAAGCAATAAGGTATGAGTCTACTACTCATAAAATTTTTTTCAGTTGGGATGAAACTCATTTTGGAAAAATGGGAAGTTGGTATATAAATCGTACATTTTTTTTCGATGTTCATCCACCTTTGGGCAAAGTAATGAAAGTGTAATATTTCATGTTTTTTTAAAATTAATGTTAGGATAATTTTAGATGTTAATTGGATTATCAGGCTATCTAACTGGATACGATGGAAGTTTTCCATTTGATAAACCTGGTGATAAATATGAAAACACAAGCTATATTGGAATGAGAGTTGTAAGTAAATTTTGTTAATACTGCTACGACTTGATTTACATTTAGAAATTTTAGTTTTGCACCGCTTTAGGTGCGAGTATCGTTCCAATGTCTTTCTTGACTGTAGATGAAATGACACAGTCTATGACTGCATCAGTATTATCATCCCTTTTTATATTATTTGGTAAGCTATATAGTTCATTATTTTTGTTGAAGTTACTTATTCTTTTACTTACAGATGTAGGTCTTATAACATTAACTCAATATATATTATTGGATCCACTATTGTTGTGTTTTTTGATGGGTTCTGTATTAGGAGCTATTAAGGTATCCAGTAAGAGAAATAAAGAATTCTCAGTAAAATGGTGGAGTTGGTTAGCATTTACTGGTTTAATGTTAGCTTGCTGTATTTCCGTTAAATTTGTTGGACTCTTTATAGTGTTATTAGTTGGATTGATTACTATAGGTGACTTGTGGAGTATCTTAGGTGATCTTAGTCGTCCTGTGGTAAGTTATATTTTTATTTTCTTTATAATATAAAAAAAAAATTAAGAAACTGAAGTTAAAATGTAAAATGAAAATGAGTAGTTCAAGGGGAACTACTGTATTAGTAGGTGCAATGACCATGGATGTATGCAATTTTAACCTTTTGTTGCCACAAAAATGACCATCCAAGGCTGTATAAAATATTACAAATTTGTGTTAAATTCTTGAATTACCATTCAAAAATAATCAAAGGATTAAAATATACATTTTTAGAATGTTATCTCTACGACGTATACGAAAACTGAACCATGTTATTCATTGGTGTTTAGTGAAAAGTGAGGTTAAGTTCTCAAACAAACCTGTACTTTTACATAATTTTAAACGTTTTAAAGCAACTTCAGCGAATTTAAATGAAAGTGTCACAAATAGTGAAACTAATCTTCACAGCAATCGGAAACTTGCCGCAAGAATAGTTGAAACATCACCAAAACAAATTCAGCCATACTTCAAACTTGCCCGTTTAGACAAACCGATTGGAAGTTGGTTATTATTTTGGCCATGTGGGTGGTCCATTGCGTCAGCTGGAGCACCTGGCTGCTTTCCTGACTTATATATGTTAGCTTTGTTTGGTACAGGAGCTTTGATAATGCGAGGTGCAGGTTGTACAATAAATGACATGTGGGATCGCGACATCGATGGAAAAGTGAAACGAACTCGAGAACGACCTTTAGTGAATGGTGATATTAGTATGAAACAAGCATGGTTGTTTTTAGCAGGACAATTAAGTTTAGGTTTAGCAATTCTATTGCAATTAAATTGGTATAGTGTGTTTTTAGGAGCCAGTTCCTTAGGACTAGTCATTAGTTATCCATTAATGAAACGTTTTACATATTGGCCACAATTCATATTAGGTTTAACATTTAACTGGGGTGCTTTACTAGGATATAGTGCTGTTCATGGTCATGTCAATGTTCCTGTTTGTATTCCGTTGTATATAGCAGGTTTATGTTGGACTATCATTTATGATACCATTTATGCACATCAAGATCGTAATGAAGATCTCCTAATTGGAATGAAATCGACAGCAATTCGATTTGGTGAAAACACAAAATTGTGGTTAACAGGATTTGCATCGACAATGGTGGGAAATTTAGTATTATCTGGTATTATGAATGATCAATCGTGGCCATATTATGCATCTGTTGCATTAGTCTCGACACATCTTGCCAGTCAGATAGTAACTTTAAATATAGATAATCCTTCAGATTGTGCTTCAAAATTTATATCTAACACGCAAGTTGGATTTATTTTATTTTGTGGTATTGTGCTGGGAACTTTATTAAAAAATAACAAACAAAATAATAATGATAGTGATAAACTAATTGTTAAAAATGTTGTTATTTAAAACTTGTTAGTAATTGTAAGTTCAAAGTCATACCACTACCATTACCAAAGTTTGTTGTAGTTATTTATATTCAATCTGAACGTAACACTATTTAAGGAAAAAGCGTAGATGTTGAAAACATCGTAAAGTATGATACAACTATTTTTGACAATTGTGAAATTATATTTATAAAATAAACAAATTAAGTTTTTTATTGTGTCTTCTTTATAGATATTAGTATGATAATCTTGAAAAATTAGACTAGTTAGTTATCTCAACATTCGGTTGTTTAATCAAACTAGTCAATGATATTTCGATGGTTACAAGCAAGTATGACAAGCACCATGAAGACAATTTTACAAGAGACCTAAAAAAGTTTTTTATAACATCGGATAATAATTTATTAATAGATAGATAGACAGATAGGTAGAATTTAAAATACAAGGAATGCTTAGCTAACATTGCAAAAGTGGGCATATATATATATTCCACTAATGAGTAAACTAATTAGTGGACAATCTGTAAAGATAATGTTCCTTCGAGAGGAAAAGAAATATTTGAAGAAATTAAATTTGAATGAGTGAACACTTACCTGATGTACTACCAAATCCCAGAAAGAACCAAGATAAACAAAAACTATACTAATCATTATGAACAGAGCTTCTCAATTAATTAACTTGAGGCAAAGAAATTATTAACAAATATCAAACATACAGTGACAAGAATTATCGACTCATCTTATGACTTATGGTTATAAAGGGCCATTTCCAGTAATGGTCACAATGTTTAAAATGATCACCATTTTGTATCACTATTTGCAAGAAAAAAAGTTTTCTGATAATCCCAAACCACTTATACTGCTACTTATGAAAATACATCTATGTGCTAAATGTTTTCTTTGTATTATACAGGGTGTTACATTTAAGCATGGCATAATGCAACTTGTTTGTCATGTTTAATATATTGTTTGGTATTTGTTTCTAAAAAACTACAAAATATTTATTTTGTTAGCTTTGTGTCAGTGTGATGTGCATGTGGTTCATGAACAGAGCCGCAGCGTCCATAGAAAAAAATCTGTCCTAAGTGGTATTGTGGGAAAGAACCGTAAGACTACCATATCTTTTACCAACTTCCAAACAGTATGAATTTGTACAAGCTTACTGGAGAATTCAGGTTCTATTCATCCAATTCCACAATATGAACGAATAGCTATTGATATGTATCATACATACAGATTGATTTACCTTAAATGTCTTGGACACAATAATGGGTCCTGATAATAATAATCATTCATACTGTTCATTAGTTTAAGTTTAGTTTCTGAATTATTTTTAACTTAATAACAAAAAATAAGAAAGATCAGTCTGCTCATCCTGAACTTATTATTTATCTTGCAGAGTGTCACAATGAAACATCTGATAGCAAGAACCATATGTTTGATTTTATGGCCAATATTTTTATATGTGGCATTTTTCTACATACATCTTACAGTATTAAATCGCAGGTACTGTTGAAGCAAATTTGTTTATTTTCAAATTTATAATTTACATTGCTTTTAGTGGCAACGGCGATGGATTTTATAGTTCTGCATTTCAATCCCAATTAATTGGCAACAGTTTACATAACGCTAGTATGCCACGTTTAGTTGCATACGGTGCAGTGGTAACAATAAAGAACCATAGAACTGGAGGTGGATACTTACATTCTCATTATCATCTCTATCCAGAGGGTATTGGAGCAAGACAGCAACAGGTAAATTAATTTCTAAAGCAGCAACTTCATTCATAAATAATGTGATTTTGCAGATAACTACATATACTCATAAAGATGACAATAATAAATGGATTATAAAAAAGTATAACACAAATAAAATCAAGGGTGTGAGTATTTTACGTAGTGGAGATCTAATCAGACTTGAACATGTGCCAACTAAGCGTAATTTACATTCCCATAAAGAACAGGCTCCTATAATGAAAAAACATTTTCAAATAACTGGATACGGAGAGGTAAGTCTTCAATTGGTAAATGATTAGTGTTATAAATTGTTTGCTTATACTTCATAACGTGTTATAAAATCTTACTTACAAAAATTTCTAGAATGGGACAGGAGATGCTAATGATGTATGGCGAGTTTCTGTAGTGGGGGTACCTGATGGAACAGAAGTGGCGACTGTTAGTAGCAAATTGCGATTAATTCATTATTTACAATCATGTGCATTAACTAGCACTGGTAAGCAGTTGCCAAAATGGGCATATGAACAACAAGAAGTTTCTTGTAATCCAAATCTTCGTGATGCAAATGCTGTATGGAATGTTGAAGAAAACTTTTTTGAAAAATGTATTATTAAAATGTTATCAGCTCTTAATAAAATCTTTATTTTCTTTCTTGTATTTTAGTGCCAAATGTCAGCTTTAAAGTATATGCCCCATCATTTATAGAAAGATTCTTTGAATCACATGCTGTTATGTTTCAAGGTAACGCTGGTTTAAAACCTAAAGAAGGTGAAGTTACTTCTAGACCATGGCAGTGGCCTATTAATTATAGAGTAAGAAGATCTATATTTTAGTAAATGATAGAAAAGGAATTAATTAAATTTGCTATTTGTAGGGTCAGTTTTTTTCAGGATCTGCATATAGAATTTATTTGTTGGGGAATCCTGTTATATGGTGGGGAAATCTGATCTTTTTAGCATTATTTGTCTTGGTATTCTCCATAAATGCAATCAAACAACAGCGAGGTTATATTAAATCCTTTTCAGGTACCTAGGAATCTTGTTTTCTTTTAATTAAAATTTTTCAGTCTTGATTGTTTTTCTATTTCAGACTCTCATAAGCAGGAATTGGTGGCATGTGCATGGTTATTTTTAGCATGGATGCTGCACTATATTCCATTTTGGGCTATGGGCCGAGTTTTATACTTCCATCATTATTTTCCTGCACTATTATTTAACTCGATGCTCTCAGGTTTTATTATAGCTTAATTTTCAAATGCATCTTAAATGATTCACTATTCTAATTTTTAGGTATATTATTGGATTATTTACTAGAAGAAGTACCAAAATTCTTTTCGCCCAAATTAGCAGCTACTGTATACCATACTATGTTAGTATTAATTTTATCATGTATTGTATATAGCTTTCATCTCTTCTCTCCACTTGCATACGGTATGAATGGACCAAGTGCAAATGAAGCTAATTCTACTATGTATGGATTGAAATGGTTGGACAGTTGGGAGTTCTAATCATGTATTATATTAAAAAGACATAGATCTGCGAAACTTAATTTTTTATGTGTGTATTGTACGTACTATTGAAATTATAATAATACTTTTGTATTTATTTTGTATACTTTTGTAATAAAAGCAAACTGAAATATAATTATGTTTTCTATTTTAAAATCTACTTGGTGTTACTGTGTTATGGGAATGCCGGAAAAGAATTTTATAGCTGAAAAGTATTACTATTGTTTTAGAGAGTTGAGCACACATTGCGCTATGCGATAATGTTATTTTGTGACAACTGCGCATGCTCAGTACATGTCGTAATGCTAAATGTTTTATCGGAGCCCGAGATTTTGTTGCAAATACTGTCTATGATAAATCGGTTTATGAGATTAGGTTGTAGCGTGTACTTTGAGAGTACACATTTTAACGGTTACCAATTTATTAATAATAAATAAATTAATTAAAAATGTGTTTTCTTAAATAATTACATCTACTTAGATTGTAAAGTTACGTTGGATTGTATTACCAGTTGTATACTGTTGATTTTTTGTTCAAACTCTTTAAATGCTACTCGCTAAACTTTTATCGTATTTGATCACGAGATTTTATTGTTAACGGGAAGTTTAAAACGTGAATTTGCTCACTATTATTTTTTCATGTAAACCTGGTTTTAAACTCGGCGCGTGTAAATCTGTCTTATCAAGGTTTAGTGTGTATTTGAACTAAATACTATTGGGAAGAGGATTGGTCTATTTGTTCTACTGTAATAGACTGTAGTAGATAAGATATATTGACAATTATGTTTGTTTTTGACAGATATTTAAGTATGATGATAATGATTGAAATTAAAGTGTATATTCTAAGAAACATTATGATTATGAATTATTTTTAGTTGATCTATATATGTATATTTATATTTTTATCAGAACGCTTATTTTCTGTACCTCATCAGTTTATATTTTTTAAAATTTTTGTTAAATTTTATCATAATTTAGTTTGTAACGATTCTGAGGTAAGTATATAAAATATATATTTATAACACAATCATCTGCTTTCTATAATTCATATTAATAAAGATGCATTAAAAGAAACGGCATTATGATAAATTGAGTCGCAATTCTATCATAGTTTTATCATTTTAAATGTTATGGTACATAGTATTATGAAATTTTATTATCTTGAAGCATTCTTGATAATTACCAAAATATGTTTACTAATATCTTTATCAATATCTTTTAATTAAAATGTATTATATTTCTTATTTTGTAGATGCAATTAAAATGGATAATTTTTATGTCACTGTATGCATTAGCAAGATGTGAAAATGAACCAATTTTATTATCAAAAACTCATGCCACACGTTTGGAGAAATATAAAGGATACGTCAATGCAGCAATATTGCACTTCAAGGTGCCAGTTGATACAAATTTTGCATCTTTTAGATTTCAAGCGGAAGAAGTAGCTTTGACTATTTTTGGTAAATCTTGGAGATTTTATATTTATATAAATTAAAATAGTACTGTTGTAGGCTGTAAGCTGCAAAATATATCGATACATTTAAAACAAGGTTCTCCACCCGTAATTAATCCTGATGGCTCAAAATTTCCTCAGAAATTTTTAAACTATGGCCGTCCAAAGATAGATTGTTTAGAGTTTTTATCAGACAATGTTCATCATCATATAAATATAACTTCACCCATGTCAGGCTCTTATTTTGCAGCTGCTTTTATTTCTTATACTGATCCAAAAAATCAAGGAATTACACAAGAAGGTAACTAAGTAGCATTTTAGATTTTGTTGGATTATATATTACGATCTTTTTCAGGTCTTACACCTGATTGTATCACATTCTTGAATTCAGCTTTGTATGTGAGACAAAAACCAACAACACATGTGATAAGTGCAGATAAAGATTTACATGTTTTATTGCTCAAAAATACTACTAGACTTTATAAATTTTATGTCCCGGAAGTAGTTGATTCAGCAATTTTAAGTATAAAAAGTATTGACTTTTGTGAGAATTGTGATGAATTATTGGTTAAGATTCAACCATATACGATTCCTACAACAAACAATTCCTTATATGATATACAATTAAAAAAAGAAGACTATACTAGTAAGATTTTTACACTGAATTTTATGACGATGGAAAATAGTTGGTATTATATGACGTTCTTTTTCAATGAAACAGATAATCATAAAGAAATTAAGTACAATACTAGTGGACAATTTATATTTAAAATCAGTTATTTTTCTTCTTACATAAATATGACAATTAATAATGAAACACGGATCAGTAAAATAGAAGTATATACAAAACCAGTTCAGGAAAGTGAACAACTGCAGCTCTATAAAGAAGGTGGAAATAAATCAATACAATTTAAACATTCAATTATGAAAAGCTATCAGAACAAATATTTGGATTATAACATTCCATATAAACAGTATAAACTAGTACGAGATAGTTACACGGAAAGCTTTATGTATTCATTTGATCTACAACCTAATTCAGATGGTTTTGTACCTCTTGTATTAAATATAACAGATCAAGATATCAATGTGCTTAAGGTGCATCTTAATCCTGGATTGGATATTGGAGGTACATTGGAATTCTCTTTGGCATTTAAGCCTAAAGTAAGAACAGTGGGAACAAAAATGATACTGGAAAATAATCCATCTGGTAATCACACAATCATTGCTTGTCTAACTAACAAAGGAAGAGCAATACCAACTTGGCCCAATAACTGTGTTCTTGATTATCAAAGCAGTACAGCTTCTATAGTAATAAATAAAACAACTGACAATAATACCTTGTATGTACCATTTCCTGAACCAGGTGATTGGTATGCAACTTTTAAACTTTTCTGTGGTGCTTGCAAACCATGCAAATGTTCAGATAATTGTAAAAAACAATATAAAAGTTGTTCAAAGATGTGCGAGACTAATTGTGAACGTTCCGAAACATGTGATTCGTGTATAGAAAATTGTGAACATGCAGTATTAAATAAAACAGAGTGTTCCAGTTGTGACTGTGTAGGATCATGCCAAAGAAGTAAAACAGTGTGCAAATCAAGTGTTGTGTTTTCATTTGCTTCGTTTCCTTGTGTTAGCGGAAAATGTGGTTCGAATGGGAGATGCATGTTTTTGGTTTCTGAAGGCTTGGCTTATTCTATATGTGTTTGTGCAAATCATTTTCGAGGTAAGCAATGGTTAAACCTTAAAAAATCCTGTTTTGACTTTTTTTTAATAACATACCTCGACCAAATAAATTATTCCATTCCATATCCTGGTTTTATTTGAGTTCCTCTTGAATTTATAATTATTTTGATTTAAGTCAAAGACTGTGTGACGCTTAATTTGATTGATGAATAAGTATAATTTTCTTTACGTAAAAATGCTCTATTTTTAACAAAAAGGAGTTTTACATAATATTATTGCCTGGGTTGTATCAGTTTCATATGAAATTATTATCATACTATTAATTTACCGTTTTTAAGTAATCTAAAAAGCAAATATGTGTTCTCCATGTATACATGTACATATAAAGTACCTGTTTGAAAAGGCAAATAATTGTATATTATAGGTGGTAAGTTCCTGGTACTTATGGCTTTTAGCATATTTTAGTGAGATTAATTAGTTTTTATTTTCTAATGAAAATAAAACGAGAACTTTTTTTATTGATTTTTTTGCGAATAAAATTGTTCTAAAAATATAGTGATATTTATGATAACATGCTTAATTAATTAAATGGCATATGCAATTTACATTTACATTCTAGTTTTGAATGCTTAATGATTGTGTAAGAATTGTAGTAACATACATATTTTGATTTAACTTGCGATTGGAAGCTAAGAATAATCAAGAGCAACAAATGCACTTGTTACTTACATGGGTCTCACTATAATTATTTTTCATAGAGAAAAGCAACAATAATGAAAGTAGGTTTCGTATATTACCATTTCCAGTTTTGATTACAGTTTGTGTTTTAAATTGCTGTTAATTGCTCATTTTAAATTGTTTATTAACCAAACCATAATTATTCAGTTTTGTTGAATGCATGCCAATGCACATGTAAGTTTTATCTATTTTATGTGCCAATCTTTGTAAGAATCTAGTTTTGTAAAACACATTTATATTATTTTATGCTTTATGTAAACTAAATCAAAAATAGAGTGAAAATTTAAATTATTTTAGATGAGAGTGGCCTCAAAAAGAGCAGTAACTGAAATAGAAATTTAAACCTTGAATGAGTCATGAATTATGTAAAAACAAGTGTTTTTTAGTGTATGTTTGTTGTTTAATAACTGTTGTTAATGCTTT
Source organism: Ignelater luminosus (assembly GCA_011009095.1). Classification (NCBI taxonomy): domain Eukaryota; kingdom Metazoa; phylum Arthropoda; class Insecta; order Coleoptera; family Elateridae; genus Ignelater; species Ignelater luminosus. The sequence goes on from VTPC01000415.1 coordinate 211,079, forward strand.
TATATATTTGATTTATAATATTAATTTACTAATTTATTATGATAGTTCGATTATAATTTAGAGGTCATAATAGAATAATGGATAGTTTATTTCTAAATTATAGTAGAAAACAGAGAGGACCATCATGGTTTAGTGTACTTGAAAACTAATATAAACATCTATGTGGGGAGAAATTCACAATATTATGGTTATGGAGATGCATACAGGATCACTAAAAAGTATAAAAACATGCTGCCCTTCCAAAAACGGCAAGAAATAGGTAGATGAAATCTGGGGAACTTAAATTCTTTGCCTTTTTTTGAGGAAGTTAAAAAAATCTTACACATTCGTTTTTCGTACTGCCGCCATCTTGAATTTTCTTAAAGAGTAATGTAATGTAACAACCCCATATTTTTGATTGGAAAATTTCAAGGCAAATCTAATGATAGAAGGATTGCTATACTTATCTCATAAGGTTTTGAAAATAATCATTAATCTAATTTACTTACAGCTTTATTGTACTTTAATACTAAAATAACTTCACTTTTATACAAGTTAATAGTGAAATCCTTGACTAAAGAATAGTGATTATCTTCAGAAACTTACGAAGTAAGTTTAGCAATCCTTACATCTTTGAATTCTTCTTGAAAATCCATATCGAAATATGGGTTCATATACAAGATGTTCCATTTAAAAAAATCCAAAAACTTTTTTAAATTTCTTTTTCAAAACATGGCAAAAATGCATACTTTACATTCCCTAAGTTTCATCTGCCTATTTCTTATTGTGTGTCCCAATTTCACTATTGGGATCTCGGAAATTGTAAGAGATACGAAGTTGGTTAAATTAAAAAAGTTTTGGCTATTTTGGAGATCAGTTTACTTATGCTTGTGTTTTTCAAAAAAATTCACGGCTTGCTAGATATTTGCTAAAAACGAAATTATTTTATTTTTTTTCTAAATAAAAAGCATTTCCTACTTAGTGTGCCATAGCTTTAAACATATGAAAATCGTTGGTTTTTGTCAGATAAATTACATTTGTTATGTAACAATTGCTAAAACAAAACAAAAAACGTTTTTAAGATAATTTACTGAGCTGTCTTTGCACATGCTATTTCACAAACTATACCAGAGTAAACTGAACAGCCCTTATAATGAAATAGAAACACAATGTTAATTGATTTGAAATTAGTTTCCTTTTTTGACATAATCTCTTCTTAACTTCAATGAATTTGGTTCAATGGAGCTGAAATTTTTTTATACTTTCACGGTAGTGGCCTGCTTTAAGGTCTTCAAAATAAATGTTCACAATAGCAATTAACAATTAACCCATTATTCATAGAAAATTTCTATATACTCAGAAAATTTCTCAGCTTCATAAAAAAATGGTAGTCTCCGGGTGCTAAAATTGGTGAATAAAGTGGATAAGAAAACAACTCCAACAATTTACAGATCACATTTGCATTTATGTGAGCAGGAACATTATATCCGGATGAAAGATAATTTTATTTTTCTTCAAACCTGGCCTTTTTCATCTATGACTGCTTTTCAGTTGGTCTAGCAGCTTAGCATATTAAGTACTGGTGATGGTTTGCCCTCTTGGAAGATAGTCAATTAATAAAATTTCCTTTGCACTCCAAAATACTGCAGCCATTACCTTTCCAGCTGATAAGACCATCTTTGAGTTTTTAGGGGCTGGTGCACCATACTCAGTGTATTGTTTTGATTGTTGCTTACTTTCTGGTATGTAGTGATGAATTCAAGTTTCATCACAAGTTATGAAATGGCACATAAAAGCAGTAAGATTTTTGTTCCATTGTAAACACTTGACAGAATATTGATGACATGAACGTTTTGGTCTGGTGTTAATAAACGTGGCGCACATCTTCATCCATCTTGCAAACAGTGTAGACATACCCAATTCAACATTCAAAATATAAGTTGCCTGTTCATTTAAAATTCCTACGGTCTGCTATTTCTTCCAATTTTAATCGATTGTCAATCAAAACAATATTGTGCACTTTGTTGATGATTTCTGTTGTAGTTGCCGTCTTTGGATGGCTGCGAAGAGATTCATCAGCAATGCTTACATGACCACTTTTAAATTCATTTACCAAGTTGCAACTTGTATAAATGACAAGGTTGATGCCTTAGACAGGAAGGATTTCATTGGACCCTTCTCTGGACCAGAGCCAGCTCTAAGTATTCCCCTAAGCTACACTAACAAATCTATCACCAAATGGACTCTCTTGAGATTGGGTCAATCTGAGAGGCTGTAAACAAGCCAGGCTCATGATAAAGAGTCCTACTTCTTAAGGACGTTCCCAAGAAACAGCGCCCTTTTTCTTTCCGTCACACATGCACAGAAATAAAAAAATAATACGTAATAATATTATTAATAATAAATAAACGTTACATTCTTCCACTGATCGAGACACGAGTTATTTACGTTGGGTTTTAGTATTTTGGAGTATTTTTCGAGGTTACATATTTAGTGTGTCCAAGATAAGGATGCACAGCATGGGGATCTTGGAAACGGTAAGAGATACAGCATTGGTTAAATGGGATGAAAGTTGGCTATATATGGGATCTTTTTGTTGGCTTTTGCAAAATCTAGATATCTTGGATAGTTTCAGAGATATTTTTAAAAAAGTAGATTTCTCAATTTTTGTTATTATTTTTTCTTTCCTTTATTTGAAGAGATATCGGAAAACTAAAACCACTTTTCCATCGCCACTTTTTGTTCTCTATTAAAATAAGCTAACAAAATTCCTGTACAACGTTTTGGTTTCGAGTAACCATCATCAATCTCATTCTTTTAAATAGGCGGAAAAACAATTGAAAATTGTTTTGAATAGCTCTTGTTATCATGATTCTAATGATGTAAACATGATAGGGTTATTTTGGTTTTGATTTTTTTGTGTTGAATGCTGCTGTGACCAACTGCTGTTCATCTTCAAAATTTTGGTTGAGCACATGATTCTTGACATAATCCCAGATAAAAGAAATCTAACGGTATTAGATCAGGTGATCGTGCAGACCAGGGTCCTGCAGAATGCATTAATTTATAGCATAAGAAATCAGAATAACCCTATCATGTTTACATCATTGGAATCGTAACAACAAGAGCTATCCAAAACAATTTTTAATTGTTTTTGTGCCTATTTAAAAAAGTGAGTTTGAAGAAGGCTACTCAAAACTGAGACGTTGTACAGAAAATTTGTTGATGTATTTTAAGAGAGAACAAAAAGTGGCAATGAAAAAGTGGTTTTAGTTTTTCTATATCTCTTCAAATATATAAAAGAAAAAATAATAACGAAAATCAAGAAATCTACTTTTTTTAAAATATCTCTGAAACTATCCAACATATCTAGATTTTGCAAATGACAACAAAAAGGTCCTACAAATAGCCAACTTTGATTCCATTTAACCAATGCTGTATCTCTTACTGTTTCCAAGATCCCCATGCTGTGCATCCTTATCTTGGACACACTGTATAGTTGACATTTTTAACAGAGCATAAACAATGACTTCGGATTAAAAAGTGGTAGATCTCGGGAGAATTAATACTGCTTGCTATAATGTTTTTTACAGAAAACTTTGTCATATTTTTAATTAATCATTCTCAGTTTTTGAAGAAAATCCTAAGAAATTTACCGTTGTTATATCATAAAATATCCGTTTCAACATAGTTCGGTGTATGGTTTCTATGTTAAAAATGCAAATTTTAACAGCCAAAATCTACAAATTTAGTACCACAAAGGGTATTGAAACTTTTCCTACATATAAAGGACATTAATAAATATTTGAAGAAAATTGATTTTCTAGGTATGTTTGCTTGGGAACGTCCTTAAACTGCAGGTTCCCTCTTCAAGATGAGCACTGTGCGGCATATGTACATACAGATTCTCTACAAGTATTTACTATGTCTTCATGAATTACTTTTGCAGAAGAATATTTCTTATACAAGTGTTTAATCACTGCACAAATTTCAGGGATATCCATTTCTGAAACATAATTATGCCACAACAACTGTTTACACAACTCTAAACAAATAACTATTTGGAAGATTGAATTGTTATCATGACAACATGAAAGATAAAACAAAACAACAGTATATAAATTTCTTAGATAATCGTACTGTTTGTTGTTGATTCTAAGAATCTTTCAGTTTACCCCCATGCAATAACATATTTACATAATTGTAGAGTACTGTAGTGTTGTGGACTGTATTAGCTCTACAAAGATTATGAGATAATTTGTACCCAAACAAAGCTACTTGAAATTCATACCCTGCCATTCATGAATGTGATTTTGTGGAGTGATAACGCATAGGTGGGCGTTTGTATTCAGAAAATACAAACTATGATAATCTCTTCATCATCTCAAAAAGTTTACATTCTAAATTTTGACGTATTATATATCTGAAAAATATGTTACTCATTTTTGATGAAATTTGATATGCTGTTTGGACTGGAAAAAGCTGTAAATACTAAGTTTGTATCTTTTGTTACCACCTTGTGTATTTTGAGAAATGTTTTGCAATATTTGGAACATGAGAATTAATACTAATCTGAAACAATATTCATACATCTTTACTTGGTGTGCAGAAGTTCAATTATGCTAAAACCTTTATTGTTCCATTATTTAAATTCTTGTACCATCCACCATAGGGAGCATCTTTATGGTAGTTTAAATTGTATTAATTCTATTTATAGAAAGCCTATCTCCATGATTGACACTAGCTTGCCAAAAAAGAAGAAAATTAAAAAATTCTCAATTTTGAACTTGCACTTCTCAATAACTTTTCAATAAAATTTCCAGTACCTATAATATACGAGAAATAAGTATCTAGTTAAGTAGTTATTTATTCATAGATAATGTTTAAATTTTGGTGTTTTTTGTAATTGAGATTTTGTATTGGTTGACATCCTATAGAAGAATTCTTCAAGTTAAATACTTGTTTTTAGTTAGAGTAAGCACCAACTGAAATCTCATCAAAATCAAAAATGGTAATAAAATCATTTAGTTGAAACTCTAATAATGAATCAGAAATCAAAGTTTGTTTTGGTACAAGTGAAATACTAAAAACTTCTTTTGTTACTACCAGGGTGCCAAGAAGTTTAGGGAAACTTTACAACAAGCTATTGAATAATGCTGAAACTATTTAGATTCCTGTAGTGCTATACTGTTGTAATCAACAATGAAGCAGAAATGAGAAAATATCAAAATATATAGGTGTTTCATTTAAAGAAAAAGAACAAAAGGTATGTCACACTCTTATGGAATGCCCTGTGTTGAAAATAGTAACTATACAAATTGAGGTGCTTATTCCATACAACTTTCCTCTATATCTTCTAAACTTTAAAAGCATTTGATCTTCTATCTTGCAAGACTATTACAAGCAACTGTAGATGGGTAATCTCATATATGATTTTAATATTCCTATATAAAATTTTCTTTATTCTAAGTTTTCTGAAACATCTTGTAATATGTTAAATTAAACAGCATTCAAGAATTTTATATTTTAATGGTTTTCTTTCCTAGTAATTAGATAAACAATAAGTTAATTAGTTTTTGTCAATATTTGTTACTAACGCTTAAGAATATGCTAAGAGTTATCTAAATATATAAAATATATAACATTAATTTTATCTACAATGATACAACCTTGACTTGTTTACTGCATATACAAATTTCTATATTTTGCATTGTTTTGAACCTTTCTTTAATGAAATCCCAATAGAAAAAATGGGTGATTGCTATGTTACAAGTACAGGTAAGCATATTCTATTACCTACAATAACAATAAGAAAAAAAAATTAAAGGATATGACAAAATAGATAGTTAATTCTTTAAAAAAAGTTTATTGTACATAAAGATAATAGAAGGTTTGTTTGGTAGACTTTCTGAGGCTCGTAGAAACATCAATATTAATTAAAGTTCATAATTCTTCATAACCTTTCATAATTTCTGAGATTAAAGTTATAAATAAATTCTTGAGAAAGACAGCTGATACTGTGTGTGGTTTTGAATAATTTAATTTTCTCAAAAGACTGTGTTTCTCTAAATAAACCTAGGACTTTTAAGCTGATTTAATTTTTTTTGTATCTTTTAAGACTAAGCAGAATTACATCATCAGTGTCCGATAGATGATGTTATTGAACTTTTTCCTTTTCTTTTTAATAGGATCTTTCAGTTTTCTGAAGTGCACTGTATAGAAGTCCTTAATGCTCTTTAAGATCAATTGATTTATAAGTCTGATATACAATAAAATCTAGGTGATTAGTATTGTTCATTTTCTTTATGCACTCTGTGCAAATTTATAACCACATCTAAATTTTTGTTTAAACTTGTACTGTATGCCTAGAAACTAATTATTGTAAATAACTATTCCTAATTTTAACTGATTTTAATATAACATTTTCGAAATTCCATATTTTACAGAAGATGCCTGATTTTATATCTGTCTGTTAATTAAACCTTGTTATTAAAACTAACAAAAAACAAAATAAATTATGCAATTTTCCAGGCACACCCTGTATAATTCAAAAAATGCTTGTGGTGTGCTGCACTCATTTCTACAGCAATTATAACTTAGTGAAGACAAATTGATGAAGGATAATAGTACTGGCTATCTATAGATAACACAATATAGAATCTGTTGCATTTTTCCAATTGTTAATAGTTTAGTGTAATATGTGAACAATTTGATACTGTAATGAACGTTGTAATGCACTGCAAAGAAGTAGATGGTAGTCGTACTATTTAAAAGAAAGTTGTCATTTACTAGATATTCATGAAATCCTAGTTCTGCTGTTGATGTTAAAAAGATGCAGAAAAATTAAATCAGTCTAGAAGTTCAAGAATTCTCTTGAAATAAATAATTACTTCGATCTGTATAGTCTGCCAATGGAAATAGCTAAATAAAGATTTTGATAGTTAGCTATGAGATTTCCAGATTTATGTGTATTATTAAAGCAGACAGTCATATTCCTGTAAAATGACATGACACTATATTGACAAACATACTTAACCTTAAAGGCGATGTTGTTTTTGTAGGATATCATCTCCTTTTTTAATTATAAAAGTCTTCTTGCTGTTTAAAAAAAATTAGATTAAATCTAAACCACAGGCAGTGGCAGTGTTTGTGTAACAGGAAGTGATTTTTAACAGTATTTGTTATATTTCCAGTTAGTAAACGTGTCACTGTCAAGTGATGTCAAAACTTGAATTTTGAATTTTTCAAAACTATCTCAGAAATGACTTCCAAAATCTCATAGCTAACTATCAAAATTTTTATTTCACTATTTTTGTCGGTCAACTATGCATACATGTACAGTGTGGTCCAATGTCGATGGGATTAAATGGGTAACTTTCTTATTAGCGCAGATAAATAAAAACGGCTTAGGTTCTTGTGATCTCTTTTTTCATGCTTATTCCATTACCGTTGCCAGAAATAAGCTGCCGTCTTTTGTTCTTTTCTTCGAGAGAAAAAGTGAGAAATGGCCAATTTCTTCATTTTGTTGTAACTCCTTTATTTTCAAGACTAGAATAAAATCATTTTAGCATTGTTCAGGCACTTTTTAACGTAGAATTCAATGCCATCAGTCGTTGTTCTCTAGCCCTTTCCATAACTGTGCTGTAACTCATAGTTGAATTTTTTAAATGGACCGATTCTTTCAATTTGTTGTAACTCCTTTATTTTCGAAGCTACAATAAAATCATTTTAACATTGTTGAGGCACTTTTTAACATAGAATTCAATGCCATCAGTCGTTTTTTTCTAGTCTTTTCCATAACTGTTCTGTAACTCAAAGTTGAATTTTTAAAAGGACCATTCAAGAAATTATGAATAGGGCTAGACAACAACGACATTGAATTCTACGTTAAAAAGTGCCTGAACAATGCTAAAATGATTTTGTTCTAACTTCGAAAATAAAGGAGTTACAGCAAAATGAAGAAATCGGCCATTTTTCACTTTTTCCCTCTAGGGCAAAAACAAAAGATGGCAGCTTATTTCTGGCAACAGTAATGGAATAAGCATGAAAGAAGAGGTCACGAGTACCTAAGCCGTTTTTATTTATCTGTGCTAATAAGAAAGTTACCCATTTAATCCCATCGAAATTGGACCACACTGTACATATAAAGTGTGTTTCGTATTTTTAATTTCCTTTTTCAAATCTACATATATTTCTTTTGGTATTTAAATGGTTATAAGAAAATAAAATGTTTTGAAAACATGAATGAAGACTGATTCTTGTGAATTCAAAATAAATTCATTGTTTGTGAATAAGCAAGTCAATTCTGTTCCAAAACCAATAAATAGGACCTGAAAAGTGGAAGAACATAACAATATATTTCGACACTTTTTAAATGGCATGGAAACAAATATTTCTATCTTAAGCATTCTAATTCACATAAAACACAAGGTTTGATTAGTAAACTGGACTCTTACATCTTTCATTGAAAGTATACAGAGTTAAAGAAACTAAGGGAAAAATATGAATAGGTATCCTTCCTTAAATCCCAAATTTCTCCAGATCCTGAAGACATCCTCTGTAAACTAACAAATGTGATAAATCAGATACGGCAAATAATCAATTGTATTTTTACAGGATGGGACTGTACAGATGGCACAGAAGCACTGTCACATGGAATGATTATGTTGGAACTCCTTCTTCTTGTTCTTAGCAACCTAATGTTCCTGCCAGCTGTTTATCAGGCATACAAAAGAGGTTATTACATAGAAGCCATAATATATTTTTCAACTTGTTTTTTCTCTACATTTTACCATGCATGTGATGCTGGGGAAAACATATACAGTTATTGTTTAGCTCGGTTATCAGCACTACAATTTTCTGATTTCTTCTGTGGTCTATATTCAATATGGGTAACAATTATTGCAATGGCACATATTCCAAACCCATGGCCTTCTGTTTGCCACATAGCTGGTGCTCTTTTATTATCATTTTTCACTGCTGTTAATAAGACTGCACTGTGGGTGTTTGCAATACCTTTTCTTACTGGTATGATTATTTTAATTATTAGTTGGTATTTACATTATAGAAAAACCAAAACGAGATTTCCTAGTAAACGCTATTTATATATAATATTTCCAAGTGGATTACTAGTTGTTGGTATGGGTCTATTATTATATGGCCTTTTACAAACACAGTCAAATTATAAATATTTACATAGTATGTGGCATATGCTTATGGCTTTGGCAATTATAATATTGTTACCCAATAAAGATACATTTTTACCTGCAACTATAGAAGCCATAGAATGAGCTACATGTATACTAGTAAAATTTTTTGTAGTTTTTTCTCCTATAATTATTATATTATTTTTACAGTTTTTTTTATATTGAACTTTTTAATAATGTTAGAATTTTTATAAGTTTTATCCTATGAAACAACAGCGATATACCTCAAAATATTTTATCAATTTTGAATAACATAGTTTTGAGTCAATTTAATTGAGAATATTTCAGAAGCATATTTGAAAATACATATTAACTATTCACAATATTTAGAAAATTATTTAGAAATTACTGCTGCAGTTGATAATAGCTAAACTGGTTTTTAAAATGCATTTTTGGTCAAAAATCTATTTTGAAAGAATTATGATGCTGACACTTTTTTAACCTGAATTTATTATTTCTAGCAGATTACAGGTGATTTTTTGACTAACAATAACTAAATAACTGAAAAAAGTATTAATCAACTTATTATGCTCATGGATATCTTCAAACCTTGTTTGAGTGAACTTGGCCTATAGAAATTTTTTGAATGGGCATTAATGTATTAGTATAGACATAAATGAAAAAAGAAAACAGTCTGAGTCTAACTTAAATTGACTACGAAATTTTAAGTATTTAAAGATGATGGAAATCGGTGCTAACATTAGGACAGTTTTGAAAGGAACAGTGAACAATGACCTTTTTTGAGACAATCTCCACTTGTTGCTTGTTGTATCCACGAAAAAATACTCCAAACCACTAAAACCCAACATAAACAACTTGTGTCTCGATCAGTGTAAGAATGTAATGTTTATTTATTATTAATAATATTAATACATATTATTTTTTATTTCTGTGCATATGTGATGGGGCGAAAGAGGGCGTTGTTTCTTGAGAACGTCCTTAAAATTAATACCTAACAAAAATTGTTGATTAGACATACCCACACAAAGTTAGAAAAACTTGATAGCAAGACCAGGAAAGTCATCAGTCATGTTTTATATTACAACAGCTTGATGAAGGGGTATTTAAAGTTTAGCAAAGGGTAGGAAAGAAGAAAAGATGTTAACTACTAACATTTGCTATCGAAGTATAGAAACTAAAGAGAATTCCAAAAATGGTAATTTTGAACAAAATCTTGAAAACCTGGAAATTCTGAGAATTCTGAACAAAATATAATAGTATCAGCAATTGAAGCTAAGCTTTATGCCTGTGATGGCAAAAATGCTAAACTAAATTCTCAAGTCATTTTTGGGTTTATTTACGTGTTGTTTACTTTGTATTTCAAGAATTAAGCTGTTCTTTAAGGTCAATATTTATTGTTAGATACTTATTGTTTAGATGCTGAAGTCACGTTTAAATAAAATAAGTATTTTGAAAAGGCTAAGCTTCACACTCACTTTTTTAGTTTTGGAATGAAATTCATGGAAGTAATGACTGGCATGAAGTACCTTTCCCATGTGTCAAAAACAAGAAAACAACTGATTTTAGTGCATGAATAGTTAATTTGAATTACCCATAACAGTAACCAGTATGAGTTAGAGATTTGCATATATTTACCTACATCCTAAGTAGATAAAAATTCCAAATATGCCTTCTTCTTGGACAATGAAGTAAAATTGTAGACACCATGTCAATATAGTGCTATGTAAGTTAAAAATTCTTAATGGAGGTTGCATTTATTTCTTTTTTTCCTATCAGCTCACTTGCCTCTGAGGAGATATGACCTGTTTTCACTTTCTTGGTTTGTTTACTGTGAAAGGTTATAAGTTCCTTACATTGAATTATAAATCAATTATCACCTCTCTTAGCCATATACTGATGACGATATGGCAGTCAGTACCTCTTATCTAAATTTGGTTCTGTAGAAATGATTTTTGTTCATTTAAAAAACACTAAGTATCTTCTTATGCTAATAACTAGATATTTTGTGTATAATATGCTGCAATCTACGATCCATAAGCACAAATAAATGATTCGATATTATGAGTGAATGTAAATTGAATTATTTGAATGTTTGTCTCCTCTATGTAAAGTTAGTTGGAAGATCATCATCGATTCATTTATTTTTAATAACTCTTTCTTTTTCTGTAATTGGTCCCAGCATTTATATCTTAAACTCTTCATTTTTCCTAGTTAAATTTCAATGTCTCTGTACTGTAAGTTATATTAAATCTGATAATTTGTCTTGTATACTCAATATTTATTCTTTGTATCAGATATTTACCTTTCAGTATGTCTTTGAGTATTATAAGATCATAGATCTTATTTAGTACATTCACAGACAAGAAAGTTATAGCTGCATTGTGCTTAATACGAAAGACCAGCTACAGCTATCAAGTTTTATATGTTTTTGTAGTAGTATGACAATTTTGCCCCTCCAAATATAAAGCAATCTAACTTCTCTAGTAATGGGTTGCTTGCTTATTATAAGATTTATTTTTGATATTGATATACTTTTTTTTCTTTTAATTTGGATGCTAACAGCAAGATTGTATGGCCCTGTGAATTCGATCCCAAATCAAAAAATTTCTTTTCAATTCTAGGCTTGCTGGTCCAGAACGGATTTGCTTTGTGTATGTCTGCTTACACTATATAAAGCATATTGTGGTAGATGTCATCTGCACCAGAGTATTGAAGATAGTTGAAGCATTCTACTTTTAAAGTTGTATTTAGATTGTCTTTCAAATCTTATTTCTAGTCTTGCGAATCCCTGTTTTATAGCTTCCTAATTCCTACTTATCAATACAGTATCGTCTGCATATGAGGTTTTTTTTGATGCTCTGTTGGTTGTACTATTTAATTCTAATTTCCTCGCAATAACTTCTACTATTGAATTCAGTGGTTTTTTTCTGCATTTTGCCTTTCTGTTTGTAAAGACTGTATCTACAGTATTATATTTTGCATAGTATTCTACTGTCATAACAGGGATGAGCAAACATGCCCCTTATGGACTGAATTGGCTTTTATAATCTATCAGTAGAAACTAACTTGAGAGCAGAAATCTAGTCAAAATAATTCAGTTCTAAAGGTCAAACTGTAAAATATACTAATGTGTTTTATTGTCATACAAGTGAATTTTGCCAATCCCTGATCTATAACCTCAGCCAAGTAAGGTCACTAAAAAGCTCTTTAGTAAATCAGTCAGGTTTCTTTGTCACTTTTAAAGGTCAGATTCTTGATTAGCATCCTCGATTATATAAAAAACTGTAGAAATGCCAATGAATTTAAAACTTTATTTATTATTATTACAATATTATGGTTGTTGCTCATCAATTTAAAAAATCAGAAAACATAAAAATTGTTTGGAAAATGTGGGCATCACCCGATTAACCTGACCAACCTGCTGACGTTAGATGCTTCATCTGGGTATATTACCAGGTTGAATTTCCAAAAACGCCTCTAGAGTGCATTCTTCTTATGTGATACTATTTTCTTTCTGTCCACAAAAGTATAATTTAAAATAGTTAAAGTATAGTTGAATGCTAGATTGCATTCCAAAAAAGAAGTTAAAAGAAAATGCAAGCGGTACTATTAAAAATTGTAAAATTTTTAAATACTGACTTGTACAAAGTAATAATTTAAATGCAAATTGCTAAATATTTTGTGATTTATTGTTTTCAAATATGCTTCTAATGTACGTAACTAATAAATAAAATTAAAGTGTATTTTATGGCTGTTTAATACCCATCTTTGTGATATTTTTTAATATCCAAGTTCTCTTTTTAATTTCTGAAAAATTAGGAAATTTAGAATATAAATTGTAAATATTAGAAATAGAAATATGTTACCTACCTCTAAGTGTTCAGCATTGTATGTACATTGACTACTACATTTAAATTATCAGAAACTATCATTTAATTAATATAATATAGAATATGTTTGAATTTTTTAAATATAACAAGGTACCTGGAAAACTTTTACATAAGTTGAAATAAAACTATAGAATACTGTAATTCTCTAATAGTTTTAGGTTTTTTGTAAAATTATAGGAAGATTAATTTTATTTGATTTAGAGTACTTGTTGAAATTTCCCTACAATTAAAAAAAACGTGATGGTAGATCTATAAAAAGACTAATGAGGTTTGAGCCCAGGGTTCCCAACTTCTAGATGGGCTCAGCGCTCAATATAAAGTAGGTAATTAGTATTAAGAATTTTTAAAAAGGTACCCTTGAAAAAACTTCAGCTCAAGGTTCACAGAAAGTTAGATCTGTCCCTGGCTTATGATATAGAGATTAAAATATTGTGTTTCAGATATTTTAAATGTAGTGACTAAAATAATGGAATAGTTTCTTATTTACATTGAGAATTTGGATTCTGTTAGAAATTGATATTAACTATTATACTTACTAAAATATTGTCCATTATTTTTTAATGATTTATTTGGTTTAATTATTTGAAGTTTTTAATTTTTAATTAAAATTAATTAAAAAAATAAAATATAGTTATCTTTAAGTTTTATGCCTATTCTTTTATTGTATTTATTAAGTATTTTTTAATTTTTCTATGTGAAAGCATGGTAAAATCAGTTACTGTAACCAAAATAAATGAAACAATCTTGAAAAATAACATCATTTAGCTAAAGAAACGGTTTTCTCTATTTTTAAATTTTATTTTGTAGTAAATGAAACATTTTTATCATTTATTGCTAGTTTTAACTATATTTAAGTCAGGTACAACATGATAATAAGGATAATTGAAACGTTATAGTAATAACATCTCAGATAAGAATCTTTATTATTTTGTTACAAAAATAAGACTATAAATGGAACCGCATAAATATATATGTAATAAAATGATTGTTTATTCTATTTGTAAGAATGTATGAAACAAGGTTAGATATTGGTATGTAACCTGAGAAAAGTGGTGCAAATCTTTTACACAGTAATAATAGTTATTTTATATGTCCATCTCAATTCTCATACAAAACTATTGTTAAAAACTGCAAACTGCCATTTATAAGTGACGAAACAGAAAACTGTTAGTTTTATTAAAATATTTTTAGAGTTCTGTTATTTCCTCATCCATAGTAATAGGAAATTATTTTTGTGATTCTTTTTTTATAAAATGTTCTGAAAAGAATTCTTGCCTTTATATGTATAAAACTACTTTTTCCAATTTTTATACTCCAACCTGCACAAGATACCATTTTCTCTCAGTTTATATATGCTAATACTCACAAAAGTTTCATTTCCAGTGAAATGGCTTTTATTATTAACAAAGCAAATTAGAAGTAATTATAGGTGTAACTTGACAGGGTTGATGGAAATTTGGTAGGAGTTAAGGATCGTGTTTGATTTTGATCAAGATTGATTATTTTTGTTAGGTAGTTTTATACAAATTTTAATCAGGGACTGTTAAAGGTATATAACTAAATATTTTAGACTAATTTTCTTTATCATACATACTTCAAATGTTGCAGTTTTATTTGTTTCATAAAAAATAATAATAGATATACGTCCAAGCTGTATATAAGTAATACATAATTATATAAAAATCTCAATATTATTCATAAAATGTTGGTGTCATATAACTAGTCAGTCTTTCATGTAATTACCATTTTACCATTGTTTTATTATTAAATATTGTGTAAATAATCTCCAGTATGTAAAATACTTGTGGAATTGCATAAGAAAGTCTGTTAAAATAATTTTTAATAATAAAATCTAAATATAAATTCTAGCAAGTTCTCATAGTCTACAATCATAATTGTGATTATATTGATGTACATATTAATGATAAAAATACATGCTATAATATAATTTTATATATGTACACATGTAAACACAAATAAATTTTATAATTGTAGTGTTTAGTTTTAAATATGTTGAATTGCCTAATTTACTTTAATTGAGTAGATTACCCAATAGTATTAAACCATTTTATAATAATTAAAATCTTGTCAAGAAATCTGATGATATAAAACAGAAAAGACTCATAAGAAACCAGTAAGTCAAACAAGACATATACGACTAATGGAGATATCCCAGTATGTTATAAAAAAAAAAAAATTAAAACTGTTTAGTGGTACCTACTTTTGTAACACTATTAATCTCAAAGCAGTTACAGAAACCTCCCCACCAAGAATATCTCAACCAAAAAGAGAAACACCTTGCAGGCCCAATTAATTAATTTGAAATATCAAGATTATTTGTAATTTGCTTTACAAATGAAAAAGAAATCACAATGTAGCATTTGCATTCAAAAGAACAGATGAAATACAACAGTTAATACACACAAGTGTGAAATAGTCAATGGATATGAAAAAAAAGATTTATAGCATTCAATGGCAGGGGCTCAGTAACCACGTGAGATGAAAACTTTATAAAAAGATCATGAAAAATTCAGGAAATTTGTTCAAAAACGCAAAAAGTAGAAAAATGTTAAAGAAATGTTGAAATTTTTCAGTGAAAACGGATAGGTCAAAAGATACTGATTTATGTGCCTGTAGTGAGTTCTGAAGCTCGAATCTTTATATGTACAGTCAACTCATAAAGTAATGTCGCAAAAAAAGTGATTCAGGCAACACATTTAACTTTTTCGGAACAAGTTTGGATCTACGTATTCTTTACATTATGAATAGATTTTTACCTGGCGAGGGTATGGAGGTATATTTTAAAAAAAAGAAATAGTGAGAAATTCTTATATTGCTTTGTAGTATTTCTTATAAGAAAGTGCCATTTACGTTTTATGAGTAAAATAGCTTCAGCTTGGGTGTTAAATAATACAGAATTTTAAGTTTCTCCAACCTCTTATCTTATAAATATCTTGCCCCACTTTGAAAGTGGTCAACTCTTTATTATTCTCAAACATGTAATCCTTGAATTAATTTAATTTTAATTTTTTTTTATTAATTTACTATTGTTTAATTTTTTATCTATAATATTATACTGCAACAATTACCACAAATAAAACATAAATATTGCTATTTGTTTAGTAAATATATATTCTAAATAGTGATTGAATTCTAGCAAAATTTAATTTTGTTGGGCTTTAATTCTTTTGTTTAGCAGGTAGTATAAGTTATTATTTGTTTCTTCCCCGGTGATACGGATCTTCAATACGGGGTTGTAAATGACAATACTTACTCTTAAACTGGTTGTAAAATATATTCTTTAAATACATACTTAATAATATGACAAATGAACCTTGAGTCAGGGGGGAATTTTTCAACTCCGAAATCGAATCCATTGGGCCATATGTATTGTTTTGAAATACGTGGTTGTAAATCACTAAAAGGATTAGCATCAATAGAAGTAGCAACTGGACTTTTTGTATTAGTCAGAAACATCTGCATTTTGGCAAAATGTCTTAGCATTTTGAATTTTGCTTGTCATTTGTAATACAAGCCAATTATTAAGCACTTCATACAGTAATTAGAATATTTTTACGTTAAAATGGAACTTTTTGTTTATTCAGCTAATAGGTTGCACCAATAGAAAATGATTTCCTGCAGTTTTCTATTTTTCTATGTGAAATACACAATAGACTGCAGCAAATAAAGCAGATGACTATAAATGCAATAATAAAGAAGTGTATGAAGGAACTAACACAATATATGATCATTAGAACAGAGTATACTATTAAATTTTAGGTAAAGTTGCAAACTTTCCTGTAACTAGAATATACTAATTAATAGATGTAATAGTAATTTATAAAATAATAATGTTGCAAATAAATTATATTCCTGACAAAAACTTATAAAAAATAAAAATTAATATTATGTTGGCAAACTTTACAAATTCATAATAATTATAGTAAATAACTGTCATCTATAAAACGTTTATGAAAGAGTTTTGCATTGCGTTTTCTTTAAATTAAATAGTCAAATATCTATTTTATATTCATTTTCAAAGAGAAAAACCTAAAAGTATTATTTCTAAAACCATTAAAACTAGAAGTAGTAACAAAAATATTCTAGAAAGGCATTTCCGTGTTTATAACTTTATAATTAGTTTTCAAGGTTTCTACCTGGCCGAGGACTATGAGAGTTGAGAACCCTTACAAAGTCCATCTCTTTCTTCTTCTATAAAATAGACATTTCCTAACTTAACCCTTACTATACTGATGCTAGCGTCAAACATATTTACATATTGTTGATGAAATTGAAATTAAAATGTATAATGCTTAGGTTCAATGGAATTAGTAAGAACTAAAACTGAACTTAAGGACCATTACTTTAATCAAATATATATATTTTTAGTAATAATTTTTGTTCAAAGTGATCTGTGTTGCAACATTTACAAATGAACAGTAGTATTCAGATATACATTATGACTCCAATAACAGATTTTTAATCAAAATGTAATTAAAAAAAATAGCTAAACTTTATTAAAAATATAATACAAATTTTATTTTATAATTGATATAAAATTTGAATATTTAAAAAAATAATTATAATCAAGTCTTATTTAAAGCTATAAGTTTAAAATTAACAATCTATGATGGACACTAATGTACAGCTGCTGAGCCATATCGAATTTCTCTCTCAAACTGTTCTGCTCTTAACGTACCATCTATACTTTCACAATCCTTATTGAAAACTGAATATGCACTAACTTCATCTTTCTTTTTTGGTCCAGTACGTGTATTAAGATAAATTCCCAATAAGGCAGATGTTAGAAGGAATACTAAACCAAATTGTAGTTTTATAAAGATTGCAAATAAAGTTACCCACAAAACAAAATATAGAAAATATGTAACAATATCTAAATAAGAAAATTTACAGGTATTGCAATTCTCATCATCAGTATCTGATGATGCTGCTGATAATGCATTATCGTTCTCATTTTCATTAATTAATAATACTTCTTTTTCTTTATTACTATTAACATTTTCCTAAAAGAAAACTATCAGTACTGTGCGGTTCTTAATTACAAATATATAAATGTAACTTACATTAGATGAAGACATCCGATTAGTTCTTAATCTAATTGTAAATAATGATCTAATCTTCTCACTTGCTTTATTAAAATAAGCTTGTCTACGTTGTTTTGCACGATACTCTGCTAGCCTTCTTTCTATATCCATTCGCCTTTATTCTATTTCAATAAAATTGAATAGTATATTTATGATGGATAAGCAAGACAACTTGAATCTGAAAAAAAATCCTAAATTAAAAATAAATTAAAAACGTACCTACTTCACTTTTTCATCCAATTTTGATTTATAAAATACTTACGGTCACGTTAATTTTTAATGTTTTCAAAATTGTTTTTACATTTTTCGAAGTTCTTTTCTTTTGTATATTTTTTCTAAAATAATTTGATTTTGAAATTTGAGGTTAGGAAGTCTTACCAACACGACAGTTTTGAGTTGAGCTGTCATCAAAACTGTCAGTTGACTAACCTCACTAACCTCTTTCATTTACGAGGTGGCGTGAACGTGTGTCGTGTGTAGTGTTCTTTCTATAATACAAATAACCGGTATAATTTAAGCAAAAGTACTAATTATTTCATCATATTTATTTTCATTTTCATAAATAGATTTTTTAACAAAAAATCGAAATAATCATGAAGATCACCTGTAATACAAATTCACCTCCTTTGGGTAAGTTTAAAAATTGTACATATTTGGATATCTTGAAAAATGATATTTTTCAATTTTTTGTATTATTGTGAAATAACATGAATCTGTTGCAGGTGGTATTTTGGTTGTGGAGTATCTTAAAGATATTCAACCAGAAATACCTTCAATTAAAATAGAATGGGGTAGTGAAATCACAGCAGTTGACACTGGTGGTCAGAAAGTACAGTGTTTTAAAAGTAATGAGGTAACACGTATTCTGGCTAGAGCACTTGCTGAGTGCCAGTTATATGGTTCAAGTCCTATTGAGAAAACTGAAGTTGACCATTGGTTAACGTATGCAGCTGGACCATTAAGTTCAAAACGTGACTTTCTAAATGCAGTTCAATATTTAAATAGAGTTCTTGGTCCTTTAACATATTTAGTAGGAAAGAGAATTACAATAGCTGATTTTGCAGTTTTTGCTGCTTTATATGGTAAGTAAATTTTGTAGAAAATATTGACTGAACAAATGATACCTCTTATCTACACAGAAAAGATGTTACAGATAAGAGGTATTGTTCACTCATAGTTGATATTATTTATCGAATAATTTCTTTATAGCCAATAAGCAGTGGGAAACTATAGTGGAGAAAAAAGAAACTCTAACTAATGTTTTGAGGTGGTACAATCATATTCAATCTCAAGAGTTTGTAAAGAAAGCAGTTGAATCACTTCCTGATGAAGCCAAAATCGCATTAAGTGGAGGTGGTTCAGCTCACACATCAGTGGAACGCACAACGACTGTTAGACCTCAAGAAGGAAAATTTGTTGATCTCCCAGGTGCAGAAATGGGAAAAGTAGTTGTACGTTTTCCTCCTGAAGCATCTGGGTAATTATTTTAACTTTTATAGTTTTATTAGAAAGTTATTAACTTATTTTTTAATCTAGATATTTACATATTGGACACGCTAAAGCAGCTTTATTGAATCAATATTACCAGCAAGCTTTCCAAGGCAAATTAATTATGCGTTTTGATGATACAAATCCAGCTAAAGAAAATGTTCATTTTGAAAAAGTTATTTTAGAAGATGTTGAAATGTTAGAAATTAAACCTGATCTTTTTACTCATACGTCACAGTATTTTGATATCATGTTGGAATATTGTGAAAAGTTATTGAAAGAAGGTAAAGCTTATGTAGACAATACAGATCCTGAATTAATGAAACAACAACGAGAACAGAAAATTGAATCTGAAAGTAGAAATAATTGTAAGTAAACCAATGGGTTTAATTATTAGGAAATTTTATAATAAGTTTATTTGAAGCATATGAAAAAAACATTGAATTGTGGAATGAAATGAAGAAAGGCACAGCAAAAGGACAAAAATGTTGTGTTAGAGCAAAAATTGATATGCAGTCAGCAAATGGGTGCATGCGAGATCCTACAATTTATAGATTTAAAAATGAACCACATCCTCGAACAGGTGCTAAATATAAGTACGTATTATGTTTGGATTTAGTTAAAATAGATTCTAGACTTAATCGTGTCTTTCAGAGTTTATCCAACTTATGACTTTGCATGCCCAATTGTCGATGCAATAGAAAATGTAACACACACACTTCGCACTATGGAATATCATGATCGTGATGCTCAATTTTATTGGTTCATCGATGCCCTTGGTTTAAGAAAACCAATCATTTGGGAATATAGTAGGTTGTCGATGACGAATACTGTATTGAGTAAACGAAAATTAGCTTGGTTTGTCGAAAATAAATTAGTTGATGGATGGTAAATGAGTTATATTTTATTGCTATTGTTTAGTTAATTTTTTAAATCTAATCCTTAGGGATGATCCACGCTTTCCAACTGTAAGGGGTGTCCTCAGAAGAGGAATGACGGTAGAAGGGTTGAAACAATTTATTATTGCTCAAGGTTCTAGTCGATCTGTTGTATTTATGGAATGGGATAAGATTTGGGCTTTCAATAAAAAGGTTTGACAGTTTCTATTTATATTTTAGCTGTTGTGATTACTTTTTAAATAATAGGTGATAGACCCTATTGCTCCACGTTATACTGCTGTTGAACGCGAGACACCTGTGCCAGTTTTAGTTAAAGGTGTAAAGGAAGAGAAACTAATAGTCCCTAAACATCCAAAGAATTCTGATGTTGGTAATAAAGAGATATGGATTGGACCCCGAATATTAATAGATCTAGCAGATGCCGAAACACTTAAAGAAGGTGAAAACACTACCTTTATCAATTGGGGAAATTTACTTATTAAGAAGATTAATCGGTAAATTCTTGTTTGCAACCAATTCGATATTTTACTTAAGAATGTATTTTTAGTGAGAATGGTAAAATTGTTTCTGTTGAGGCAGAGCCAAACTTAGAGAACAAAGATTACAAGAAAACGTTGAAATTAACATGGTTAGCTGAATCTGATAATGCTAGATTTACTCCAACTTGGTGTGTATATTTTGATCATATTATTAGCAAACCATTATTAGCAAAGGATGAAGACTTTAAACAATATGTAGGACATGAAACAAAGGTTATTATCCTTACTTTATTCAAATTGTAAAAATCAGTCGCTCTGTTATTTACAGAAAGAAATACAAATGCTTGGTGACCCTGAATTAAAAAAATTGAAGAAGGGTGATATTATTCAACTTCAAAGAAGAGGTTTCTTTAAAGTAGATGTAGCTTACGAACCATTAAGTTTACACACATGTAAAGAACGAGCTATTGTATTATTTTATATTCCTGATGGTCGCACTAAAGAAAATCCTACAAATACTCCACTAGTAAAAGAGGTTTGTAATTGTTACTTTTCTACTACTTGCCCTACTTTTACCCCACCTTTCAAGAGGATTGAA
Organism: Ignelater luminosus; assembly: GCA_011009095.1. Taxonomy (NCBI): domain Eukaryota; kingdom Metazoa; phylum Arthropoda; class Insecta; order Coleoptera; family Elateridae; genus Ignelater; species Ignelater luminosus. Next base: position 232,684 of record VTPC01000415.1, read on the forward strand.
GAAGAGAAAGTTCACATGTGCTTTCATTTACTTTGATTGCCATGTGGCATGTTTTTAAAATTGCTTATCACTTATTTTAACAATAATTTAGAAATTAGAAAAAGTAACCCTTTAAAATGATTCTAGACTGTTCAGAATGAACCATCTAATTCACTTACAGAAGGGGATTTATTGAACAAGATTGCAGAACAAGGAGATAAAGTTCGTCAATTGAAAGCAGGTTAGATCTGTTAAATTTATTTCATTAATAAAGTATACATATCTGTTAATTTTACAGCAAAAGCTGAAAAATCAGCAGTAGATATTGAAGTGAAAAGTTTACTGTCATTAAAGGAAAAGTTTAAAGCATTAACAGGAAAAGAATGGAAGCCTGGTATGCAAGCCGAGAAAATTCCATCTCAACCACCTACAGATTCAAAATCTAATTCTGGCTCTAATCTTAAAGAAGCTGATTTATTAAAGAAGATTACAGAACAAGAAGATAAAATTCGCCAATTGAAAACAGGTGAATTAACTTCTTTGTTGACTAATCAATAAACAACTATAAATAATTATTGTTTTATTTGCACTATCATAGCAAAAGCAGAAAAAGCTGTAGTTGATGCACAAGTGAAGCTATTACTAGCATTGAAAGAGGAATTTAAAACATTAACAGGAAAAGACTGGAAGCCTGGTATGCAAATTGAAAACGCACCTTCCCAACCATCTGCAAATTCTAATACTTGCCAAAATCTAAGTGAAAGTGATATATTGAAGAAAATAACTGAACAAGGAGATACAGTGCGTCAATTAAAATCAGGTTAACTAATAACTTTTATTTATAAAAAAGTAAATAATTAACTTATGTATATTACAGCAAAGGCAGAAAAAGCTGTAATTGATGCAGAAGTAAAAACATTACTAGCTTTGAAAGAAAAGTTTAAAGCATTGACAGGAAAAGAATGGAAGCCTGGTATGCAAGCTGAAAAAACACTAATCGAACCATTTACTGCTTTAAATGCTACTACATCTTGTCCTAGTCTGAAAGAAGCTGATTTATTAAGAAGAATTGCTGAACAAGGGGATAAAGTGCGCCAATTAAAAGCTGGTTAGATTATTTCTTAGTTGAAGTTTAGTTAGTTAACAAATAAATTTTTATTTTTTCAGCAAAAGCAGAAAAAACTATAGTTGATGTAGAAGTGAAAACATTGTTAAGTCTGAAAGAAGAATTTAAAGTATCAACAGGTAAAGAGTGGAAACCTGGAATGCAAGCTCCAATTGTATCTACTCAATCAGCTGCACCAACACAATCTACAACCGTTGCTACCGAAGCTGAATTACTTAACAAAATAGCTGAACAGGGAGATAAAGTACGTCAGTTAAAATCAGGTAAGTATTTATTTTGTCTAATATTTCTCTTAGAATGGATATGATATTAATTTTTAGCAAAAGCTGATAAAGCATCAATTGATTCTGAAGTAAAAATATTGTTGTCGTTAAAAGAAGATTTTAAAACAGCAACCGGTAAAGAGTGGAAACCAGGAATGCAAGCTGAAAAGATATCTTCTCCACCAATTCAAATGGATAGCAATGATGTTGGAAGTGATGCTAAGGGACTTCTTACTGCCCACGTTAACGAACAAGGTGAAGTGGTTAGAAAGCTGAAAGCTACTGGTGCTCCTAAGGTAAAACTGTTGCTTCCCGCATTAAATCAATCTTCATAGTAAAAATGGATTTTAAAGCAGTTAAGATAATCTTTTATAGATATTTGGTAATAGCGTTCTGCGCCAAATGAATTGTAGGTTATTTTCTAATTGTTATGTTGACGATCTGAAAAATGAATCACGTAAACGTGATATCGATTTGCTTATTCACAGGTTAATTCCTTGTGTGAGCATTTGTGAAGTGGATGAGGTTAGGTGTTTTATTTTTGATTTTTCTGTTCTTTGTTTTTCTTTATATTAGGTTTTATCTTTATTAGCTTACCGATATATAAAAAAAATGTTAAATAAACCCTAAAGAAACCTAACCAGCAACACTAACTTAAGGAACAATACGAAAATGGTAAAGATTAAAAATCTACAAATACATATAAAGCAGTATATAAAACCCCAGTCAAAAACTACGCTAATAAAGATAAAACCTAATATAAAGAAAAACAAAGAACAGAAAAATCGAAAATGGCCGTGTTTTTTAAGTGTACAAACAACTGTTCAGGTACTTGAACACGGAAAATAGCGTTTTAATACTAGCACAAACTTTCGAACAAGTTGTGTGAACACGATTTTCATGCACTATGTAGAGAGGAGGTGCATGAGAACAGAACTGAAAACCTAACCTCATAAAATTACTTGCAATTATTATTATTGTTGCAGTCATCTCGTAATGCAGTGCAATCATATCATAAAATGGATATTCTGTATTATAAATGTCATTATTGTAAAAATAATCAACTGTTATGGGAAGATATAGCAGATCATCCATGTTTTCAATCACAGATAGATAATAAAGATTAATAATATAGAAATAAATCGTTTTACAGTGATTTCAATAATCATGTCGAAAATGTTTTTTGTGTATCTAGTGATAATGTAAAAAGGATTAATAAATGGATTTTACAGCAATTATCAAAGCAATAATATCAATCTCCATTATATTTTATTGCGCTGCTGAAATGTTATAATTTACAAAAGCCAATATCGAACACTAAAATAAATATCTGTCAAGTGTCAACCGCCATTTGCTACTCTAACTCGTTTTTTATTTTATTTGTTCGAACATTTGTTTAGAATATAATATTCAGTGTTTGGGATAACCTTGCTCAAACATACGGCACAATTTAAAAACATGGCCAATAAAACACCTAACCTCATCCACTTCACAAGTGCTCACACGAGGAATTAACCTGTGAATAAGCAAATCGATATCACGTTTACGTAATTCATTTTTCAGATCGCCAACATAACAATTAGAAAATATCCCACAAATCACTAGATAAACTATCCCTATGGGTAGAGCATACTATCCTTCACAGGCTCTCGTTGTTGTTTAGCGGAGAACGCTATTCTCAGCATTAGTTTTTACGTTTTTAATACCTTTCTATACAGGGTCTCACCACTGAGATCTCAGAAATTAAAAAATACAGGGTTGGTTAAATTGGGGAAAAGTAGCATGTTTTAGTACTTAATATACTCCGTTCACGATGTTTCTGGGTCATAACAGGGCATGCTTCCATTTTGTTAGGTTGGAAATGTTTTCTTTATTTTTTTGAAAATTGCCATACCCTCGGCTGAAACAACAATCAAAACTTTTGCATGAACGTTTAGTACCAATTAGTTTTGTTTTGTTAAAAAGAAACCAAGTTTTCCTTATATTTACAGAGTTACAAAAAAAAAGACAACAGCGTAAGGTTAAACTGTCATAAAATCGTAACCTTAAAACACATTAAGCGTCAATAAGATTTTACAAGCCAAGTTAATAGATAAACAGCCCAGTTTACAATACTCAAACTGTCATTCTTCCACAGCCATATACGACCCAGAAACACCGTGAACGTCGTATAATAATCTAAATAATTTGAAAAAAAAAGAATTGAAGGAATATATCAGGGATGTAATGGAAATAGATCAGGCTATGAACAAGGTTATGGTTAGAAATGACACAAATAAACTAGGGATCGACCGATATGATTTTTTTGGTCGATATCGATATAGCAATGACCGATATCGGCCTCAGTATTTTTCAATATTTACGACATTCCAAATTACGTTTCGTGCAACTGCTTATATCTGCCATTTTTATGACTACCCGTTTCAGATGTTTTTTCCTCATCAGTCAACATCTACAATTCCTGCACTTATGCCCAGTTTCACCAGTGAGAAATAACGTACTATTTGGCAAATAAACTTATTTAATAAATAAAAGGTGAATTCTTCATTTCACCAATGTCTAATAGTAGTTATTAGAAGAATAAACCCAAAATAATTTATTTGTCCGTTTTTGGCCAGATAAATATTTATTCTTCAAATAGCATGTAACAATTGGGTTCTTTTGAAACTAAAAGTAAGTGAAATTATGTTTTTAACGAATCATTTTTTACTTAAATGACAAAACTATTTTGTATAATTAAAAATTTAGTAAATAACAACAATTATTTATTGCCAATGTATACAATTAAAAACTAAATTAAAATATAATAGTATGTTCACAATTTATTCTAAATTATTTTTTGCAATGCAATGACCTTGGCAGTGTCATCACTGACCATGCATAAAACTGTACAGTTGTTTCCAAAAGTGAATGTATCATGATTATTTGTACAATAACTAACTGGATGTTTGAAATCATTGGTGAAACGCAAATTTACATATTCGATGGATAACTTTTATTCAACGAATAGTTATCTGTCTATTTATTTGCTGATAGTGAAACTGGGCATTACACCATTTAATCTGTCTTGCTCTTGATGTGAAATATAATATTTGTTATTATTAGAATCATTATCACTTGCTTCTTGAAAATTCTCATGAAGGGATTCAAACTGATAAAGTTTAACACTGAATTCATTTTAAAATAAAATACAAATAAATATTATTCTAATAATAAATAAACAAATTTAACTTCATTACTTGATTTAAATTTAATGTTTATTGGTTAAAATTAAAGATTTAAAATATGAATATTTCACCCTTACATATTTACGGTAACAATCTTAAATGATTACTGCAAAAATCCACATAATATGACGGGATTGATATGTATTTGTTGCAATTTGTAATTTGATTTGAGAGTGTAATAAATTGGTACCTGATATAATGCTACAGATAGCCACAACACGGCTGTCTGCCACCTTGACATCACAGTCAAATCTTTAAACAGCAATATTTACATAACTATTCCAGGTATCAAAACGGGACTTAGACCATTCGAAATCCATTTCAATGGCCTACAAAAATATGTTAAAAAACAAATTACGATTTTTGTGTTGTGATCCCCTTTAACTAAATTAGGTGGAAATTACATTCCTTTACACAATCTGAGTTCTTTAAGACTCTTGATAAAGAAGAACTATCTGAATTATCATTTGTGTGACGAGAAGAAAAATTTATATGGCCATTTGAAGCAAATCAATGAACACCTGTATAAAATTCCCAACTCTACACATCATATTTTATATTTTACCATGCCATCAATACATCTACATAAATCACCGACATAAGTCTCATTCTATAGGCTATGTAGACTGGTTTTTTCAATGGTTCATTATTACCACTAACAGATATATAGTGTCTTTGTCGTGTAGGTTTCTCTCTCCTTAGAAACTAAAGAGATATAATTTTCATCAGTATATGCACACAGCTATGTATTCACAAATTCTAACTGTAATACCACCAAATTTCTCTGTCGTAGAATGAACTCGAAGAAGCAATTAAGAAGTTATTAGATTTGAAAGAAGAATATAAAACATTAACAGGTACTGATTTTCCATCGGGTGGCAGAACACCTAGCAAATCTTCAAAAGCCAAAGAAGAAAAAGTTGCCAAACAGAAACCAGCAGTAAAGGAAAAGAAGCCTGTAGAGGTATGGAAATTAAAAAACAAACTAAAAATAAAAATAAAATGTAGATTTTGATTCTTATTAGAGTGAAGATGCCAGTGGTGTTAAGAAACAAACTAGATTAGGTTTAGAAGCAAAAAAAGAAGAAAATCTGGCAGATTGGTATTCACAAGTTATTACCAAGGGAGAATTAATAGAGTACTATGACGTTTCTGGTTGTTATATTCTCAGACCATGGTCATTTGCTATATGGGAATCAATTAAGGATTGGTTTGATTCGGAAATCAAAAAACTAGGTGTACAGAATTGCTACTTTCCTATTTTTGTATCTCGCGGTGCATTGGAAAAAGAGAAAACTCATATTGCAGATTTTTCTCCAGAGGTTAATACTGTTGTTTGCATTTCTTGAATAATTGTTGTTACTACTATTTTATTGCAGGTAGCATGGGTAACAAAATCAGGAGATTCAGATATGGCTGAACCAGTTGCAATTCGTCCAACATCTGAAACCATTATGTATCCCGCATATGCTAAATGGATTCAATCATATAGGGATTTACCAATTAAACTTAATCAGTGGAATAATGTTGTGGTAAATATCATTTTTAAAAATTCATTGAATACTTTAAAATTCATTATAATCTATTTAAGAGATGGGAATTCAAACATCCCCAACCTTTCTTGAGAACGAGAGAATTTCTGTGGCAAGAAGGACATACTGCTTATGCCATCAAAGAAGATGCAGAAGAGGAAGTTAAAACAATATTAGGTATTTTGTTTACTAAAATATCTATTAGTTTACATGTAATTTCACTTGATTTACTTCTAGATTTATATGCAAAAGTGTACACTGATTTACTTGCAATACCAGTAATTAAAGGACGCAAAACAGAGAAAGAGAAGTTTGCCGGAGGAGATTACACCTTAACAATTGAAGCTTTTGTATCAGCTAGTGGTCGTGGAATTCAAGCAGCTACCTCCCATCATTTAGGCCAAAACTTTTCCAAGATGTTTGAAATTGTCTATGAAGATCCTGAAACACAAGAAAAGAAATGCGTTTATCAAAATTCTTGGGGAATTACAACCAGAACCATTGGTAATACTTTCCTTCTTTTATTAAAAGTGATTAGATCTGATTTCTTTTGATGTGCAGGTGTTATGATAATGGTTCATGCGGATAATCAAGGTCTTGTATTACCCCCAAGGGTTGCTTCTATACAAGTTGTTATTGTACCTTGTGGAGTGACAGTAAATCTGAGTGAAGTAGAACGAGGAGAATTACAGGTGAACTGTGATGCATTGGAACAAGAATTGAAAGAGGCTGGAATACGAGTTAGAGGAGATTATAGAGATAATTATTCGCCTGGTTGGAAGTTTAATCATTGGGAATTGAAGGTAGATTGATTTTATAAACTTTGAATAGAATGTGAAACGTATTTGTTTAGGGAGTGCCTGTTCGAGTAGAATTAGGACCAAAGGATGTAAAAAATAAACAACTTGTTGCTGTTCGTAGAGATACAGGACAGAAAGTCATAATAAAAAGAGATAGTGCTGTTAAGGACATTAGTATCTTGTTAGCTAATATACAACAAAGTTTGTTCAATAGGTAAAAAAATATTTGAAGAATGTAACGGATCTATATGTACGATTTTTATAGGGCATCAGAAGATTATACGAATCATACAGTTCAATTAACAGATTGGACTCAATTTACACCAACTCTAGATAAAAAGAATGTTATTTTAGCACCATTCTGTGGAGAAAACGATTGTGAAGATAAGATCAAGGCAGATAGTACCAGGTAAATTATTTTGTATGAGATTTCGAAATAATAGCACTTTTAGTAAAGAATATTTGTTAATAATATTTATGTTGCAGGGATGCTTCAGAAGTGGCTGAAATAGGAGCGCCATCAATGGGTGCTAAATCATTATGTATCCCGTTGGAACAACCTCCACTTAAAGCAAATGCAAAATGCATTCATCCTGATTGTAAAAACAAACCTAAGTTCTACACACTATTTGGCCGAAGTTACTGAATTATATTAGAAATAATCATGTTCAGTTCATTTCAATCTTTTTCAAATGTGTTTTATTAGTTGTTTGGAATACATTCAAGAATAAAACATTTTAATAATAATCATTTTCATTATTAAAAACAAAACACTTAAATCTAACTTGGTGTTTAAAATTTGTATTAATAAATACATGTTTAATCAAGTACATTTGATTTACTTCTATAAACTCATCCATCATTATAGATGAGGTTTTTCATCTACTTTTTTGTCTTCTAACTCTGTCTTGGAAGCATCCTTGCTTTCTTGTGCATCTTCAGTCTTCTTTGAAGCATTTTTAGTTTCCTCATCAATACGTTTATGTTCCTTTTCTACAATCTTTTTCAATTCATCCTGTAAAATCGGTAAATTAATGTAGTATCCTAATTATTTGAAAAATTCCCAGTACTTACGCCCCAACCTAATTTATCAGCTAACATTTGACAACCTTCATCACAATCACCAATCCATAACACATCACGCGTGTTATCCTTACTATCAAAATCCATTCCACTTCCCATTCCTATCATAGACATGATACCAGAACGTTCACCTGCTTTTTCACGATTTATCAGTAAGCGCGGTACATTGTTTGGAACTCTACAAAACATATTTTATTTAATGGTATTCCTTAATAACAGGATAGAAAAAAAATGTTACCTATCAATCAATGACGCAAATGGTTGTACAACTAATGAAGATCCTAATACAATCAATAAATCGCACTTAGGAAAATCAACTTTCAATGATTTATGAAATTTAGCAGGTAAATTTTCTCCAAAAAATACTATGTCTGGTTTTACAACACCGGGACACTTTTCACAAGTTGGTATTTTATCATCAAATATTTGTGCTGCAAATTATATTGTATCATAAATACATATAGTTATTTAGAATTTTAACATCTTACTTTTCATCCATTCTAAAGGATATTCTTCATTACAAAGCACACAATGCCCTCTATGAAATGTACCATGGGCCTCAACCAATTTTTCATCAGATATCCCAGCCACTCGTTCTAGAGTATCAATATTCTGCGTATAATGACGTAATAAGCATCCCTTTTCTTCAAGCAACTTTATAAAATAGTGACATGTGGTGGGTTTGAAAGACCCTGGATATAATTCTTTTGCTAGTACAAAAAATGGTTTAGGGTTATCATAGAAGAAATCTAATTCAAATATAGCTTGTGGATGGGGCAAATTGTATTTCTGTAAATTATGATATAATCCAGAACCTGGTGATCTGAAGTCGGGAATTCCAGCAGCTAAAACGTTAATTTGCATTTGCAGTACTAATTAAGTCGGTGATAATTTTTGTTTTGCTTTATTTATAATTATATAGTTTGCCAATAAAAATAACAAAATAAGAGTTTGTTTTTTTGTTTTTTATTATTTCTAAATTTTAGAAAAAGGAAAGAAACATTAATAAAATACACACCAATGGTTCTACTTATTTTATACGACAGATAATGATTTTTAACAGTATTTGTTAATACTTACAATTAGTAACTTAATGTTACGTGACGTCAAAAATTGAATTTTAAATTTTTGGAAACTCGTGTCAGAAATGACTTGCAGAATTTCAACCTATCAAAACTTTTATTTTGCTATATTCATCGGTGAACTATACTTCTACCAAAATCTTATTAAACATAAAACTTACAAGTTGAAATACCAGCACCAGCCATCGTTATAATGTTTTTACATTTATCACTTTTGATGTAATCGATAACACCATCCACAGAAACATTATCTAAGACCTAAAACAAAGTTTACTCTTTGGAAATTCAAAATGGAAGTAATTATTGCATACTTTAACTTTCTCTACTTCTTCACTATCTAAAAACCCTAGCTTCTCCGCTAGATAACGTCGTAAAGCCTCCACAGTAAAATCTGATGTTGATGACGATGATGATCCAGACGCCGATCCTTCATCATTCTTGACATTTGTTTCATCTAAAATAAATTATAAGAATATGTAATTAACAAATATTCATTTAATTTTCGAGAATTACTTTTTCCCTTATCAGCCATTTTCAAACCGTGTAAATATTTTCTTATCCACAATTTAACATGTTTGACAGCTTTAAAATACATTTCTTGGCATACTACTTATACTGGTCTTTACTTATACATGAAGCTATTTTTGCAAATTGAGATTTTTATACTGGAAATTAACAATAAAAAGGTATGAATTTTGTGTTTTTTTAGGTCTTTACATGTTTAACAAAAAATACCGAATGGAAAATATAAATAATTACCACAGACAACTACTTTCTTTAGTTTTGAAATGAAATCTTGTAAATGTCGCTAATGAATAGGTTAGATTTTGTAACTTAACGCCATACGTTAACTGACGTTTACGAATGAGAAGTTTTTTTATAGAAACTCTTTGTTCGTAAAATCAGTTTAACGTATGACGTTAAGTTACAAAATCCAACCTATAGATCAGTCAAATAAGATTATTTTAGACCTTAGCGCGGAACTAATCATAAAATAGATGAAATCACTAAAAATCAATTGACTTGGTGACTCAAGTTTTTGGTATCAGCACGTAGGAAATTACTCACAGAACACAATTAAGTGGCCGGAGGTAAAGAAAATTAATCCAATCTTGGTGAAACCAACGAAAAACAAATATGATTTTTAAGCACATCTGAGATTATGTTGCATAATAGAAACAATAAAATTGGCAACTAAATCAGCTGCTGCACACACACTACCACCCACCAGTGATGTGCGTTGACACGTCAACAATGATTGTTGACATTTTCGTGTCAACAATTTGTCAACAATTGATTTTTCACGTCAAAAATGTCAACAATGTCGACAATGTTTCAACAATGTCAACAATGTGCCAACTTTGCAAATAAAGTAGGATTCTGCACATTTTTCGTTAAACTTAACCTGTAAACACAAGTGCTAAAATAAGCTAAAATGTCTAATAAGATCATTAATAAGATGTTTAAGACAATTCAAGAATCAAAATGGCTGAAAGGCCCAAGAATAAGAATTTTGATGAATTGGATTTTCAGTTATAAAAGACTGTGACAGTAACTGAAGATGGAAAAAAAACCAAAATATTATTTAAATAAAATGGCATTAAAAAACTAAATCCTATGTATTTATTCTTATTTCCATGGAATCAGTAAAATTACAAGTATGTTTACTCATAGCTCCATAGGCCCATACTAAGATTTTTAGTTCGGATATGTGGGGGCACAGTTTATACCTTACAGAATCAGTTAGATCACTCAGAGAGGTTCTTTTGATCTTTCGTGTTCCTGGTTTTTGGTCTGCGCACGCTAAACTGTAGACCGCGCGCTTGTAGGGGAGGTTATATATGCAGTTGATATTCAAATTTCACAACTAATGTAACTTACCAACACTCAACAATTTCACTAATTCACTTACAGAATATGCAAGTTGATTTCATTTAAATAATACAATCTTTTATGAGATTATTTCTTTGAAGGTTAAGGTCCCTCTACTTCTGGACAGAAAATAGTGCTCTGCGCATAGACCGCGAGTTTCTTGAAGTGGAAGACAAAATGTAGGGGAAGTGATCCAACTGATTCTGTAAGGTATAAACTGTGGTGGGGGCAATTCTAGCAATGTGACAGTTAGTATTTATTTGAAAAAAACAAATGCTAACATGATGAACAACATCCTAGCATTTATTTTTTTTCTAATCAAAATTATTCTATACGTACATTAGACTTGAACGTATTTAAGCATCTCACAATTCCCTGTGCCTCCTATTTGCCCTCACATACTTTAAGTCAAATAAAAATTATTGTAATAAACTATTTAAGATTTAAATAATAAAGGAAAAATCAAGTTTAACAGCTTTGCGCATGTGCATTCATAATGTCTAAATTGTTGACATTGTTGACATAGTTGACATCAATAAGGTCATGTCAACAATTCTTATTGTTGACGTCGACATTGTTGACACGCACATCACTGCCACCCACCTACTGCTACATGACCCACGTATAAATTATTTTCATCCCAATCTTGTGATGGGGGCGAAGCGAGGGGGTGGTTAGGTTAGAAGCAGAAAAACAATCATTTTCTTCGAGAATTACACCCCAATCTTGTGATGGGGGCGAAGCGAGGAGGTGGTTAGGTTAGAAACAGTAAAACAATCATTTTTTTCAAGAATTCCATCCCAATCTTGTGATGGGGGCGAAGCGAGGGGATGGTTAGGTTAGAAGCAGTAAAACAATCATTTTTTTCAAGAATTCCATCCCAATCTTGTGGGGGGCCGAATTGAATGAATGAATTCGTTCATGCTTGCGCGGGGTCAATGTCCTCTAGGTGATTTAGGGAAATTGGGCTGCGGTACTGTTGGTTGGTACACTGTCGGGTAGTACTAAGAACGTAGCTGCGATATTATGGTGTCATGGCAGTCGTGTGCTTGTGAGTTTCAAAAATTTTTTTAAAAATTTCTAAGTGTTTGGCGTTGGAGAGCCCTTCCCCAGGTGTGTTTTGATTCTCTGATTGGAATTACATGCATTGGTAAGGTTCAATTTTTACTGTAGAACTTAAATCCTAGGGGTAGCTATATCGAACTGTTACCAAATAAGCGTTTTGTTCGAATCTGTTAGTGTCTGTTGTTTTTTTCTAAATCGATAACATTGAGGTAGAAAATATGTCGGTGAACGAAAAGGTTGAAGAGATTAAATCATTGAAAATTGGTGTCTACTTTTCGAAAGGTATTGTGTAGTTATAAACAAGTGATTATATGCGGAAAAGAATTTACTGTTTTGGTGAAAATCAATTTAAATTATTATTTAACAGTAATTATTGCGAAAAAGGCTAATTACATAGTAGAGTAAATATCAATGTGGGAATCCTACTAGTGTAGTGAAGGAAATTTAGTTTATTTATGTTTCAATATTACATTTTGTTCGTTTGTTTTTAGTGCGCTTTCTTCAATTCAAACAAAGTATTTAGCTTCAACTTCAGTCAAAAGATTATATCAGAAAAACATAGTAGGCATTCCGTTATCAGGAAAATAAAAAACTGGATTATTTTATAGGAGTAATAAAATAAATTGCGATTATACGTAGTAAAATAGAAATTCATTTGAAATCCTGCTACCTGCGCTACATAAATAAATGAATTTGTTGAATCAAGAAATGTTACAGCAAATTAAATTTAAAACTTCATGTGAACTTTAAGCTGAATAGAAAGCAGAGAACTAAATGCAACTAAAATACTAATTTAAATGTTTCACATTTGCATGAAGTTAGAAGAATACTAAAATTAAGCTGGGTGCAAATTAAATGAAATATTCATGTAGAAATAAGCGAATTATTTAAGTAAACGACATTCTTCCGGAATATTATACCCACGAAGTGTAAATTTCTGTTATCATTTGCTTTAATTTTATACAGTAATAGTTAATTAATTATCATAAAGTTTAAATATAAGTTTTTAACTTCTCTTTAGGAGCTCTGCACATTTAAAATGTTAATCTTTTTATTAAATCTTAGATGGATACTAACAAAAAATGATTTTTTTTTCACTTTTTAGTCTAATTTATCTACCAGATGAATAATGGCTCTAAGATTTTAATTTATGAGTGAATAAGGATTATTTAACTTTCGCTGAAATTATAGAAGTAGGTCAGTAGTTTATTTATGAATGAATGAAAACATTTTCATTTCGCTCCTCAATGAAATTTTCAAACGCAAGGATATTTACTTGAACCTGATTGCACCTATCAATCAGTTCAATCGATGAACGATTTAAATATTTAAAACCAACTCTTGAATTTCCAAATGGGATTTTAGTATACCAGATGGAATATTTTGCAGACTGAATAGTGTTTGTGAGTGACATATCTAACATCCTCCGCATTACGCAATATGAGAATATACATATATACACCATTTAAAACGCAAATGTCGCACATCGCATCTGCACTGTCCCGAGTTATCTGTAATCAAGTATCAGAAACGTGCTTGCAAATGCTCTTATTGGTCTGATATTTCCAGTCAATGAGTTTCACTAGATTGTTTCTGATACTGCCAGTATATAAAGGGTTACCTACAAAAACCAAATCAAACTCAACGATGTCTTACTTATGATTAAACACATACTTAACTATGGAGAAAATTCGATCA
>VTPC01000416.1:0-29572 GCA_011009095.1 Ignelater luminosus
AATTTAAAAAATCCAGTCTGTATAGTGAACAACTATGTTTTATGGAAATGACCCACCTGAATTTTTGATCAGCTCTTGCATCAGAACTTATTCCAGGTTATTGTGGGAGGAAAGAAGCCTATCCTGTACCACAGACTAGTCGTGGGAGGAAGAGAAATAATCCTCAGATCTGTTCTACCGCACTAAATGCAATAAGGTTGAATATATATTATCGTCTTACATCTTCGTACAAAAGAGACTCGTCAACTGACGTTGTAGATATTGCAGTACCAAGAAGCAGCAATAGTCAGGTATAATCTGCCAAGAATGTAACCTTGCATTATGCCTTGAGTGCTTCATACCACACCAGAAGTAATAATTAAAAGTCATGTTTCGAGCAACAAGTTTCGGTTATACGCTCCAGAATATGCTACGTTGCAATTGATTTATATAGTGCTGTCGTTATTTTCGTAACTTACGTTGTTTTTGCTGTATGTATATAATTCTCAGTAAACTAATTTCTGTTGCAAAGCTTGTTTTATTATTTAGTGATTAGATCCTGATTTTACAAGTAACAAAGTAGTAAGCATGTGTGGTACAAACATGTATCAGTACAACTTTGAGATGAAACTTTTGCAGGAAGTGACATAGCACCATTCCATTAAAAAAAGTAAAGTATCAATAGTGTTAAAATGTACAGAAACCACATATCAAAAGTGGTTCCAGGGTTTTGTCACTTAAAGGATTAAATGTCAACCTTTACACTTGCGACACATCATTGGAAGGTTCTTAAAAATGCTTTTCATTGATACCATACAAAGACACATGTCCTGATCTGAGGCTGAACCTGGCATAATATGCATTATGTTTAGTCCCTTTATGCTTACTTTGGAATCCGAGGAATTGTTATACAGAAACCTTCCGTGTGATTTAATGATCAAGATTCTTATTGTCTTTGTTTTGATTTGTTGTTTGAGTATGTTTACATTTTCCACTATTTTCCTCCTCGTGTGGCTTCTTAGGCTATTTCATCTGTCTTTTCATTGAGAAAATAATCACTGGGCGCGTTTACCAAGCAAACGAATTATTCAACGTAAACCTTGCAGCTGCACCTGGATTTACTTTTCGTGAATATTTTGTGTAACCGGTCTATCTCCAGCCATAGTATGTTTGCACTCTCCACAGCTGTATGTAACATTCTTATGGTTTTAGTTCTTAAGTATTTAATATGTTCGATCTAAAATAGGTTGCGGTCTATAATGACTCTTAGCTACTTAATTTGATTTATTTGCAAAGTTCTTCCTGCCCATCAAAATCGCAGTTCTGTTCCATTTTTTTCTCCAATAGTAGCTGGGTGCCTTTTCCATTCCTCCAACTTCCTTGAACCAGCTTTCAGTTATGGTTAAATAGAATAGGCTCTAAAAAGGAACCTTGTGGACATCCTCTTCTAATTTCATTCTTAACTTCTCCGCTATATACTTCTCGGCCTTTCAGGCCTTTAGGATGCTAGGGTGTCATGCTGAGTTGAAGAGATTCTTAACGTAGCTGACAGTACAGTGAGTGTTTGTTGGGTAACTTTTCTAGTTTCCCTCGTAGTAAATTTCCAAGCACGAATCATTAGACGAAGCCTGTAAATTAAAAGACAAAGATAATGTTTATATAAAATTATCTAAAAGAAAATACAAAATAGAGGTTTTAAAATTAATTAACTGCAGTTCATACAGTTTGCATAAAAACAAAAGCAGTTCTGGTGGAAAACTGGTGTTATTAAAAGATTTTCGCTTTGCATATAATCCGTGCTTTAGTAATAAAATAAATTTATTGTATTATGAAATCCGTTTGTTTATCTCTAGAAAAAGGGGAATTTCGTTTTCAGAAAACAAGACTAGATAAGGTTTTGATAAGTGTAAAAAGGCAAGGCTTAGAGGAATGGTAATAAATTGGAAAATTAGCTGCAATAAAAACAGATATTTGGAGCAGAAGAAGGAGACTTTATTCATTTTCCAGCGGAAATGTGTATTTTGAGGCGGACGAGACCGGCTTTATCGAAGCTCAAAAGTAAACGGAAATTTAAATAATGTTTATGCAAAAAGAGTGGAAATGGAAATTCAAATTTAGTTCTTAAATATTGTTTACGAATCTCCCTATCAATTCTGTATTATGCTTACATTTAATCAAGAAGGTTAATATTTAGCAATTGTAAGTATTAGATCCGATATATTGATTGATGGGCTTGTGGTTTACGGTCCAAGTCTGTGATAACGCACTCCACTAGGTCATTGTGTCAAAGACAAAGGAGAAAGGCATTTGAGGAGCTATCGCACGAGCGTCTCCATTCATGCAATGTTAATCTATCACAAATATCAACCTTATCCTTTGGGATACTTCGTCCTCCACTAGAGCGAGAATATTGCAATATACCCACCTACACTCAACGTTCTGCTAGAATTGGAATTTAAGACATATATTTTTCCGACTTTTCTACATTTAAAATTTCCCTTTGTCAAAATTCAAATTTTATATAAAAAAAATGAGAAATAAAATGCCTAAGAAATGTTTATAAGACAGATTAAAAATTGACAAGAAATCCAGGTTACTCAAGATATGTAGAATTTATTAAATATGCATCCGTGTAGAATGAGCAAGCTGAAATCTAAAACAGATCAGGGACCCGTCCATTTCACTTTCTGAGAACAAGTTTGCGAGAATCTGTCAATTCAATATTTATATTAACATGTACTTGTCAATGTTCGAATTCTCAATTTCTCTCTCAGCAGGTCTTCGAAACTTCTATATAAAGTACAAGAAGGGAAATAAAGGCAAAATTACTGTTTAGAGGATTTTAATTGAAAACACAAGGTAAAATGCAGCTTTAAAATTTAAAGTAGCCTTCTTGAAGTTAAAACTGTAAACTCGAATCTCTGAAATGTTTAGAAGTTGCAAAGAAGTTTGTCGCAGAATGGGGAAATCTGAAACTGTCAATGTGTCGTCTCTTTCCGAGCCACTAAAACAGAATTAAATTCGTTGACAAAATACTTTAACATTTTATAGCCTAGAGAGCCTTGTTTGTTTAGAAATATTTTCTTATTCAACAGGAGAATTAATCATAAAATTTTAAACAGTAAATATCTATGAAAATTTTATGTTCATACTTTTCAGGCTTGACTTTTTTTTACCAATTCATAATTAATTTGAAGCCGACTTTGTTGATACAATATATTGTTAAAATATATACTTGAAAGAAAGATCACGGACAACAGTATTGCTGGGATCCTTTTCTGTATTTCAGTTCATAAACCAACCTTATCTTGGATAAAAAAAAATCCGTAAAATAAATTTCCTGCTTTTATAGGATTTTTATGTTTGTTTTTAACTTGTTTTATTTACACATATTAGATGTATTTTAGGGAATGCTGTTTAACGTCTCCATAACCGAACTTTTTATTTACTTACCGGCTTTGTCGTGTCTTGAAAATCTGATTTAAACGAAAACAAAATATTTATTATCCAGAGACAATTTAAATTCTCAACAAATCTTACTTTGGTATAATCTAAAAGTCGGTTATTAATGCCATATCTGAGGGTTTCTACAAAAAGGTATGTTTCGAGAATGAACTCAAGAAATAACAAGGTGAATTTTGATAAGAAAGGGGTCAAACCTGAATAATGTGTATAATAAAAATGGGATTTCTATGGCTGTATCTATTTCCGTTGCTATTCCTTTGTTTCAAATATCTTTATTTTGATTTTGGGGTGACCATCATCCATAACAACAGGAGTGAACTTTCGTTGAATTTTTCTGAGCCAGCTGTACTAGACTAATTTCGATTAATTTTGATATTTGTTTATCTGTATTTGCTGTATTATTCTATTCAATCATTTAATGTTTATTTCAAGTTTATTTTGTTTGAGGTTTATTCAAATAATAAAGAAACTGTTATCTTTAAATCTTCTATTACTTCTGGTTGGGACTAGAATTGTTATGTCTCTGGTAACTGATAAGATAGCAAGAGGGTGATATCAGGTAGGTCCAAACACTGCAACTTTATTGTAACCAACAAAAAATTAGTGGCTTCTTACCTAAATTACATTACATTACATTTACGTTATTCAATTTTATTTATTTTCATTGAGTTCATGAAAAGATTGCGATTGCTCAAATAATGATTTTCAAAATTTGAGAAGTCCGTAGTATGAGTTTATATCTTAAATTATTTTAGAGGCCGGGAATGTTGTTATAAAAATTTTTAAATGATGAAATGTTTCTCTGTGTTATGAAGATTTGCAAATAATGAAGTCTTTCGTTAATGTTTTAGGAAAATCTGCGAGTTTACGCATTCGTTAGATTTATCCTTCAAGCTTATCGAGCAGCAATGCTGAAATAAAATTTATCTTTAATGTTAACAATTTAGTGTGTACATATGTTATTCTCTAGAAATCACATTTCATCTTTTCTCCTGTAAAACAGAAACCTCTCGTTTAACGTCCTCCATACTGTTAAATTTACGACGTTGTAATATTATTTCTCCTAAGAATTCTCTAATAAACTGTTTTCTTTTCTTATTAAAAGCAATGCATGAAAGCGTTGCATCTAATAAAATTATCTCTAGTTTCGTATTTTATAAATTCAATCATCCCGTTTCGAAAAAATTCCGCCCCTTTACCTTTTATTTGTTTAAAGTTTTATATTCCATTGGATTGTAAAACTGTCATCTTGCCTAGTTCAGGGTACGATTTATTTTCGCATTTGGTCTATTAACCAAACAAGGCCACGCCCGAGCTTCTAACCAAATAACCTCATACTCTCGCTGTCTTTATTGATGTTTCTGGTATCACGAGCTCCGCAAGACCAATAAATTGCTTGACCCATCCTTTGAAGGTTGGAGAATTGTCATTTCAAACGACAGTTTACAGAGTTCTGCCAAGGTTCCTGTATGTAGAGTTTGGACTTAGAAAATTTCACGGGTCCCTGGATAATCTCAAATGGTTGAAAAACATCCACAAGGATGAGTGCGCTCATCGTGAATAATTCCGTCTTCGTTAAACAAATAAGTTGATAATCCCAGAGTTTACCAGAAGTATCGTTATCGTATTAGTAGTTAAATAAACTTTTCGTCTTATCGACAGATTCATCAAACTATTCTCACAACCAACTCTTAATAATTTTCTCGTCTTGACTTTCTTATAATTTTCGTGCCTTCCGAAGAATCATTGAAGTTATCGCATTCCTTGTGTATATGCAGTTCCGTCAAATCTTCTGCGAGTATTGAACACCTACTTGTAGTTTAAGTATGTACGTAAAGTGCCGCTTAATCACTAGATGTATAATGTACTAGTTAATAAATCTTATGTAAACCAGTACGCAGTGCAGTGATTGTAATTTGTGCCATAAACCTGAATACCTTTTTGAATAGTTCTAGTTTTACGGTAATTAATTTTTACCATTAAAAATTTGTACCTTGTGAAGAAGCTAACGTTGGCGCACAACGTTCTGCAGCCACAAACTTGGTTGCTTTCCAATCTGAATGTATTTTGTCGTCTCGTCATCAGTTTACTTTGGTTAAAAGTAGAATAAGAACCACTTTCTTGTAATCGCTTTTCACATTAGTGAAAAACCTTGTAATCATATTTACCTAGTCGAAATCTGCTATTTGTTAGGTTATTAACGTAACGTTGAACATTTGAAAAGTTATCAATTACTTGCCAGTTTAATAACGTACAGTTTAAGCAATGAAAATGTATCAATTAACCTTCGTTTATTAGTTTATACATAAAACATTCTTTTAATGTAAATATTCGTGTTAATAACTTTGCAAATTTTGCCTTTCTTAAGAATTTATTTAAACATTCAACTGGATCCAAAGTTAAATAGAAAACACCGGGAGTGACGACCTCATTGTGGAAACAATTTTTATGCAGTGTAACGAAGAACCGCTGTACTCTGTTTATAATTTCAATTTATGAGTGTGCAAATAAATTTTGCTAACTTAGTGTACGAATAGATTGTTTCAGATATCAGCTGTTTTGGGATCAAAAGACGTCGATCTTCATATACTTTCACAACGTTAGCTTAATCCCCTACTGAGAATGTAAGTATCTTCAGAGTGTGCAGTACAATCTCGATTCTTTCCCTTTGCGTAATGTTCGAACCTGTTGTTCAAACGTGATAAGCTTATCGCACAGTGACCTAGATACAGAGATCAGCTCCAGGATCTATCTTTTGAAATTAGGGCAACGACTTTTTTCTGCGACTGGCGCCCTCTCGATCCCGAATTTCGTTAAGATTCATTTACTTGTACTACCGTCTACCGCCGGCACTAGGCCCTCCTTGCCCACCACTCGTCTCCGGTCTTTAAGAGCTAGTTCAAAGTTGGCATACCTGTTAATATTGTGTTGCGTATGCCGGAAAGGTCTCTAAACCCGAAATTGCACTTAACAATGTGTAAACCTTTTCTTTGGCCTAATTGGTTTGTATAAAAAAATTTATCGATAGAAACCAACTTTTGAGCAGAAACCAAATCAAAACATTTAGTGTTGGTATTAAAGGTGCAAGGTAGGAAAACCTGTTTTGTTGTTTTATAAGTCAATCTGGCCTCGGTAACCAAAGTCTGTTCATCCATGGTATAGGTAGTTTTCTATCAGGGCAAGAGAAAGAAATTCATGAACTCATCAAAGTCATTTAACCACCACAATGTTATCTTAGCACATGATGATATTTAAAGTCTTTGAAATTCAGTCATTCCATACAATGAATGACATGGAGAAAGTCTGTGTCTGTTCCTGGGAGAAGAGAAACTAAGGAAAATATTGCTTATATCGACGTTTCTTCTCTATTTTTCAATTCCTGAAAGGAGAACAGATAGCTGTATTTGGCTGGCCCAATCACTTTAATTATTCCCCTGGAATCATACTTTTGAAATGGAAATTTGAACTGACTCATTTCTCTTTGCAAAGTCTAATATTTAATTTACAAAAGACCATTTAAGCAAAATCTTGAATTTATCCATTACCAAGAGTCTGAAGACGGTAGAAAAAATTCATAAAAAGATATAAATAGATTGATGTTTATCTTCACTTACTTGTACATTTAAGTACTTTATACTGACCAGTCTATTCTATACGATTGTGGCTATTCAAATTTAGACATGTTATAGTGAACCTGAAAGCATTTTGCCTTTTTATAAAAGCACTAAAAGATGAACAATGTTTTATGTATAAATCTCGGAAATTTATTATTTAGTAGATACATTAATTGATCAGTCCATGCTAAAGAAAACTATTTTGTAGGAAAAATAAGTGAACAAGTATTTCTCTGACTTATGTCTACTCAAAAATTCTGATAGAAGTTGACTTACCCTATACTAAGTTAGTTAACAGTTCACAATCTTTTACTTTGAATTAACTTTGGTTGAAAAGTTTATCAAACCTGCTTTACAATTTGAAAAGTTAGTTTGAGCAAGCTTCAGTCTTCTTGCGGAACCTCGAGTCTTTACAGATTGCGCGTTTTTACTGGCATATCTACGAGTTTCAAAGTTTATGCAAGATATCATGTTTTTGTTTGGGTTTCTTGTGTACATCAGCACTGTTGCTTTAGTAAATTTGAAAGCCCTCTGTAGTTGCAAAGCGCAAACAAAAACTTATTTTTAAAATTTGAAAAGTGCTTCTTCCATCCATGTGGAAAAGAACACTTAAATCTTGAAACATGACTTTTACTAAAACTATCAGTTCAGGCCTTAGAGTCTATTGCGTAATTTTTGGACCAAACAGTGGCACTGCAATTGTCGTCTCCTAAACTCGTCAAAAAAATAACAATCTTAACCTTAGGCAAAAATGTGGATTTGACCGAGTATAGTTAGATTTTGCCTGTCTCCAATTCTGAGCACTTTTAATTTTAAAGGACATCTTATTTCCATGTTTGAATATTTCTCCTCATCTCATTCGCTTCTAACTACAAAGCTGTAGCATTCCTCCAATCTGTTGTTTACATATCTTTGAATTTCAGGGGATGTCTTGCAGCGTCAACTATGGCTTTTTGATGCAAAGGGCACACAACATTCCTAACATTTATAGTTGCAGAATATTTATAGAGACGTGCAGTTTTACTAAATGCTGCTTTCGAATTTATACCCTTCAGACTCTTACCCTACGGTAGCAGACGTGATGGTGTACCCATATAATACTTGCTGGGAAAAAACTTTGAAAATAGTTTTAGAAAATCTAAATTGTTATACGTTTATTGAAATCATGCAGGCGGTAAGACCGGATACCATGCTACTGTAGTTGACTTTAAATTTTAGAAAAAAAAACGAGTGCAGAACGTTCAAAAGAGTATTTCAAAGTCCTAGCTAATATAAACTGTAAAAACAAATAGAAATTAAATGTGTCAACTGTCAACTGCTAATTCAAAACCAGAGATGGGCTAGGTTCTAACCAAATTCAAAATCTTGTGTAAAGTCCAAATTTGTTTAAGTATCAAACTCTAAGGTCTGAGCTAAGAGGAATTTTACAATTACTCCTAGACTTAAGACTTTATGAATATCTAAAATCGTATTTCCAGTAATTAAAATTTTTTGTTGTTTTAATAAAAGAAAACTATTTCTTTATTTAAATAATAGAAAATATACTAAAATGCATTTTCTCGCGAGCTGGCATTGTTCCCTCGTTGGTTACAATAAAGTTGGGTGATTTTGAACCTACCTGATATCACTCTTTTAATAATTTATAAGATACCTGAAATATACAGTGCTAATTCTAACCAGAAATGACTAAACAATAAATGAATAATAAAATTAAGAAACATAAGTATATTAGGAATTTAATATCAAGTCAACGCAATACATTCGGTTGTGGGTGCGTAGATAGGTACAAAAAGAGTCCACTTTTCAATACATATTTGCTACATACACCTGTTAATTCTGAAAATACCTTGCAAACATACCTCAAAATAATTCTAAATAATTAACTAATCGCCATGCTATGCAACTTTCTGCTTCATTCCTGCAGGCGTGGTGTAATGTTGAAGTAAAATAATTTAAATATATAATAAGAACAGGAAAAAAGATGGAAGGATTTCCAGTTCACCTATCTAGGCCCTAGAAATATATTACGTAAATTACAAACCTCTTGACATAACAACGTAGCCTAGCATTAATGCAAAAATACTGTTTTACTAAGCCTTCTCTTATAACACCTATAATAGCTTTGTTAACAGTACGTGGATAACGTCTATGATTGATAAGATTACTTATTTTTTCAGAAAAATGGAAGAAAATTACAGAACAGGTAAAATAGTAAAAATTGACGCGACTGGATTTAATTTCGTAGGCGAAACAATCCTCACATTTCTAAGCCTGCTTCCAAACTATCGTTATCAATTATCTTTTGCTTAAGTTTTACGTCACATAGTTTAATTTGAAATCTTCACGTGGATACAGGGTTACAACATGGAGACGCAACGATTGTTGACGACACCAAGAACCCTGTTTTTCATAGGATGGAATCTACCCAAAGAATATATTTGTTTTTGATGCAATGCAAATTCTTTTTATGTTTCCAGTTGAAACCAGAGTTTTATATTTATCACGCATATTCAATACAAAGCATGCCCCGATAAATATCTTTTTCATAGAGATTTTTATCTTAATGGACGAATTTAATATGAGAATATACTTAATAAGAAATATTTGTCTTCACAAAGATGCGTATTCTGATCTATTGGTTATGAATGACATTTTCATGTTCAAATTAAATCGATGGCCATAAATGGTGTGAATAAAGGTCAAGCTTACACAGGTTGTCTCATTTGTTACTTTGTTACTACAGGCAGAACAATCTTCAAATATATTTGTAATTTCCTCTCTATGTTAACTGTAGACTTTACCATTTTGAATCTGCTTTCTTGACTTATAAACCTGCGCCAAGGTAATGCTAAAAAATAAACAATGATTGTATAGATTGTAACGATTTTAATCTGTATTGTGTGTATCGACAATACACAATTAACTCTTCAAACGGAAAAACAAAACTGACGTTTCTAGGACAACACTAGCAGCGCTGAGGAGTTTGGGCAATGACAGTAGTTGATATTGTACTACCTAAAATATATTTTAAAAAAGGCTTGGTGAATATGTTGAACGTAACCTTGCGTTACATATACAATAACACTAGTCTAACTAACACGCTACTGGCTAAACTAAGTAGGTGGCCTTGAGTGAGGATAAGATTTATACGTACAATTAAAATGTAATAAAGTTTAAAAATCCAAAAATTGGCAAATAAAATTTTTTAAGCAAAGAAAAATTCATAATTGTACATCAAAAAGAACAATTTTGAAACAGAAACCTATTAAACGCTAAAAGTGAATTAAAAAAAGACTTACCGCAAAGATCCTGTTCTGCGAAGTTACAGCGCTGTACTTAGATACGGGATTTAATCTGTAACAAACTACGAGAAGAACAAATCTTTCCTAACCCTCGCTTCCTAAGTTTCTTCTTTCTATTTATTTGACTGAAACAACCAAAATAAAAAAACAAAGATTTTTGAAAAAAAACTGTTAAAACATGCTATCAACTTCTTTGGGATGCATTTAAGTGAAATAAAATAAACTACAAACTGTAAAATATCATATGGATTAGAATAAATTTAATAAATTTATAAATATATAATTCAATTGATTATTAACAACAATGAAGATGAAGTAGAACTATCGGTTAATATGCTTAGGCACTCCATCTTTCACGAATCGACCAATAATTCCAGTTGAAGCGACGTCAAATATTTAAGCCAGATGGTTTTGACCTGGAGTAGAACGAAAATCACGAGCTTACGTAACCCTCCACAGCGACTAATAAAATATCTTCTTGCTGGGTGAAGAAAATCTTCATAAAACAAAACCCCAATTTTACAAGTGCGGTAACAAGCTAAGAAAACCAAAAAAATTCCCATGAGAATTAAAACCCTTCAAGGCGGACCAGCTCCAACGGAAATCCCGAATCTCAAAAGTTAAATTTTTCAATAATCAACAAGAGTCTTGGAGATGAAATTTCTGATAACAAGAGCAAGCAGCAATATTAGACAAAAGTCGATAAAATCTTATACTCCACAACGACATAATTGTAATTTACAATTTAGTAAAAATGAAACCAAATAAGCTTTACAGATAAGCTGGTATAGAAATCTTAAATTTAATTCATTTTGGTTAAAACAAAAAACAAAAAATAAACCACGCCCGGGTCGCCTTAAAAAAATAAGCAAGTAAGAATTATCATATACCAAGTTACAAAGTTACACCTGACCACTTATCCGAAAATCATACACAAACTGTAGGGAAAGTTGAAACATAATAATTAAAAGGTGAAATTTTAATTACAATTACTAAATCGAGATAAGAAAAATTCAACCCTTATCAAATTGCTAGCTGGACTTATAATGCGGAAAAATTAACGAAAAATACAAGACACAGCTGCGAAAGTTTAAAACATTACAACAAAAATATTAAAAGTTTGGAGAATTATACCCTGTGCTAAAATAAATAAAGTAGGAAACATTCGTCAACCCTAAATTGATTTCAAAATTAAAGAAGCTACAAAAAAAACTAATTAACTTATATCGCTGGGAACTTACAACTATTACGAAAACTTCTTCAATAAAAGAAAAGTACAAAAAAAATACAAGAAGACACCAACAACATCCATTAAATGCAACACATGTAACGGAAACACAAAGTGAACGTTACAATGTGTTTGGTACGAAATCATTTGAGAAAAGAGTGTTTGATTTATCTCAATTTGGGAAAAACATAGAGATTTCTAAGATATTCTATTCTGTTTTGGGTTTTTCGTTACGTAGTGACCTAGTAAAACCTAAAATTGTACAACTACAGAGTTATAATACCCGTGTGCAAAGATTTATCAAGAACTACTAGGCTGCTTAGAATCTTACTGCAGTAGATCTATTTGATCAATTTGGGTTTGGTTAGAGCCATGACTACAACTTTTTGAATGAATATTATAAAGATCAATATGGGGCATATCAGTGCATTATACTGTAACCAATGTTTCGTCCCTATAAGGGAAAAATAGTTTATTATGCCTTGGCTAGCTCTTATCTCGTCGAAAGCCTTTGAGGGGTAGGTAAAACACAACAAGTTGAATGTAACCTAGGGTTATAGATAATTAATATGCTTCTTAATATTAATTACAAGATAAAAGCAAGTTTGGAAATGTCACTTAAGCAAAACTTTTAATTTAAGTAACAACAAAACTATACGTACCGACATGCTGAGGTAAGTAATTAGCCGCTGGAACCAATACCGTTGGAACCTTGACTTCCTTCTGTTAAATTCCCGCAGTTTATTTAAGTCACGGAATGCCTGAACCTTAGGTAATACGTTTTTCTACTCGGAATCTTTTATTTTCTCTATTCCATGAAGGCCCATTTTTACCATCGTTGGATAACCTTATTGAAGGTATTATTGCCCTGAATACAATTGTAAAAATGACAAACAGCAGTTGTATAAATGGCAATAATACCATCGATACAGTTATCTAACGATTATAAGAGTAGGCCTAAGACAATAGCGTATTCAATCTACCTTTGCTACCTTTCAGGCTCACTTGATGAGATGGCAAAATACACCAGAAATCATTAACAAAGCTAGATGAAAAATGGGGAGGAGATTCAGCAAATCTTTCGTGAAAGGCTTTAACGGCGAAGTTAATTCTAACGCCGCGTTAGGTCGTTGAGCAGGACCCTCGCTCAACAAGTTCCATAAAAGATAACAAATTTTACAAACTAAATGGGTAAGTATAGGGTGAACGAAAAGGTAGAAATTCATACAACCCAAATAAATAAATAATCTTGAATGGATGAAAATATAAAAATACTAAACAAATACAATGTCGCACGACGTAATAAAATAAAAACAAAAAAGGTGTTGCAGCCAAAAAAAAAGATCCTAAGAAAAATGGAGTTAAATCAATTAATCTAAAATAATTTATGTAACGAATTGTGACTTGAAGAAAACTTGTTATAATACGTAGTATGGTGGTAGAGTGATAGTCTAAAAGATTCCAACCATATACATTTTTCTAAAAGCATCTTGAAGCTCCGCAGTACATGATAAGAAGAAAATTACTTGGAAGATCAAAAGATTAAAATACATAGAACTCTTGATTCTAACTGTACTTGGAAAATTGATACAATTCTAAAATAAATATAGCAAAGACTGCAGCATCTATCAGAATCTAATCATCAATAACTAACCTATAAAATACTTAAAACAATCCATAATAACAGTCAATAGCGTCACAAATGAAGATGTGATACCAGGAATTAGAATCAATTAAATAGGTACATAATAAAAAAAAGAGAACTGCAATGGTTGTGAAAATTAAAAAACCGCAACCCACTTAACATCGTAAAAATCCACAGAACTCATTTTTTCATTCATGCATCAGAGCTTAAAATGGAAGTAGCTTATACACTTATTTAGCGTAGGCACATACAATAATACGCGCAAAATTGTCAAGTGAAACCCTCGGGGAAACCAGAACAAGGGAACGCCAAAAACGAATATACGCCAAGACTTAGTAAAGGTTGAAAAATCGTGGAGGTGAATAAAACATCTTACATGTAATTGAAGATGAGATACATAAGGTGTTCATTTCGTACTGAACTTTTTTAGTATTTCACTTGACTTGTAAAGTCTGTCACTAACGCAACTTTTATTAATTTTTTTGCTTTATATACTCATGATAAATAAAATTTAGATGAATAAATTAAAATCGACTTGCTAAAATTAAAATTTGATAAAATAGAACGAAGTTGTAATTTCCATAAAAATCTAACCTTTCGAAACTGATATTAAAGAAAAACAGAACTTCTTGATTAGTTTTTCTTGAGAACGTCGAAGGACTTTGTTTACGGGTACTATAATCATCAAATCTATGTAAACTCATCTAATTATGCAAATCTGAAAAGTAAAGAGAATGCTTTTCATATAATTCGAAAGTTTCCTGAAAAGTGTTATCTTCGAATAGCAATTGACTTCAAATGCCGATACTTTATAATCCAACAATTGTTTAGTTTGGTAACGGTCCTATTTTATATTCTGTATGATTTTCTGCTTACTATAGCGTGTCGTAAAATTTGTGTATGCATAATTAGGTAATTTTAGGCCTTTGAGAAACTGGCCGAGTTTGATATGGGGTTATCCCTTAGTTGTCCCGGTCCGTTTCTCGAGGTTGACGGCAAAGCAGGGCGTAAATGTTCTCGGGAAACCTTTTGTAACTACTCGTATTCGAAATTAAACGACCCACTGTCGTTAGACTGGACCCTCAGACTACCATTCATAATAATATTTTGAACTTTGCTAATGGCTTTTCATTAATATTGAGCGAGTCCATCGTTTAACTGCTGTGCCACTAAATTGTGGACGTCGACAAAAAATTTCCAACAATTGTTCGGGAATAAAAAGAGTCAAAAAGCACAAGGGAGTCGTGCTTTTAAACGGCACCGAAACCGTGCAAAATGGCTGCTAGTATTATTTTCTTTGAAAACGTAAGCGACTTTTAGAGTTTTATGTTTTGAAAATTGAAAGGTCAAGAAAATTCTTCCGCAGTGCCAATTCAGTAGTAAAGTATCGCGAGAGCAAAGTTATCTAACATAAAAGAGAAAAATTCATCATTTTGGTAATAAAACATCAACTTTGTCAGTTACGTTGACGGAATGAAATTCTTCTCATGTATCAGGTAGATATCGATGAGATTTCTGATGGATTTTGAAGTTAGAATTCAATTTGCACTCCCTTACACCAGGTTAATACACAAATAGAATGAAAACCACCAGAATATTAGATGTAAATGGAAGTGTTGATGATCCCCCTCACTAATGCAAGAGAAGCCGCAACCCTGTGGCACTACTGAGTGTTGATGGAGCGCGCTCATTTCCATACATACACCGCGCATACGTAATTAGACTGCGTTTGATGTGACAAGTACGCCGACTGCGCTCATGACTCACCCCAATAACTGTTGGTTTTTTAGAGCCGAGGGCTACTGCTCCGAAAATTGCTAAAAGCGAATCTAAAAGCTACGTATCAACTAAATATTTTGCTCTCAAACGAGATGTTTATTCAAAAAATTCTCTTTTAGTGTACTTTCACGAGAATCCAGGCACAAAGTGACCTAACGCGCATGCAAAGTTTAATTAATTAATTGAAAACAGGAAATAAAACAATTAATTAATTAAAAGCAAACACAATATAATTAGCAATTTACAATGTTTGATGCTACAGAATTAATTAATAATATGTAGGTCGATGCAGGGAACTTTATCGTGTAAATACAGCAACTTTATTAAAAAAATATTTCGCAGAGTAAATTTCGTAAATGGAGTTTTGATATCTTTTGCGTAGGACTTGCATATAAATTATGCTCCTTTCAGGAAAAATAATATTATTATTATTATAACTAATTATAATATTAATTATAATAACAAAAAGTCAAAATAGATAAAAGTTATAAAAAAAATAATTACAGCAATAATGATATAAGAAACATGTGTTACGTCACAATGTGTTCTGATTTCTTGATAAGAGAAAAAATAATTTTCTAATTTTTTTTAAGTCTTTTTCACTGTACAGCAATTGCACAATTTTAACTCATTCATTCGCCTACTGAAACCATTATTGTTATTTATTTGCGGCGTAATTTCACTTTTCGCATTCTTATCATAACTAGTGAACCCAGATTGAATACAGTAAAGTGATTTAAATCTTAACTGTTAGTAATAAAGTATATTCCTGTGAATTGTTGACTTTTGTAATCCGTTGCCATATATTCAGTTATTTTTTAATCTATTCAAAAATTTCTATGTTCCTTGTTCAATGGAACACATGATATACATAAACTTAACCTACGTGTGAAGTGATGTATAGCTTTTTTAAGTTAAATCTTATGATATATTTCTCCAAATGTTTTGTATTTAACTAAAGATGCTGATACATTTCTTTTCTTCAAATAGTCTCTCTCTCTCTCTCTCTCTCTCCCTAAATGGAGCGCCATAGTTTAATAAAAAATTTAATAAAAATTTACTTTGCTGTTGCTGTCAACTGTTTACTTTTTGTTGGCTACTATTGGTTAAAATTGTCTTTGTCCTAATAGGCTTGTATTTCCTCAATTATCAGCAAAATCTGATTCTCAGTAATATCAGGTGTATCGCAAGGTAGCCACTTGCCATTCTTGCTATTCAAATATTTTTGTAAATTATACATATGTATCAAGTTAGTTATACATATAAAATGACAGCAACATATAAAATGACACGTTTGCCGGTCCCAAGCCCAGATGAGAAAGGAATAGGAATCCTCTCTTTAACCTGGGTAAGTTAAATCTAGGTCTTGTGTGTCCCAGGGAGTACCCTACACAGACCATCAGCCTAGAGGAAAAAGAGAGGGGACAGGCATGAAGGCTTTGAGGAAGCAGCCCTCCCATCATGCTAGGAACTACAGGCTAATATCTTGTATTTTTGGGACTAAACCAATTAAACAAAAGGAAGAAAGGAGACCCGGACTGTCAATAACGGATAAGACACGACGCTTAAAACCGACAATCAAAATAGCCCCTTGGAACGTACGAGGTTTAAACGGCAAAGAAGATGAGTTATGCAAAGTAATAAAAGAATCAATAGTCGAGGTCATTGTCCTTACAGAAACGAAAAAGAAAGATAAGGGGTGTGAAGTCATTAATGATGGTTTCCTCTTACTACATTCAAGATTAGCCAAACAGAAAAAGCAAGAGCAGGTGTTGCCTGTCTTATACATAAGAACTGGGTAGACGCTGTGCAGGACTGAACTTTAAGAGACGAAAGAATTCTGGTGGTAAATTTAAATATTGACAGCGAACTCTTATCCTTAGTAATTGCTTATGGTCTTAACAAGGACGAGAAAGCAGAGACCAAGGATGAATTCTATGAAGCACTGCAACTAGACGATGCCAAAAATCATTCTGCTTTAAGATCTCAATGGTAGGGTAGTGCCTACCATGGCGTGATAATCCAGCACAGAGAAAACCATTTGAACAACCATGGAATCAGGCTAATCCAACAGTGTATTTTAAACAAACTGATTTTAATCAATACTGTGTTTCCGTACAAGGAAATATATGCGTACACACGGTGTGAGCCGAACAGGCACGAAAAATCAATTATAGACTACATAGCTGTCGGACGTCATTCCCGCTATTAAGTGAAAAATGTTAGGGTTAAGTGGGGGCCCGAGCTAGCAACAGACCACTACCTGTTAGAGATACAGTGCTATATCAAGGACCCCAGCACAACCCACATACGTAACAAAGGAAATGCTACGAGAAGAAAATTCAAAATAAGTGAACTCAAAAGTGACGATAAGCCATACGAATATCAAAATAAGATAGAAGAGAAATCCACGCAAGTATTATCAGCACACGTAGAAACAGACAATCTAGAGAAGAGCTGGCATACATTCAAGACAATTATACTAGAGTCAGCTGAAGAAGTATATGGTACTATAAAGTGTGGGGGAAAAAGTAATAGAAAAATGACGAGATTGTGGAGTATAGAGGTTAAAAACGAGGTAAAGCAGAAAAAGAGGAAGTGGAAAAAATACCTAGAAAGAGGGACACAAGATAGCTACAATAACTACAAAGAGCAAAGACAAAAAGTTAAGAGAATAGTGCAAGATGCGAAAAAGGCTAATTAGGAACAGTTCGAGCACGAAATGGAGGAACGCTTTGGTAAAAATCAAAAACTTTTCTGCAGAGTCTTCAAAGGCCTAGGAAATAGTAGGAAAGTGCCTCTGAAGAACATTTTTGACGAAAATAAATATCTACTGACGAATGATACGAATATTATGGAAAGAGTATGTTACGGATTTGCTGGGAACAAGAGAAGATGCTCAACTAGTAAAAGGGAACCAAGAGCTTATAACCGACTCCGTCACTAAAGAAGAGATGAGAGCTGCTTTAGAAAAGATGATGCTTGACAAGGCAGCTGTGCATGATGGTATTGCACATAGAAAAGGCAGGGGAGGATCTCCTGTTCCAAGTACTATCCTTAGCATGAACGCATGGCAGAATACCTGCAAACTAAAAAGTTTATCTTTATTAAGTGTCTCGGGAAAAATCTATTTCAGGATACTTGAAGCTCGTCGCAGACATCAAGTGGAATTCCAGCTGCTAGAGTCACAAGGAGGATACAGGCTAGGCAGAGGAACTCAGAATTTGATTTTCGCTTTAAAGCAGATTTCGGAAACAAACTATAGAATACGATAAGGAAGTTCACATAATATATTATATAGATTTGGTTAAAGCTTTTGACAGTGTAGAATGGCCTTAGTTGTGGGCTGTACTACGAAAGCAGGTATAAACAAGCAGAAAACAGAGCTACTATAGAACCTGCAGAAATTACTTTAGGATGGGTAACTCGCACTCAGAAGAATCTCGGACAACAGCTAGGATCAAATAGGGAGACATTCTCAGTCCTCTTTTGTTTGTAATACTGATGATAGATGACGGGGCAAGAGAATATCAGAAGAGGACCCGTCGTTTCTAGCTAGGCCATTGGCTTCTCCGAGCAGTGTTGTTCTCAGAATCAGCCTATGCTAATGATATAGCGCTGATTGCTGGAAGTGAACGAGATATACATAAGAATTTACAAATTTGGACCGTTGAGCTTAGGAAACGAAATCTTTTAATAAACACTGCTAAAACCCACACGATGTTAATCAATTGATCTGCAGTGCAGCACCATATCACAATCTTAAAAAAAACAGCTAAAACAGGTTGAAAAGTTGAAGTATCTAGGATACACAATCAGTTCAAATAGAAAAATCGATGACGAACTAAATGAGAGGATTGGCGCTGCTAGAAGACTATATGGAGCTCTGAGTTTAACCTTTATAGAAAGGAGAGGGATTTTGAAAAGTATAAAAGTGGCAGTATTTAATTCCATGTACGTTCCCATCTTTACATACGGTTGGAAGTCATGGTCCCTGATTCCAAATTGGTTTAACCACCTCCAAACAATGGGAGATGAAGTATCTTCAAAGAGTAGAATGGAAAACGAGACGCAACAGATTGAGAAATCAGACAATTAATCTTAACCTATAACCAAACCTTTAAAAACAACCCTTGACAAAGCCAAGCTAAGATGGTTTAACATAGACTCGTATGCCACCTAAAAGATTTCCCAGACTCGCTATGGCAGCTCGACCTAAAGAAATGAGGCCGCGAAGAAAGCGTTGTTTTATCTGGGAGGAAAGTTTCCAAAGGGCGCTGGCGGAGCGAAGGGACTAGCCTCCGATAGGGCAGTCTGGAGAAGGATATCCTCTACATCGACCAGAGATAACTTTTTGTTCATATTACAATATTCTCAATAAAACTGGCACTTATCGAAAATGTATAGTACAAACATGAATAATGGCTAAATGCAAGAAGTATGATAGGAAAAAGATTCTACCTTTGTTTTAAAAATTGTGATGGCTTCTAAGAGAAAGAGAGATTTACTATATGGAATAATCTAAAAAACGAGGTGTAAAATACGATGTGAATATTCCATAAAAAAACTACAAGCGCTATCTATTAGTAGTTCTAGCTAGTCTATGCTCTGTTAAACCATTATAACAGATATAGGGCATTGTGAAAACTGAGAAACTGTGCGGTTTTTCTGAACATCCTGTATAACAAAATCTTAATGATAACTCTTAAATAGCAAGTATCAAATTTGTTATAAACTCTCAAAATGTGAAACAATTATTGTGGTTATGTCGACAGTAAAAACTGCATTGTTTGATTTCAAGTTTTAATAATTTTCGAATGTTAGACTTTTTTTGAAAATGCAATAAGTAAATTGATAGGCGACGCTTTTATAAATTCGGAGAATTTAAAAGAACTGTTTATCTTCAAAATAACAAAATAGGTATGATTGATGTGAAGATATTTTATTAAGTTACGGCAAACACTTGACGTAGGCTGTAATCATCTTAAGGAATTATCGAATAATGTATTTCTACACTGCAGTAATCTTAGAAAATTAACATTGGCAAACAATAACATAGAGGGTGGTGAGCATCCATCAATATTGAGTGGTTTAAAGCAACTAAGAGAGATTGATGAAATGGGAAATAAAATGCTATACGTTGATTTAAGTAAAAATGACTGCATCCATAGATCAAAATCTTGTTAACAGTTGAGGTAACGTAGGATTTTTAAATTTAGCGTTTTTAAGTCATAATTTATTTTTGGATTAGAGAAATTATAAAGATTAAATTTAAATGGAAACAATTAAAACACTTTCGATTGGTATTTTTAAGAATGTCAGCTCCCTTACCTACCTTTCTATTAGTAGAAACAAATTGGTTGCTATTAATAATGGTATTTTAAACAAATTGTGCCAGAATCAGCCATGGCGTATCTAATTATAATTTCAATAACGCTTTTTATGCCTGTACCATCTCGTAAAAATTCTACTGTCATACCACCTTGAAGTAAATGTCAATTTGTCTTGCCATAATACTAAGCAAGAGCAATTTAACTAAATTTTATCGCAGATGTTTTGGAAGAAATTGTATACTTCTAGGTCGTTATCACTGTTATCCGCGGCAAATGTTAACCGTGATCTTTCTTGTCTGTTTTAAAACGTGTTAAGTACTCTGTCGCAACTTCACGTCGGAAATCAAGTTGTGTTATATTTCCGTTGCCTCTTTTTGATGGTGACGTCAAGGAGCCAAGTAAAAATTGGCACCACTATTTTGTACATCTCATTGATATCCGATGTCCGTTTTAATTTTTGTCCAATAAATCCGTTCCACCCACGCACTACAGCTCATTACAGTAAACAATAGATAAAATAAATAGAAATGTCTACTTGATAGTAGCAGGTGATCTAAATGCGAAAGTTGGGAATCAACCAATACAACAAACAATAGGGAAATGCGGAGAACATACAACTTGCAATAGAACCACTTTAACTAACTTTGCGCGGCACAACAAACTAAAAATCACTAATACATTCTACAAAAAGAAAAACAATTATAAATACACCTGAGAAGCCAGAGGCACCAGAAGCATAATAGACTATATCATAGCAAATGAAAAATGCGCCAAACTCGAATCTATAGAGGAAGTGAATTAAATACAAACCACTATTTAGTTATTTCCAAGATTGTAATGGAATGAGAGATGGAAGAAAAACCAAAAACCACACATACAGTACCAAACACAACCGCAAACATATAAAGTAAATCTTCTTAAAAATGAAAGTATAAAGATACTGTACCAAAACGGAATTAGTGGATAGTCACTGAAATACCCAACAACAGACGACATCAATAAAGAATGGAATAACATAGCAAAAACAATCCAAAGAGCAGCCGAAGAAGCACTATGTAAAAGACCCAGAATTAACAAGAAGAAAAGACTTAAGATCCGGAACAAAAAGTTAGAAAAAGTAATTAATCAAAAAAAAGTTGCTTACCAAAAATATCTACAAAACAGAAGTGTGCAAACATACAACGAACACAAAAAGAAAAGAAATGTAACAAAATTAAAGATACAACAATCACATCGAGAAAGCTGGAAAAAATGGACAAAAAAATTAGAGCACGACTTACATACACGACAAGCTTTCGAATATAGGGCCATAGCAAATGTAAACAAAGATGAAAAAGACAAAGCAAGAATTAACAATATAAAAGAAGAAGAATTGCTGAAACACTGTAAAAAGTTATGGTACGATAACCAATACCAAAACCAAGAAGATTTAGAAGAATCAGACATACAGAAGGTGGACGACCTCACAATTGAAGAACTAAATCATGCATTAACAATTAAGCAAAAATCAAAAAGCCCTGGGAAAAGATGGTATTAACACCGAACTAATCAAATATGAAGGATTACTATTAAAGCTTAGGTGCCTGTACCTGCTTAATGAGTGTTGGCATAGCAGAAAAATGCCTGATACCTGGAAAAAGCGTGTAGTACAAAATATATTCAAAAAAGGAGGCAGAAGCAAATGCAGCAACTACAGGAGGATAAGCTTAGTAAATGCTAGATATAAGATCTATGCAAAAATGTTAAATTCAAGAATTCAAACCATCATAGAGACTATCCTAATAGAAGAACAAAACAGTTTCAGAAAGAGACGCTTCTCTATAGAATGGGTATTTACCTTACAACAACTCATAGAAAAAAGAAGAGAATTTAACAAGGAAACTCAACTTTATTGACCTAGAAAAGGCTTTCGACTATGTCAACAGAGACCAACTTTGGCAAATAATGGAGAAAAAAGGATTATCTAAACAATTAATAGCTGCCACAAAAAGCCAAGTATATAATAACACACAAATAAAAATAGCCGAAGGCGAAAATTACACAACAACAAATTAAAGAATCAAATAGGGTTGTAGTCGATCGCCAACACCATTCAATATATTTATATTGATGACATTACAAGAAAATGGAAAATAAAAGCACCCAGGGAAATATATAATAGGACAAGAACAATGGCTAAACACCATACTATTTGCTGATGATCAAGTACTTATTGCCGAAACAGAAGATCATCTCCAAAGAGAAATATATACACTACATCTAACGCTTAAAGAATATAATACGAAAATTATTCCAAGAAAAAAGTCATTGCATTCCACGGTAAAAACTCAATAGAAACAAAGATAATTATAGAAAACAAAACATTTAAAGCAAATATATTTAAGCTATTTTAGATGTGAAATCTCGTATGTCCAAGATCTTGGGCACAAGAAATAAAATAAATATATTCCAAGCTATATGCGGAACCATAAGAAATACGTTAAAAAATAAAGCAATGGTAGAGACACAAATTAAACTTTACAAAGTAATGACCACCACGGTAATGACGTATGGCAGCACAACGTGAGGGATATTCAAACAACCAAAACGAAATTTTTACGATACCTACGAGGAGTCACAAGAGAAGACAGACTGCGAAACGAGAACGTAAGGGAAGACCTAAATATAATTTATTGAACGAAAAAAATACTGGAATATAGAAAAAAATTCAAGAAGGAGGACTCTCAAAGATAGCCTTGAAATATAACCCACGAGGAAGAAGAAGCCTAGGAAGACCTAGAAAAAAATGGAGGGAAACAAGAACAGGTCTGAGACCTAACCCATGAAGGAAACAACGACGACGACGACCATGCACTCGTTGTACTTTGATATTACATATGGTTATTTGACTGTAATTACTTACAATTTCTTGGCAAGAAAATCTCTTAACCCGTTTTAATGGCTTTAATCCGAAAGCAATAAACGTCATAGTAACCACACTGTTGTCCAGCCATTTGACCCACTAGATGCCATTGTTTTTCACTAAGGTGGATGTATAATCATCTTTTCTTCCCTTGCTTTTTCATATCTTCGTTCTTGAGAAGTGAACAACTTTTTGGAATTCTGTTGTCTCTCATGTCGCACGATGGCCATGGTATCTGAGCATTGGGCTAAACCCTGTGAATAAATTATCACAGAAAATGTTATATGTATTTTCTCGTAGAAAGTCTTTTATCATATATAGGAGAAGTGCAGCAGCTTTTCCAATAACACTTTCCACTTCTTTTCTGCCGTTAGGTATTTGGCCTGAAATAAAATAAAATTGATGATTTAAAAATTTGTACAATCACTGTCGTATGATAGATAGGTGCTTTACGAGCTAACCTTGATATAGTTCGAAATTGATCAAATACTCAAATGAAGTATCTAGGCTCCACATATTGTAGCCGAAGAGGATTGGTTTCTCACGAATGAACTGCTTGCAATTATGTCGCCCATAATACTTGACCATAGACTGGTCAAATGATATTTCTGACACGTCGGGGCAGTTTTGAATAAACTTCTTCTTCAACATATTCATCAACAGACGAAGTTTCCATGTCTGAAGATAATGAGTACGTTCAGATATCAGTCAAGGCTTCGCTAAATTACCTTTATTTCAAAATGAATTTTTTTTATTTTTTACCTTATTATTTGCTACTAAGTATTTGAGTATTGTCAGCGCAGGGCATAAATCTCATATTGGTATAAAACCCATTTTTCCTCATATTTTCACTGCTATCCCAATAGTATTGTTTGTCCGGTTTGTTAGCATATCCAGTGGCAATAAGGATACCGATAAAATAACGAACTTCATCCAAAATTATGTTGGGTTCAGCGCAAATTTTGAAACTTGCATATCTGAAAAAAAATGTAATATATTTTATCGATATCTTGTTTTTATTTACATACAGTAAATGCAGCGCCATATTGTAAACTGGTTTTTTCCAAAACTTAGCTTACTTTATTATTTGATCCACTAGGAAGTCTATTATTTCGTTGAAGCGCAATAACTCTAGGACATTCACACAGTCTTTGTCATCAAATTGAACAAAGTTAGGTAGTTTTATCTGCGTCCTCAAGATCTTCATCATTTTTGCATTTAATTTTATTTACTGATTTGGAGATTTTCAAACTGTTTGTCAGACTTGCATCGTGCATAAAGTCTACAATATCAGGTGTCGGTGGTGCATCTCCCTGCAAACCAGTTTTTGTAATAAACTAATTTAATCGATAAAGACAGCAATTAAGTATGCGTAATATCCACAAATTGTCCACTGAACCACCTTCATCACCTGAATCTTCATCGGTGTCTCACATGGTGTAGGTAGCTTCCATTTTATCAGGTAAATCGCCATGTAAGAGGTGCATGACTTGTTCTAACCTTAACCTTGATTAGAAAAACGAAAGACATCAAGTCTACGTATTTCCCTTAACTTAAAACAGTAATAAATTCACATTGGTCTAACTTGTGTTCAGTATAATTACTCTACAATCTTAGAATACTGTCAGACATTAAATAATAAAAACTATGAACGTTACAAGTGTAATAAAGAAAAAAATTATATTATTTACTTTAAATTAAAGTTCATGATTAGCTCGGGCCTGAAATTTACTCACAATGAATCATTCACTGAGAACGACAAGAAGACAACTAATATCAAAACAATACCCCGACTGGTATGGTAGTGTCTATACTACAGGACAAGACTTGCCCGATCTTATTCTGACAAACACCATCTGAGATAGAGACTCATAAAAATGCCCTATCTGTGATGCCAAACGGCACCACTAGTAGAAAATAGGCTAAGTCGTTAATAAAGATATTTAAAATTTCAACAAAAAGGCTGAAAATCTCTTTCTACAATCAGCCAGGCATTTCTGCATTGGGTTTGTGATACTTCAGTATCCATGTTGGAAATCAGAAATTTAAATTAAATTTTATATTTAGTTTCGATTCACTTCTTTTCAAGCTGAATTGAATTAAGTAATTTGGTTTCAGTTAGTAAATAATACAATAGCTTTTTTCAAGAAATAGAAATATTTGACTTAGAAAAATAACAGTCACTACCTAATCTTGCATAATAATCACGGATCGGTCTTAAGAAGAACAGTGTGAATTCTGAACGTATGATGTCAAGATGCGCCTAGCGGTTAACACACTAAATTGACATTCTGAATGGACAATTTGACCTTTTTAGTACTTAAAACGTAAAATTTAAGTTATTTATGAAGTCATTGGAACAGATGTTTCCCTACCCCTAACCAAAAAACAATTGTATATGTTTACGTTTACTACATTAATTTATTAAATTACATTCCCGACAGTTTGAATGTCAGTTGGTTTAATGATAAATCCAGATCATGCTTACAGATTCTGCCCGTTGACATGTTATTGTCATGGTTTTTCTGATTGATATCAAAACCTCAGAAAATTTATCTCAAATTTTAGTGCACTTTCTAACAAAGTTTTATTCTTGTTTCTATTTCATTTTATAATAATTAATCTCTTTATTTTCTTCATTTAAAATGCAAACAGACACAATTTTACTGCTAATTTGTTTTTACATATTGGGCCAGGTTTAAATCCTCATATTTACTGTCCTCAATAGAGTTTCATTAATTTTCTTTAGTAATCTCAATTAACGATGGGCTGTAGTAATTTTTAGAACTACTTATTTTCTTAACACACTTTTGCGTTCAGATTCCTTGAACTTTTGTTCTTAACTGAAAGGTATCTTCCTACAAATAGCGGGCCGACTCGTGATGTGAAACAAAATTTGCTTTATATTTTGATCATGTGTAGTACTGCTGTGTACTTAAAAGTAAATTCAGATCAGTTATTTTGAGTTATAAACGCATCCTCATTCATTTCTGAGATACTAGGGGACTAAAACTGCATAGCTGATGCAAAATATTTTGCAATGAATAGAATTTAGCCATTAAATACTTAGCTATTGATGCATATAAATTGCTCGAAATTTGGAATTTTATTTTTCCTTTCAAATTTATTTCAATATAAGAATTTTGCAAACACATTCTTTTTTTGTTAATTAAACTTCCGTTTATCGCAAGTATTTTTTAAATTTTATTATTAATTGAAACCCTTTGTTAATTTAATTTAAAATGCCCTATCTGTGATGCCAAACGGCACCACTAGTAGAAAATAGGCTAAGTCGTTAATAAAGATATTTAAAATTTCAACAAAAAGGCTGAGAATCTCTTTCCACAATCAGCCAGGCATTTCTGCATTGGGTTTGTGATACTTCAGTATCCATGTTGGAAATCAAACGCTTATATACTAAGCATTTTATTTAATTCCGTCTGTATATTATTTATTACATTCTATCTGTGTTTCTTAGAAATCTTATTGCCGTCTTGGTACGGGGCAAGATATAACGGGTAAGAATAGTCTGAGGTTGAGTCCGTTTCAACCTAAATTAATTTACGCGTAAATTTTCCGTTGTACATCGAAAATACATTGCATCCATGTAGGTTCATTTTTAAATCAAGCTTTTGTTCTATTATTTGTGTCACGTAGTAAAATTATAAAGTATATAGCACGGCTTGAAGTAATCACAAATCCTGACCATCTTGTGTAAGTTTTATAGTGCAAATTAGCTGTGTACTTTGCTGTGATTTTGTTTAAGCTGAATTATTGGGATTATGACAGAGTAATTTCTATCTTGGGCAAGTTTGGAAAAAGTTTGAGCATATATTGTCCACTGCTATCATAGCATCTTTAATATATACACGGCGAGGCCACATTGACGTCTGACTTGTAACGGGGAAATGCCTAAAAGTATGCACAAGTCCCGTATAAGCCAGATATTGGTAGATGTTCAAGCCCATAGCTCATGTCGAAAACGGGAGTAAGTTCCAAAATAGTAAATAACCCAGGCTTTGATGATCTTACCTGAACCTAAAACTTAGCTTTTAGCTGAAAAGCCTAAAAGAGATACCAAAAGGGCGCCAGGAAACAGTTTTGCTAAAAAGAAACAATCCGTCGACCTGTCCCCACACCAGCGAACGCTCTGTATAAGGATGTCCATAAGAACTATCACCCTGTATACAGAAACTTGAAATTGTATCTGGATGCTAAAATGCACTCTCAACTTACCCGTAGGGCTTAAATTGACCCTATACATGACTTAAAACACAAAATAGAAACATCATAATGTATGATAAGTTCTAGCATCTTTCTCTCTCATAACTAAAATAGACTTTATAAAACATTGACTTCATAAAACTTTTAAATTAATAAAAGCGTTGGTTACTAGAAACCCGAGACGCTCATAACACAATACATTACCTGACTATCAACCAAAGTAATCCTTATCAAATAAAATACCAAAATAGGTAACACACAATAAATTTATTATAACTTTAAAATGCAGAAAAGAAAAGTAATTAACAAAGGTTCAAATCTAGACAATATAAATTAGATTTAGAGATAACATTAAAATGAATTCAATACAAAATATTAAAATCAATTAAAAAGACATCAGTTGCAAACATAAACAAACAATATTTTGAAAAGACTAGATAAAGAAAATGACGTAACTATTCGCAAACGAGTTTGATAAACTCGCTGTTATAAATTTTAAAGATTATAAGACAAAAAGAAAATAACAAATGAATGGCAAAGTTAAATTGTAATCTGACATTATAATTACATTACTTTAAACAAGAAGAAAAATCATCAAATTGTATCAATCAAAAAGAAACAGCAAATTAATGAGAATAAATCCCTGAAATAAACTAATAAAGAAATCTAAACCTCTTTCCGGAAATATTTATAATGTTACCCTATTTTAATTATCAAAATTAATCTTTGTACATGAAAGTTTACAAATAAACACACAAAACATCATCATAATTAAAATATTCCTTACTCTAGGATCCGTGATGCGTCCACAAAGTTCTGGTAATCCATTTTTTGGAAAACCAAATGGTACAACTGAGAGATCGGTACTATTTATTTTTGAAACCACAAAAAATTTAAAAACACTCTATTGCCCTTTACACAAAACAAACTATTAATTTTAACGCAAATGAGAGTGTATTCTTCGCATTCACAGATGATAAACGAAACAATTCTTCCCATAGCGAAAGACGCAGTCTTCTCTAAAGACTGAACCATAAATACGAAGATAATTGGAGCTGAATAATTCCTAAACGACTGGCACGATGCGGTTACTTAGGTATTTTTCCTTCTTACGAAGACATGAACGATAGACGCAAATAAATTGAGGTACAACCTTTCGAAATGTGAATTTAATTTTTTCCGCTCTAAAGGCGTCTATACGTCGGTTTCTGGAGAGGCCTTCTCCAGAGTCGAACAAAGGTGCAAATTAATGCCGGTTGCCATGAACCAAAGAACCATAACAACAAAACAACAATAGGTAAACTCACAGTCGCGAAAGACGCCGGGCCCCGAAAGACCCGGATAGCGCAAGAACGTCCACGCTACGAGCTATCTGGAATTCAACTCCTCGAGAAAACACAAAGTGCTAACAAAAGAAACGGTTTGGCAAAATAAAGAAGTCAGTTGTACACCCTTAAACGAATTCGGACACGGACCTTTCATTAAAAATGGTAGTTTTCCACACGTCGATCCTCTATTGTAGATCTGTCTTTCAGCAGAAATGCATCTGCTGACGGCAGGCAACACTAACGCTTTAAGTATAAACAACAATTCTAAGAAACGATAAGGACTGAAAAATACATTAAAGATTTAAAAACAGCACGTTCGGGTCATAAAATAATGTATCGGATTTCACTAATGAAAGAAGCCTAAAACCATTTATTGAACACATTTTAATTCTTAACAACAGAACTCCAAAGAAAAATATCTGTTAGCAATATAAACAACTTGCTAAACATTAAAAAGTAAGACGAAGCGATAAATTTATATTAAATGAATGTATTTAAAGCAAAACTCAACGTAAAATTTGGATAAGTATGCAAAACTTTAAAATGACATTACAGACTTCTGGCGCTCTTATCCATTGTGACATCTTTAGGCATTAACTGGGTTTCCTTTTTTGAGCTTCTGAGTTAATCTTAGGATAAGTTATCTGTGAATCCATCCCATTTCCGGCATTCGGGCTGCTGTGGGTACAACATTTAGATCTGCACGGGCCTAAGACCTCTTTTCCGGATTTGTCCGTGACAAATTCTACTTGATCTCTCTGAATCAAAAATTT
>VTPC01000416.1:39572-66742 GCA_011009095.1 Ignelater luminosus
TTAGCAATTAAGTGTATGGACTTTAGGATCCATCTCATTGTCAGTTCAACGTAAGATAAACCTGAAAGACGTAATCTAATAATAATAAGAAAACTATCCCTTGATTGAACTGGAAAAATTCCACAACTAAAGTTTTTGTAATACAGACGTTTTCAATCCTAATAAACACGTCAAACATCTTTATTAACTTGAAAGAGAATCACAAACTATAATGCGAGTTTCGATAGCTTATCACAACTTGTTTCTATTATCAAGTGGTGATATGTATAGTAAATTACAAAAAAATTAGTTAAAGGAGCGAATTCAGTTTTGCTTAACTTTTTTTCACACAGACATTCTGTAGGATATCTTTACATAATAG
Organism: Ignelater luminosus; assembly: GCA_011009095.1. Lineage (NCBI taxonomy): Eukaryota > Metazoa > Arthropoda > Insecta > Coleoptera > Elateridae > Ignelater > Ignelater luminosus. Next base: position 39,934 of record VTPC01000416.1, read on the forward strand.
AACCGTTTTAAAGAAGATATCTTTATACAGAGTCTTTAAAATCTAGAACTTTAATCTGTAGTTACGAATGCTTCTTTTATAAAATATCTTTTTCTGTGTGACAGATAACTATTGATTTTATTAGTCATGTTAATGTGAAATCTCCAACAACTATTTTAGCTCCCTTAATACAACTCTGCATTCCTTACGGAATATTTGATGCAAAGTAGTGCATTTTGCGTTTCTAAAAAAAAAGCTTCGGGAACGTTCAGATGTGATGGTGCTATTTAGTTAAAATAGGCAAGTCTGTTGATTTCTTATTTTTTTTTCTATCTCAGAGTGTAATATGATACTTATTACGTGCATAACAAGACGTGTACTGTGATTATTGTCTTCTTGCACGCGTAAGGCTTTTGCTATGGGGTATAGCTGTCCTTTTGTTAGATTGATTACTGAAGTAACAAGACAGTGCATCAGTTTTGTGTATTCTGCCAGTTTATGGGTACGCCATTTTGTGAGTTAATATGTTGTACCATACTAGGAACATAGCTGCAATCTTAATCTGCAATACAAGGATTTATAAATTAAGTTTTGTAGCTAGGATATCCAAACTCAGCAACACTAATTGATTATTAAGCAATTGAAGAGGACTAATGTTCAAATCTGGCAGTTTTTGTAATTAATGTTGCTAGACGTTTCTCTAACATTGTATGCATAAAGAAGCATGGAAGCAGCAGACCACCTAACAACTTTAAAATTTTCAAAAAAAAAAAAAGTTATATTGAGAAACACAAGATAGAAGGAATAAGAAAATGCCTTTCGTTTGCAGACATTGGGCTACGCTCATGAAGTTCTACCAAGACTTTAGTAGCACTAATATTCAGGTATTAGCTGTATTGCTTGTTTGTATCTGTTTTGGGTAGTGTATAATAGATTCATTTGTTGAACGTTTGAGTGTTTTATTCTGGTGTAAAGTTTCCTGACAAGTCTGTTTCAGCTGATCGGTTTCTGAAGAACCGTGTCTCCACAGCAGCTACCCGTAAGCCTTCGTTTGATCAAACCAAGGACGAGAAAGAAGAGTACACTATCTAACCAAATCTGGCGCTCGAGCACCAATAATGAGAAAATACGCCACAAAACAATCAGTTATTAGCAATACTTAGATTTACTGATACTTCATGAGCATTATGACATTATTCAGTAGGTTACAATGAAATTAAAGATATTTTGAGTAATACACACGTGATTCTAGATACTCCCAAAAAAAAATATCAAATGGGGTGAGTTCAGGAGATTTAGCCGGCCATATCGTTGAACCACGCCTTCCTACCTATCTATTAGGAAAGCTTTTATCTAGGATTTTCTACCACAAAGTAAAGAATGTGCTGGTGCACCATTCTGTTGATACCAGACAATTAAAACATTAAAATTTCAAATTTATTATTTTTGTCAAATCCTCCATATTTCTAAAACTACTAAATAATTTAAAATATCACATGTGGGGTATTACGGAACTCAGAAAAAATCTACTTTTTATTTTTTGCTAGAAAACTCCATTAAGAAAAAGTCGATAACGTCATAGGCCCACAGTAGTAAACTAAAACTAAAAATTTAAAAATAACGTCCATAAAATCCGGAGAAAAAAAAATAAAATTGACGTGTCCGAGCTTTTCTTTCAAACAACGATAATTAAAAAAATGTAAATTTTATTCCTTACTTTATTTACACACTGTGGCCATCCCAAGCCTGCTATATAGAAGCGAGATATGCACAGCAACAAAAGAGAAAGAAGGACGAATACAGACAGCAGAGATAAAATTTCCGAGAAGAACTGCAGGATGTACAAGAAGAGACAAGAAAAACAATACCGAAATAAGAAGAGAATTACAAATACAGTATATAATTGAACGCCTACAAAAATACAGAACTGAATAGACAAAACATTTAGACAAAATGGACCACACCTGTTTTTGAAAGAAGACATTTATGTACGAGCCAAAAGGACGAAGACTATGGGACGTTCAAAGAAAAGATGGAAAGACCAACTTTTCCAAACAAAGTAGAGGTCGCAACAGGTTTAAAAGCCTAAAGCGTGGAGAAAAAAGAAGAAGAAAAAGAAGAAATTATGTTATTCATCTTGTTTAACAACTGTGAAAGAAAGTATTAGACCCATATAGGGGTTTTGCAATGTATACCTCACAACGAAGGCGTATATTGAAAAACCCCTACACACGGGTCTAATACTTTTCAATGTAGCAGGGAGCAGCGCCAGTTTCGTGAAAACCAATTTTTAGCGATTTTCGGACCCATAACATTTTTTTGCGAAGCCCAAAGGGCTCATTTGAACAAACGGCAAAATACGTATCGACTTGTTTTCGATATAGAAGCGCCAGTAAGAATTTCATCGAGGTCAGCGACAGACTCACTGAGCCCTCTGCTTGTAAGAAAATTAACTTTAAACGGAAAATTACTAAATTTTAAAATACTCAAAACATAATAATTATGAAAAAATCTCTTTTTCCTTGTCATAATGCTGAACGTCGTAGAATTTACAGAAACTTAATAACCAGATTCACTAAAACAGTTTTAGTTTAGAACAGGGTCCAAACCTGTTTTTACTGGCGTTTGTGGAGTTACACAACAAAAAACAAAGTGAAGTGTTACCAAGGAAAAATCAGCACAACCAGATTCAAACCCAACTTTAAAATAAAACTTTTAGTATATTTGTCTATAAATTGTATTGAAAATAAAGACAAAAACAATTTTATTTAAGTATGTCTAAGTCTGGGACTTAATGATTCTACAGAGTACTAAAAAACTGTTTTAGGCTTTTCGGCTTTTCGGCTCTTCAGCTTAAGATAGTGATAGATGCAGCAGTATGGTATCTTAATAAATATATGGAGGTAGTTAGGACCATTTCAAACGAACTATGTGTCTACCGCGCAATATTAACATGGCAGACTTTAAAACGTCTTTACACGGTTGTTTTGGCTTGAATACCGCGCGGTATTGTGTTAGTCTGAAACGGCACTACGTCTTCTAGAGCTGTTGGAGGTATGGCCGAAACGGTGATGATGAAACTTGATTAAGATAGAGTCAGAGATGGTTGTGGTAGCTATGACACTGGTATGGCAAATGAAGTCAATGATGTGCTATTGATCATTAATGAAACAGTATCATTAAAGATGGCAGAGTTGGCCCATTTGTAGTGGCTGGTGATATTAATGTCGTTTAGGCCCAATTAATCAAGCCAGGGTGGCGGACGGCTCGGCTGTGCGACGTCTATGGCTGTAGTCGAAAGTGACTTCGATGGTTCAGAACCCACCGATTCCGCGTTCCAGTAGGTTTTTGAAAGGAACTATTAGAAAAACAGAAAAAAAGCATACACCTGACGGGAATAACTCATCCGTTCTCCAATGTGTAGACATCTGGCGAAAATGACTAGCATCCTAGCCGCACCTTGCCACCCCTTAATACATAAGTTGACATAGCGCGGAAGAAGTATGCGATTTGCAACTGAATGCTCACATTACTGGTGGCAGTGGAAAAGCAGGATCACTAGAAAAAAGAAGAATCGGATCCAGAATGGATCTTATACATTGTCTTGTTCCTAAATCAAATTTAAATTCCTGATATCTTGATTGCCTATAAATCAGATGTGCGACTTTGTTACCTTGTAACATCTTTTTTATTAATTAATTTAGGTTTTCATGTCGTTATTGCTTTGATAGATCTGTTACAAAAATTGCTACATACAAAAGAGTGAGTTTTAGTATTTTTGTAGTTTTATATAAACAAGCCATTGATGATGATTGCAAATAGATCTGTACTATGTAAATATCTATTTTAGAATTGGGAATTTGTTCTTATTATAATTTAGTTAAATTTGTGGGATTACCTTTTTATAATGCGACCTTTATTTGAATTTTACAACCAGAAGGGCTGGTCATACGGCAAGCGGCTGCTTTTCGCCGGAGAGCTTGAGGTGGGTTCGATGTCTTATTAACTTTTCATAGCTTTTTCCTTTTGATGCTACCAAGTTACTTACCGTAGGAAAACTAGAGAACCTAAGGGTGGTGTTATAGTAAGGTCGTACGGATTCTTCACAACAAAATTTGAGGGGTTTAATAACAATTATATAAATTAACTTTTACATAAAGAAACTTGTTGCGGTATCATATAATTATATTAATGCTGCGTTGGTGGTAATCATGCCTTAAAGCATGAACGACTGTATGGTAATCTCTCTGTATGATCTCAAAAATTAATTGTTTTGTACTCCTCGTTATTTTTCGTTACCATGGTGTGTAAAACTTGCCACATATAAAAAATGTTACAACAATTTTTAGAATCAATAGCATTGGTTTACCCCAATTATTATATTCTATTAGTAAATGCTTTTATAATAAATACCATTTTTCACAAGTTGACCGTTCTGGTAAATTTTGATGCCCTTCAAAGTCGATCTCACTATTTCGAGAAGTTTATCTGTTAGGTCGTAACCCTTCGATCAGCTTGTAGTCCAGTCAAAATAAGATTTCTAGGCAGCATCCAAGACTAAGATTTTTTGACTTTTGGGATGTGTTGGGGTGTGCTAGAGGATAATTGTGTCAAAAGTTCGTAGTCCTACGAAGTGCAGAACAAAATGTCTTTATATTTTTGGTTTTTCGCTCATATCTCAAAAACGGCTAGTTTTAGCAAAACGAAATAACTATATAAAAATTGTAGCTGACTAAATTTTCTACAGAATCCATTCTATAATCTTTTTTCCATCTGTGATAGGTTTTGAGATTTCCAAATTTGAGGATCGCACTTTTTCCAAAAATAAAACTTTACACCACGATCTTCGGCAAACTTTGTTTTATAACTTGGAAGGGGGTGTCCATTGTACGTCACAATTATGATATTGTAATAAAACTTATTTACCTTATTAGCAACTAAACATGTAGAGTAAGTATTTATAAGTTGCAATAACGAAAAAATTATCAATCTCGTATACATCATCGTTTGTTTTTAATTTTTAACACAATAACTAGTCTTTCGTCCTCCTCAACTTTTTCACCATTGATGGACCTAGAAGAGCTTTAAGTTCGTCTTCAACAGAAGACAATACTGAATCGTCTTCAGTTCCTTTGTATGGAGGTATCTATAGATCCTGTACATCTCCCTTTTCATCGTCCATCAATGGCCATTGTAGTTGCGGCAAGTGGTGGAGCAATTCATTTCTGCTTTTCTGCAACTGATTGGCCACTTCCACAGCCCCTGGTGCATTTGCAAAAAATAAAAATCAGAAGCTTTCAGGTCCGTTGTCTGCACTGGTTCTAGGTATATTGAACCATCTGTGCCAAGTTTCTGCTCCAATCCCCAGAGCTCTGGCAATGGCAAATTTCTCATCCAGTACTGCATCTTTTAATAAACTCTGTAGCTGTGCTGCATAGCTGGCTTGAAATTTGACACTGAATTGATGAACGACAAGTATCAATGAGAATTGAGTGATGTTTCCTTTGCTGAAGCACTATACTATTTCAGGAAACATTTCTTCTCAGCTTCTTCAACATCAGATTTAGAAGATGAGGCTCTACAAAACATATCAACTGCTTTTTGAATTTCTGTTTTCTTCTTGTATAGCCTAACAAAAGTGGTTTTGCCTTTTTGGAATATGGCTGATGTTGTATCACATCTAGTAAAGGCATGCAAGAAGAGAATGTGCTAAAACTCGAGTTCTTGCAGATGTTATATTGAGTATGAGGTTGGCCTTGTTTTCCCATGATCAGGCTTGAGGAAAACAATCTCTTTATCTTTCGGCGTTAATGCCATTGAGAGCACTACGAGGTCAACATCCTTACCTATCATTGCAACTTTTGGGCAACTTTCAACTATATTTATGGCTGTGGAAACTATTATTGGGTCTGCATCATCTGGAGCCTGCTGAGTTGGAATTCCACTGCTCTACAGCTTTGATGACAGTAGCTCAATGACTTTGGACTTGTTCAGCTCATTAGAGAGGAATTGGTCCTGCCTAACCATGATCACAGTGTCTTGATTGATGATGATATCAACTGATTTTTTTATCCGGTACCGACGCCTTTGTTTGGCAGATTCAGTACTTGTGCCTGTAGTAAAGTAGCCATCAAACACAACTATTCAATTCTTCCCTTGATAGTATTTCATTATGTAGGTCACACATGCTTCACAGATTGTCGAAACAGTGAATCCTATTGGCCAAATCAGTCTGTGTAGCAGGAAACCTTCATCAACAACAATGTCAAAATCGGGCACCTTCAGTGAGGTAAAACATGCTGTAAGGCACTGATTTCTTCGTTCTTCTTCTTCCAATTTCATCAAAGAGGGATAGTAGGAATGGCCCTAACTCCTATTGTAAATATCTCCTCAAATCTTCATCAGATTGTTGATGAAGATCCTTTGGAAGATTAGCAAAGGGTTAATAACAACTGGATCGTTGTGAATTTTGATGGATGCGCTTATGCTAAAGAGAGGTAGTACCCTATCTTTGCGAGACAACTTGATCTCTGAAAACGAAGTGCTTAGCATTTTGTTCATAGCTCTCTTGCCCACTTCAGCAGGTGCGATTTCTAAATTTTCAAATATCTCAAAAACTGTTACAGATAGAAAAACAATTATAGGATTAATTTTGTAGGAACTTCAATCAGCTACAAATTTGTATAGAGTTACGTTTTTGCTACGAGCAGCCGTTTTCAAGATATGAAGAAAAAAGTAAAAAAGGAGACACTGGAGACTGAGCACTTTTGACACAATCATCCCCCAGCACACCCCAACACATCAGAAAGGAGAAAAAGTCTTAGTTTCGGATGCCGCCTAGAAGCCTTTTTTGAGCGTTTGTTGACTGGACTATTATCTAAATAAACCTAGTTAAGGATATTCAGCCATTCTCGTCTTAAAAATCTGTTTAAGAAGGTATGCCCTGTCTACGAGCATGTTTGAATTAAAAGTGTTTACAACTATGATGAAAAATATCAAAGCAGGAGTCTGCATGCAGGGCAACCTCAATGTCTGTATTTAGATTTTCCTTTTATTATGCTGTGATCTTTTCCATAATGACGTAGATCTTCTAACACTGGAGAAAACATTAGACACGAAAATGGTCTCGATCCTGGTTTTGGCTTGTATACTAGGATGTTAGAAGGAACAGAGCGTCGAAAATTTAACGACATGATGGTCAAATTAAGTTTTCTGTTCAACAACCATCTTTGCACATAACTTTCATCAACTGCACAGCTGAAAAAGGGTCACCATCACTTTTTAGTACTTATAGAGCATCTGTACGTAGCTTCAAACTGATCGTTCAAATTGACATTGGTTGCAAGCAGCTACTGCACCAGGCATCTTCATTTTCTTTATGTGCTCGAGAATATCTACTAACATTCTTCAGTGGTTTTAGAAGAATGCTGTAAAGAATGCATTGTTATTCCATCTAACGATATTTAGTTTTCCATCACTTTTGTTTTCTACAGATCCCCATTGTAATTTGCTTATATCTGATTTGTTAATAAATCCTGCTTCCTTGGGTAGCCTATTTTCATGCACTGTTTCCGTACCATTATCACCAAGCTGTGTTGGTTGTTTGTTTAGAAGCCCGACAGATGAAAAAAAACTTATCAAAATAAAGTTTTGTTCCCTTCTGAGATCCTAAATGTTCCAACAATACCAAAACAACTCTTCCACCTTGACCATGCTTTGATTGTAGTAAATTGGTAGATGAACCACAGCATAGCTCTGCATGATAAATAAATCCATTGGAATTTGCTAAATACCACAGTTTAAAACCAAATCTAATTGGTTTGCCACGTATAAACTGCTTAGCTTAGCTGCTTCATTTTTGAATTATCTGCTAAATACAGGAATTTTAATATCCCGTCAAATCTATTCGCATAGCATTTGCAACTAGAAGTCTATGACAATCGGGCTTGGTTTTCCAATATATCTTTTTACTAGGAAGTCTGTGGTACCCCGAATTAAGCATACTTCCACAAACAACTCTAATCTCGTTTGTCGTAATATTGAAATTATGGCAGCTCGTTTGTTCATCATATGGATTACTTTGCAATGCAATTTTTTCTATGAATGCATCTGTAAGAAAGGCCAAGCATACATCTATAGATTGGTCTATAGAATTGCGTAATCAATTTTTTACTGTGAGATGGTATATGGATTGGAACGTGGAAAGATTGAAATTAGCCTTTCTTTTATTCCACAGGCATTTAGGTTCAGTACATTTCTTCTTTCTGTTTGATTTCCTAAAACTGCTCTTCCGCGACCTCGTTTGTCGTAACCAAAAATTCTGAAATCAGAATCCGTCTAGGCAAATGATCGAAATCACATGCAGCTTTCGTATCCGATAAATCAGAATCCTGATCAGTTTCAAAGTCTCCGCTTTCGTATGGTGGTTCTATAATTATTACACTTGAAATGCTTGTAACATTTTCATTATCAGAAAACTAAAGGGCGTTGTGATTGCATAAAAAGCAAATATACTTACAGTTCTTCGCACATTTTAAATTTTACACTGAATTTGCACTAATAATATTGAACACTACACGACCACTTCCTGACAACGGGTGGAGCGAATTCACATCCCAAGTTGTGGTTATGGGACGCGCCCAGCGGCACTTTAGTTGCCGACACAATTTAACACTTCACTAAATGTTGATAAATAAATGTTTTTTTTTTACCTTAAGTAATACAATCAATGGTATGAAGGTTAGTTTACTTAATTATAAACAAAACGCAGCTAAATTATTATTTAAAATGTTTTAAATAAGCTTTTTTGTCGTTACTGCGCATATAGAACTACAACGTCTGGAGGTAGCCATAGTAATAAGTAAAAGTTAATTTGAATAAGCTAATATGAAGAACATAGATGTAAGAATAATCCAGTAACATCAAGTTTCAAAATGATTTACCTACATTAGAGAAACAAATTAATTTCCGCGTGGCAACAATATTATTTCTAAATTACTTAAAGCTGTGAGCCGTTTAATTGGGGAAACGAGACGGATTTATTTACCTGTAGGATTTTGTTAATCTAAGTCAATATCTTTAGAAACAACTTCTTTGTTTTATTGAGCTTATATTAAACATTTTCTTAAGTTTTGTTAGTGTTTAGAACCTTCTAAATACTACAAGTGTTTTGAGTAAATAAAAGTACAAACAATTTCCTTTATTCCTTTAATAATAATTGATCTCGTCACGTTCTCCCTCTTTCCTCTAATTCTTTTCGCCACCTCCAGTTCCTCCATGCATTCCCTTCCAACTTCAATTCCTTCTAATATTCCGGCTACTTTCTATTTTATTTGCTCTTCGCTTTCGTTGTTCTCCTCAGCGACATGTTTTATTATGAGATTTTCCTTTCTTACTTCTCTTTCCAGGAAGTTTATTCTTTTTTCCTGCTCCGACATGTGAATTTTCATTTTTCTGGGTTGATTGCCTGCACTTCCTCGATTAATTTATTTAATTTGTCGTTAGCTGACTTCTGGTTATTTCGAATTTCTTGGAACATTTCTTCCACTCTTTCCATGCATGACATCCCCGCTGTGGTTATTGTCACACTTTAATTTTATTCTACCCTTGCTACATGTCTGTGCAAGTTGGGTTGCCTATTTTTCTTTACGCTTTTTCCGCTACGTGTCACGGTTTACATTCTTCAAAAACACGAAGAACTTGAGAATACAAACCTATGGATCGAGGAAGGCCTGCCTAAAAAATACAGGAAGAGAGGAAGGCAAAAATGAAGGCGGTCAGGCAGAAAGGGCTTAAAGCATCCATAAGGTACGACAAATTAATAGTAGAAGGAGATGAGAAAAATAACATAACCAATACCAGCCAGAAACACACAATACAAGATTTTTTCAGGAACAAATAAGGAAAATTACAAGAATGCACTAGAGCAAAAGAGAGAGAGGAAGGGTTAAGTATGACGACAAAGGCAAAGAACAACGATATGACACAGGGATAAAGAAGGGAGTAAAAGGGGAAAAGATGCAGAATACAGTAACAATAGATACGTGGAATGTTAAAAGCTTGAGTGGAAAGGAACAAGAAATAATTAACGAGTTTGAGAGATCAAAAATAATCCTGTTAGGGATAACGGAGACAAAAAGGAAGGGGAAAGAGACTGGCTTACTGGGCGAACACTTATTAATATACTGTAGGGTGGAAATAAAAGAAAGAGCAAAAAAGAGGGTAGCATGGATAATACATAAAAAAATGTAAAAGTAAAATAACAAATTGGAATCGCATAAACTCAAGATTACTGATGCTAGAAGTATTGACAAGTGAAAGAAAAAAGATGAATCTTATTGTAGCTTAGGGCCCAAATGAGAACGAATGCACCGAAGTGAAAGATGGGTTTTATGAGAAACTCCAAGAAACACTAGATAAAGAAAAACACCAAGTGATTCTGGTAGGGGATTTAAACGCGAAAGCGGGGTAGAATACAACTAGATATGCTCCATGCATAGAAAATTTGGTGAACAGCACATAAACAATAATAGAAGAAGACTATTAGACATATGAATGGAAAATGAACTGATAATTACCAACACATTATTTGAACACAAAAATATCCATAAGTATACAAGAGTACTAAACAGCAAAGAGGAGAGATTAATCAAAGACCACATAATTGTTTCAAAAAATCTAAAGAAGAGAGTCAGGAACATAAGAGTAAAAAGAAGTTACGAACTAGGGAGTAACCACTATTTGGTGGAAGCTAAATTAGCAACAAGAGAAGAGGATAGACGTGATAGAAAAGCGGGAGAAAGAAATATGATTCAAAAATAAAATCGTACAGACTAAGAGATTACACTAAAAAAGAAAAATTCGTAGAAAGAATGCAGGACAAACTAGATAAATGGAAACTGGAAGACAAATTACAGAAAGTAGAAGAGCTGTGGAAGATATTTAAAAAAGCTTTACTAGAAAGTGCAGAAGAAGCCTGAGGAAGAACAACTGAAATAAAAAACAGAAAGCCATCAGCATTGTGGTCAGAAGAGATAAAGCAGAGCATAACAACAAAAAACAAACATGGAAAAAATATTTAAACAAACAAACGGCAGAATCTTACGATAATTAGAAAAGAGCAAGAAGACAAGCGAAAGAGAAAGTGACTGCGGCAAAAATGGGAAAAATTCGGTATGATAATGGAACGAAATTTTAAAGAAAACTAGAAATTATTCTATAGAGTGATGAGCAACCTAAGAAAAGACAAAAGGAATAGAGTGACGTACATAAATAACAAAAACAACCAAATAATCACAGACGAAACACGCAATATGGAAAGGTACAGACAGTACTTCCAAAAACTACTGACAGCGGAGAGAGAAGAAGGACAACCGGAAGAGACCTCACAGAATACAGACGCTGTAAATGGAAAAGATGATAAGACAATAGCAATGGAAGAATTAACAAAGAGCTTGCAGAAGCTCAAAGTGGGTAAGGCGCTAGTACATGACGAAATATCAGCGGAAATGCTAAAATACATGGGAGACAAGAGAAAAGAAATATTCCTACAACTGCTGAACAATATAACAAGAGACAACAAGATACCAGAAGACTGGAAACATCAATTCTATCAATCCACAAGAAAGGCGATACTAAGATGTGCAATAATTACAGAGGTATTTCCTTACAAAGCACAGCAAGGAAAATATATGAAAGTATTCTGACGGAAAAGCTAAAAAACAAGACGGAAAGCGAACTAATGGAAGAACAGAACGGCACAAGAACAACGCATGCAATATTTGTGACAAAACAACTAGTAGAAAAAACAATAGACACCGGAGAAAAATTAAACACGTGTTTCATAGACATCAAGAATGCGTTCGATTCAGTGGATAGAGAACCTATTTACAAAACGCTGGAGAAGAAACACAAAAGTAAAACGCTCATTGACAACATTAAAAGCTTAATATAGATGTACAAAGAACTACGTGAAAACCAACAACAATATATCAGAGATATTCGATACCAAAGCAGGAATCATACAAGGGGGTACACTGAGCCCATATTTGTTCATATTGATTATGGATGATATAGCTAAAATCTGCAAACAGAAAACCAGAAAAACTTACTTAGGTTATTATAACCTTGAATGAATAGGAATCAACAAACTACTCTTCGCAGATGATATTGTGTTGATGGCAAAAAACAAACAAGATCTTTAGTGGAACTTGAAGATATGGAATGAAGAGCTATAGAAAAAATTATATATCAACCAGAGAAAACCCAAACGTTGGTAATACCGAAGACCAAGACACAAATAAAGCTATATTTGGAAAATGAAGAGATCGAAAAAGTTAGGGATCATATTATCGCAAGATGGAAAAATAGAAGAAGAACTAGAGGAGGGAATGAAAGCTACAACTAGGCTCTACTACCAACTGAATAAACACATAACCAACAGAAGAAAACTGTAAACAAATACTAAGATAGGGATACACAACGTGCTGTAGTACATCCCCACGCTCGGAACTATAGACGTTGACAAAAGAACAGAGAAAAAGATTGCAGGCAAAGAAAATGAAAAACCCGAGAAGGATTGCGGAACTAAGACTAATAGGCAAAGTAAGAAATGAGGAAATAAGAAAAAGATTGGGAGTAAAACCGATAGAACAAAAAATTAAGAAAAACGCATTATGTTGGTTTGGACACTTAATGAAAATGGACCCAGGAAGACTAACGAGGAAAATATTAAAGATGGGAAGACCGAAAAAAAGTAGAAAAGGCAAGGCCACGACAAAAGTGGAACGATGATTTAGGAAAATATTTAGCCGGGATGAAACTAGACTGGAAAGAGGCAGCAACACAAACAAAAACCAGGGTAAATTGAAAAAGAGGCATAACAAACACAAGGGAAGTAGAAACAATATGAGCAACACTAACCTCGACACAGGCAATGCCGGTAGAAAAGGTCAAGTAATTGAATTAATTGATTTGAATTGTTGGGTAAGAATTGGTGTCTGATTAGGCCGTTTGGATTTTTGAATTTAACCAAGCTATCTACGAAAAGAATTAAAGATCCTGGCATTTTTGGACATGGGGGAGCTGAATATCATTTCCTAAGTAATCTGAAAGAAATCCTATAATGTTTGTGGCTAGTATAAATTGTAAAATTTCCAGAATTTGAAGAGCAAACGCTACAACTTATCTTATGTGATATAAATCTTTGTGTAAATAGTCTTAGCTCTTTTTGTTAGAAAACTTCCTCGTATATAAAGTACAGAAATAATGTTTTGTAGCAAGCCTCTTTCGTGATTTCTTAAATTAAATAATGATTTAGTTGCTTTTTTCTTAGTTTTCACTCGAGTTGGTTGTTATATTTTGGCTAAAATCGATTATGTTAATTTAAACGATTGAACATAACGGCTAGTAAAACTTTAATTAGTTGAGATTTAAGGAGACTTTTAACATTCAAAACTTCTGAGTTACATAGGTTATCAATACTAGAGAGAACTGCTTTACCATCTTTGATAAATTTAATAAACACACAGGGACCTTCAAATATGAACTAAAGTTCGAATTAATAGCAAAATCTTATAAAACTATTGAAAGCAAACCCATTCTCGTCTGAATTGCCTAACTATTGTTATAACTTGAGCTGGGACGTTTAAGAATTTAAGAATCGGCTCCCACCAACAATAACACGTACGTAGTAGGCAGAGCCCTGTCTTTTGTTTGTGCTGCTGCCCCATTTCAGTCTAGTTTCATTCCGGCTAAATCTTTTCCTACGTCATCGCTCCACTTGCGTCGTGGCCCTGCCTTTCCCCCCTTTTTTCGGTCTTCCCATCTTCAATACCACCGCGTTGCAATAGCTGCGGGAGGCAAAAACCTAAAACGTCCTCGGCTTAGTTAGGTATAACGAATTACAGCAAGAATTTTGTTTAGAGGGTGAATTATAATTCTCTAAATGAACTAGATCTGTAACCAGGAGGTCAAGGGTGGTTCGGTGGCCGCAAGGAAATTTTGATTCATCCTCAGAATGGATGCTTATAAACTTCTACTGTTTTTCTATTTCTAATGAAATGTGCTTACCTAATCAAGTGTTAATCTTTAACTTGAGAAACGAACTCTTAGCAGCTCCACCATTATCTTACTTTTTGTTTCTGCAGAATTTCCAAAGTCGTAATGGCTTTGCAATTTTTTTGCGAATATCCTTTAAAGTCTGGCTCAAGTAGAAGTAGCTATCTATTATCAACTTTTTCGCAGTGCCTTCTTCAGGTGTTCCTTCTTGCCTTTCTAACGGTCTTGTCGTACGTGGTCAGTGCTTCCTTATACTTTTCTTGTCTTGCCTCTTGTATTTGGTCTAGACTCTAGAGCAACTTCAAGACAATACATATTTGAAGGTTTTGATTAAAAACTTCTTTTAGGGTTGCAATACACCATTATTTCTTTCTGAAGTTTTGTACCTTTCAGATTTTGATGAAGATACTAGGCTTGTCGCGCCGAGCAGATAAGGTTATGAAGATGCGTTATCGGGACATGATTTAGAAAGCAGCGTTTCTATTGGTCGGATACGAAAACTACAGCACCACGTGCACACCATTTTTGTGAATATGACAAGAATTGAACATGATCACGCTCTCTGTCTAACGTGATAAGTTTAGCGTAGATAGCAGCTATTGTGATGTCAATAACAATAACGTAATATAGCTAGCACTCTTTCAGGTGCCTGTTATGTCTAAATCATTTCTCATAAATTCAAATAAAGTCTCTTCTCTTTCATTTATGTTTGTGCTTCTCCAGGTCACATGGCGTGCTTTACCAAGATGCATTCCATCTGCCTTGCGTCTTGCTACCAGCTTTTTCTTGTCCCTTGATGTAAGATTTTGTGTATCATCATAGCAACTGTAGCAGAATCCCTAGATATGTTACAATTGCCACTTTAATCTTCTTGATAAGAAGTTGCATGAGTTGGTTCACTACCTACCTTATCAAGACCACTTACCTTTATAAGTCCAAGGTTCTTGAATGAGCTTTACCTTATCATCTTATGAGCACTGAGGTTGCTGCTTTGCCTATTACCACTCATATCAGATGCCACGAGTATAGCACCCATAGAACCCTATTTGCCGATAAGGTTGTATGCTCAAAGAGGTCATCTGGTATCTCGAAGTTTCTGTTAGTGACATATTATCACTTTTGCATCAGTAGTCCTGAAAATTGCGGGGTTGAAGAGCAATTACCTCTATTGTGCCCTATTTCCGTCAGCGTTTATATAAGCTGGTCTGGCTACGGGTCTGGGATGAACTAGAAAAAATCTAATTAGAACCAAACTAGACGGTCAGGAATTCTACATAAATATTTTAAATTTGCTTTGACAAAAAACATTTTCTAATTAAATGAAGTATAAGGTAGTTTTATTGGATATGTTGACATTATGATCGTACATAAACACCCACGCCATATTTCTGTTAACTTTGATGTTTCAATGTTTTCTCTCTACTCTTTTTATCCTCTGTGATAATTCATTCTTTAAAATACAATTTAGAATAAAGGTTAATATTGTTACCTAACTAACGATTTATTAAATTAAACTAGTAAATTGTTATCTCCAAGTATAGATTAGCCTTTAGAAAAATCTTAATTACAGCTGTGCACAATATAACAAATAAAAATTTAAATTAACTCATTTTTATTTAATGCAAAAAAATCACGAAAAAGAAATTTGATAGGCTAAAAAGAAATTTAAGTTAATTCTAAATTTTTGTTTCGTATATCTTTTTATTCAAATAAGCCTAGCTAGGGACTAAAAAAAATTTAGCTCTTGGTGTGTGTATTATAGTAATGAACTTTTTGTGTTCGTTTAAGTTTGTTATAAATTTTAAAGCCTCCCGTTTTCTCATTGGCTTATGCAATTAAAATTTTATTCAATTTTCGTTATATTTCCCACACAACTTTTTCCTAAAAATATTTAAAAACTTTTCAAGTTAACATACACACAAAAAACAAAAGAAGTTGTGTGCGAATGTTGCGAGAGTTTAGATTTGGGAAACTATTTGTGAAAAGAATACAGAATAAATTTTATGCAGCTTAAAATTTGGCAGTTGAGGTTGTTGTATAAAAATGAGAAGGAACTCGAGAAAGACAGGTCAAACATATTGTTTTCTCGTAAAAAGTAAAATATTGTATGCTGTACCGGAGCCACGCGTTCTCGGCGGGAAAATATCTCGGTAATAAATACTGATGTATGTGAAAGGTGGTGGGTAGGCGAGCCAAGAGCATCTTGCTGTAGCACAGATGTGCGAGCCGCGAATAGGAATGAGCCAATTCAAATAATGGAGCCAAGTGTTGTCCATAAGCCGAACACGGAAAGGGATTTATAACAGACACAGCACTCAGGCCAGTCCTGATCGATGTGTTTACGTATGTCGGAGTACTAATCTCCACCAAAGTGGATTCAGAAAACTAAAGCAATTTGTCCTGGACCATTCAAAATGAGATTAGGGACGGGCATACGACCTAAAGGAACTGCCATGCACTTTTTCTCAATGACTGAAAAACCCAATGGCCAAAGTTACAAAACTAGAGCAGTAACGATCAACTAAAAGGATCTGTATTGATTTTCGGAAACTTTTCTCTCTTTTACCCTACAATAAAAATCCCCCTATTGCTTATTCCAGGTACCTTTTACCGTAAAAGTCTTTCTTTCTCTATACACAAAACCACCTTCACTAGCTTTTATTTCTTTCACCAACTGTATACATAAAATATTGGCTTGACACAATTTGTCTTCTTGTTTCATCGCCATCCACACTGACATAAATATAAACAGAGAAAATTACAAAAATTGGACCGTTTTAGTACTTGTTTTTGCATACATTTTTAATAAATTTGTTAATTCAAGAAACGAAATTAAAATGATCCCTAACCTAAAATAATATTACAAAAATTCTTCAGAATTGTAATATTTAATTGAAATAAACAAACTGTTTTAATACCAGGGTTATCCAAGAAGCTCTAAAGTTTAAGAAGCATCTGAATAGGTAAATTATTATAAGACTTGCATTCGGTAGGTACAGCCCTAAATTAATGCAGGGAAAGTGTTATTGTTTATTATTAGGGGAACTTTACATTTTTGCGATTATTTTTATCAGGAAACCTTAGCTTAATTTATCTATAGTATCTCTACATTTCAGCTGAGATTTCTATTTCGATATTTCTATTGCGCATTGGATATTTTATTTCGATTGGATTAATATATTTCTTAGAGATGCTTTAATGTTCATCAAGATCAAAAATTAAATGAGGTGTTTAAAAAACTCTTAGTGAGGCAGTCTGCTCTTTGAATTATAAAACATCGTGCTTTTGTATTTTTTAAATCTTTTATTTTATGGCAGATCTTTTATGCACCTTCATTCTAAGGCCTAAAAGTTTCAACAAAAAAAGGACTTAGCATATTTGTAGTTTTTTAGACTTTTGCTAATATTTGCAACCAAAGAAGGAAGACCAAACACTAATAAAAGGGAAAAAACACAATTTAGAAAAGGTTAATGGAATAAAGGAAAAGGAAATCAGAAATCTATATCAAGAAGTGAAAAGAGAAAAAAAAGATTATCAGCAAAGAATAATATTTTTCAAGAACACAAAAGGAACACTAGTAGTAAATGAGGCAAAAGTCTTAGAGATGTCAGCCAAATATTTTGAACGGTTGTTGAATGGAGAAGGAACCAACAGAAAGTAAACCAAGAGCAGATAGAAAAACAGCCCTTGGAATAATGAGATAGTAGCAAGTTATATAAGCTCGATGGAGATTACAGACAAAGTTTGCCATGCTGATAGAAAAAATATTGACAAATAAAAAAGTTCCAAACTTTGATTTGAAGTAATAAAATAATCAAAAACGAAATGTGACAACTTTGGTGGTATAGCACTTCTAAATGTGGTATATAAAATTTCAGTAACTTGCATAAAGAATAGACGTAAAAGCAATGGAAAAACAATAAGGGAACATTAATGTGGCTCTCGAATGAGGAAATCAGTGGTACAAACAAAAAGTAGTGAATTCAAGAACGATACATTATTTTCATCAATTTCAAACAAGCGTGGCGCAGGATAAACAGAACAGAACTGCATTAAGCTATGGAAAAACAGAGTGTTGAGAAAAAATGAATGAAGTTAATAAAAATGACACTGACAAAAACAAAGAACACTGTAAGAATGGCAGGAAAAATATCAAAAAAATATCAAGTTAGAGAAAGTTTAAGGTTATCAATATAAACAGAGCATTACATCATAATAGCCGCCAATGTTTAGTTTTTGCAGCGACTTAGCGTTACTGACCATAAGCAGAGATGAACTACAGAACGTATTGAAAAAAAATGCGATAAAGATGGGCCTGCAAATTAATGAAGACAAGATGAAACATATGACTTGGACAGACGACGAAATATTAATTAAGGGTGGAGACATAAAGATAGAAAGATGAAAAACTTTAAAGAAGTCCAAAGTTTCAGCTATTTGTGAGTGGTGTTCGTAAGAAAACCTGAAGAAGAAGATAAAATAAAAACAAGACTACGTAGTATCAGCAAACAAAGGTATGTTTGAGCTTAATAAAATATTGAAGTGCAAGATAATGTTACCGATAATTAAAATACAGTTACTTCTAAGATCAGTTGGGACGTATGCGAGTGAGGAAGATAGAAGAATTATTGTTAGAGGTATGGGAAAGGCAGATACTTAAAAAAGGTTTTGGCTAAATCAGGCCAAAATAATACTTGGTCCTCGTGCTTTTGAATTAGTGGCAGCAATCGTTTTTGAAGACATTCCTTGCGGTATTTCTCCGCATTCTAACAATTGTTGAGTGAAAAACGGGGTCGACTGACAGATTGCTTGCCAGACCAATATCTTGTTTCCACATTTTTCACAAAAGTTAGACCAGGTAAATCATTCAAAGTGTATTTCTAACCTATTAACTGCATTTTGGACTGCGTGGACACTGACACCTTCTTCTTTCGCTAACTTTCTCATTGTCATACCTTTCTCATTGCAGTATCTGGACACAACTAAGGGCAACAGTTCGATACAGCTACCTCTAGAATTAAAGTTGTACAGAAAGAATTTAACCCTACCAATGTATGTATATCCATTCAGAGAATCAAATGCCACCTGCGGAAGGCCTCTTTACCGCTAAACACTTTTATTTTAAAAAAACTTTGAAAATCGACGATCTTGACAGTTCACTAGCACAACTGCCATGCCATTATAAAATCACCTGGAGAACATTGACATTGCGCAAGCATGGGTGAATTCATTCATTCAATTCGGCCCCCCGCAAGATTGGGGTGGAATTCATTAAAAAATGAATATTTAATTACTTCTAACCTAACTACACAAAGGGGCTCTCTAAAAAATGCTAAAAACAGCAATGGAGAAAGAATAACAAAGCAAAGAATAAGAAGGAATGACGGAACATGGCATACCAAGCCCACTTGTATTATTACCATAAGTTTTCTTAGACTTCTAAGTAAGATAAGCAGCCAAGGTGTCTCTAAAGGTAACATTCTAAAGTAAGAGTTTTCTTATTTAGTATGTATTTATTTATTTCTGCCTGCCAAGGAAGAAGTAATATACCATCTGCATGTTTGCCATCGGTACGATAAACACGTTTGATGATGCCATTGAGTAATTTGTGGCGTGACAACCTTCTAGCACTTTTCGGATAAGTCAGGCCATGCTACTCATAAACCTCAGAAATTTGACTATCATTACCTAGAACGACATTAACTATTTCATGTTGTCTCACATTTACCATTGTCTTTGTCTCCTTATGTATTGTATTTTTCTTTCGACAAGATACGACGTGTATGTAAAATCTGCCCAAGAAGGCACAAAAGCTATTAACTGTTTGCTAAAGAAAGAGAAAGACCTGAAAAGCAACGCTGGTACAAAATTCCTAAACCTCCAGTTGCAAGTAGAATGAATCCTGTCACAAGAAATTATTATAACCTATAAAGACATTTACATTTCCTTTTGGTATAGTGCAACTGCAGTTGCTTTACTAGTAGATAGAGCACCAGGTGAGTTTTAAGAAGCTATTGCTGGTGAGGAAACCATATTTTTGATAGTAGCACAACTGTTCTCTTGTCAAAAATTCGTAGCAGAGGGTTGAGTACCAAATTCATGACTTCATAGATGACATCCTCCAATAAACACAGAAATGAGTCGTGTCCTTAGACTTTTGCTTGAATGGGTTTGGCCAAGCTGCCAACAATATCAAATTCTGTTTGGGGTACATTGTGTATGTTAACATTTGGTGACAAGCCACGATCAAATCTTCTGGCAGTTCTCAAGCTCCACAAGAGGATAGGTTATATAAAATTTACATTTGCTAATTACCAGCTAATTACCAAGATATGTAACATTCTTAAATACGTATGTAATAAACAAGTCTGATACCTTCTTGAGGTATGCTATATATAAGACAATATATTTATAAAGCTCTCGAGACTTAACCTAAGCTGCTTTCTTGAGCCCAGCGTTACAGTCAACGTGCCAAGAGGTGTAAAAGACTGATGCTTGTTTATAGACGATAAATGTATCCCGTGTTGGGCCTCAACTGGTTTGAGTAAAAAATAAAAGACCTGATGTCTCTATCAATCCGACTTTATTTCCATATGGGCACGCAAGTTCGCTTTACCCCTGTTTTGGTGGAGTTGGGTTACAACTGAAAACAGGGAAGGGGAGGGTCACTCTTACACAGAACTTAACACTCCGCCTTGCTGGACGTGGTAGAAACAAAAGAACTGATGTGGTATATGATATATTTTTGAAAAGGGAATAAAAGTTCAGTCACCGGCAAATGTGGAAGAGGAAGATTTAAAATGTCCTGATGCAATATGGTAAATGATCTACTACATAAAAAGGGTGCAACGTGACAAGAGATGAAATGAATGGCACAAGATCGTAAAAGCTGCAAAAGCTTTATCAAGTAACTACAATAGACAACTAAAACCTCTACAGTGTTATGCTTCGACCATTTCTGGCTTACTCGGTCCAGCGGGATGCTACAGGAGAGCAGAGATTGATAATTCCCAATCGGACACGATTTTGTAGTGTCTGGAAGACTTTAGCTGATTGCTATGTAAAAATAGGCCAATCTATCGTACATAACCGCAGAGCTTAAGTCAGCCGTTTAAGGAAAAAGAGTAGAGCTAGGTCAGCAATTGCTTTTTTACATTGGTAGTTTGCGTAAGGGTACAAACCCGGTTCAACCTTAGAATAGATCTATTGGGTTAAACCCAATTTTATATTTTTGAATAAGCAGAAAATTTGAGTGAATATTTCAAGTAATCCAAAGGTCTCTACGTTAGACTAGATTGACATGAGAAGTGATCAGTTTAAAATCCAGAAGGCAATAAATCGCCTCATACTCACTTGATTTGTTTCTTGAGGGCCTAGTTTAAAAACTCATCTGTTAGCATATCCTTTTATAGTGACAAGATGCTGTTGTAAATAGAATAGATATTTTTTATCCAGAGATATGACTTTGTCGATTCGACGCCAACGTGACTGTAGTACCTAAATTTTGGCAGTTGACTCGTCTTCTCTCTACAAAATGTACGTGTCATTATGCCTCATATTTTATCAAAACACTAAAAAGTTGGTATCGCGTTAGCAGAATTGTTAGTTATTAATATAGAAATACAGAAACGTCGCGTCGGCAAAAAAATCTAATGAACCGAAACATCCTAGCAATACGATGTTCCTGAAAGAACCAAATAGTGATGACTTTTGTAGTTACTTATAAATGAAATGCGAGAGTTTTAGTGGATTGTTTAATTTAGAAGTCTGTTGATATCAAGACAAATACCATCATGAGAGAAGAAATTACGACTGAACAGGAGTGTTGCTATGGACGTTTCAAGTCTGACTGAGATGATCTAGATCAGCGGTTCCTAGAAGGTGTTTCGCGGAACTCTAATGTTCCGTGGAAGGGTCACAGGGGTTCCGAGAGTTAGGACGTAGAAACCAGGCAGTCGACACGATATACCGGCGCTTACCGATACCAACCTGTGCAAACTAGTCAACAACACGCAGGCGGTAGAGTGACCATTTTAGTATAATATTCGATGCTAATTTAGCATAATTTGGCCTTTTTGGAATATTCTTAGCGTACTGGTCAACTTTAACTTATTTTAGCATAATTAGAACAATTATTCTCCATAAGTTGGTAATTCGTTATTATGTATTAAAATAATGTCAACACTGATTCGGTGAATTACAGACACAATAGAATCAACTAACACTAACAAAACTTCAGGAGACAGCTTCTTCGAAAAAGAGGAAATACGATGAATCCTATCTTTTGGATTTATTCCTGTAGGAATTGCTGAAAATCCTAATATACAATGAGTCATTTGTAACAAAATTCTGTTCAATAGCTCTTTGGCGCCCGCAAAGTTTAAATGACACCTTGAAACCAACCACCCGCACCTGAAGGATAAGAGCATTAGTTTTTTTGAAAGACACAAAGAAGCACACCAAGCCGGTGTAGCTGTCTTTAATAGATATGCAAAAACCAATAATGAAAACGCAACAGAAGTGTTATTCCTGTTAAGTTACAGGATTCCTTGAGCTGCAAAACCACACACGATTGCAGAAAACCTAATTAAACCATGTATGACAGAAATAGTTGGCTGCGTACTCGGAGAAGATGCGGCGAAGAAAGCTGCAGCAGTCAAATGTCAAATATCGGATCGAATCCGTAAGATTTCAGACCATACTGAAGATGAATTAATTATTACTCGTAGATTGAAAAATAGTATCGCGTTTGCAATGCAACTTAATGAAAGTACAGATTTTGTGAGGTATTCTTTCTGAGAATCTATCAAACAAGATTTGTTTTTCTACGCGCCTTTAGAAACCAACACAACTAGAGAAGAAGTTTTTATACTCATTGATAGTTACATGAATAAACATCACATAGATTGAAAGAAATGTATTGACATATGCAACGATGGGGCAGCAGCTATGATTGGTAAAATGAAAGGCACAGTATCAAGAATAAAAACTGTTGCACCAGAATGTAACAGCAGTCATTGCATTTTGTATCGCCATGCCCTTGTCGCGAAGAAAATGTCATCTGACTTAAAGAAAGTTCTTGATCAGGTCGTACAAATTGTCAATTATGTCAAGTCTCGTTCACTTCAGTCAAGACTTTTTTAAAAAGCCGTGTGAAGATATGGGAAGTCAGCATCAATCACTTCTTCTACACACTAAAGTGAAATGGCTTTTCAGAGGAAAAGTTTATCGAGGCTATTTGAACTGAGTGACGAGCTTAAGGTTGTCCTGACGGGACAACCAATTTTGTACATCCGTAAATCATGGTGAACTATTGCACGACGAGCAAGGGTTTATGAAATTGCCTTATTTGGCCGATATATTCGATAAACTCAATGCGGTCACCAAGTCCTTACAGGGAAAAACCACCAGCACGTTCACAGTGAGAGACAAAATTTTCATCACTGGAAAACGAATTTAACTTCTGGATCACATGTGTGGAACAAAAAAATTACAAATGTTTTCCTCTCTTAAATGTATTTCTTGAAGAAAATGAGTTGCAATTAATCACAGATGTAGGAAAAAACATAAGTGAACATTTATTGAACCTCAAAAAAACTTTGAAACAGTATTTCCCAGAAGATTTACGGGACATCGACTGAGTACAGAATCTATTCGCAAACCGGACCAAACAGTCAATGCTAACTAGGTCGGAGTATGAGAATTTGATCGATATTAAGAATTCATCCTCTCTGAAACACCTATTTGAATCAGTACTACTGAACGACTTTTGGATTGAACTGAAGGATGATTTTCCTGCAGCCACTGAGAATGCTATCATGACTTTACTTCCCTTTGTCTCGACTTATCGATGCGAAACTGGTTTTTCAGTTTATGATACACCAAAAACAAGTTCAGAACTAGACTAGCCGAAAAAAATTGGGGACCGCTGGTCTAGACGGCAACGCTACAGGCCATCTGACTTAGTTAAACAGTTAGTGATCGTATAACGCGACGACTTAATATCTTCCTACAGACTGACGTGACGACGCGACGGTTGGATAACCCACAGACACATAGTCTGATCCTACCAAATGATTCTAATCGCCTGACCAACGCAGATCATCTGTCGAAGCCTGATAGTTGAAAGGGAAGAACTTGAATCCTTGTAAGAAAAGTTCTCTTTCTTGTTCTATTAAAAAAAAATTGTTAATCAATCAACGATGTGCTTGCCAGGGAAACTTTTCGTTATTAAAATATCGAAACGTAAGTATTCCAGAAGGTGGCACGATTTAAAAGTGTGTGCTTTTTAATAGAACTATTTTTAACTTTTCAATTAGTCGCATAAGCTAATCAAAATATGAAGTATGACTACCACTGATCTAAGAGTATTTCATAAATTCTTTGAATAGCAAATCTTTAACCGGAGGACCTCCTGCGTGAGATTTAGAACTGATTAAGGCAAACAGTACGAGGGTGGTCTGAAAAGTTCCCGACCTCAAAGTGAAGATGGCAGTACTCGTAAATAAAAGCTACTGAATTTCGTTGTTCATCTGTTGACAGTTAATCACCAAAGTTTCAGCCATTTTGGACGCGCAGTTTTTATGTAACAGTCGTTTGAGTGAGTTGATGTGAGTTTTTTTGTGAAAATGGACAAAATCGAGTATCGAGCTGTCATTAAATATTTGTTTTTGAAAGGCAATACGCCTTCGCAAATAAAAGATGAGTTGGATTCTGTGTATGGGGACTCTGCACCATCATTTACCACAGTGAAATTTTGGGCTGCTGAATTTAAACGTGGCCGTAAGAGCTAGGGAGACGATGAACGTTCGGGACGTCCAAAAACTGCAACTACCGACGAAAACACCGGCAAACTTCACCAAATGGTGCTAGATGACCGCCGAATTAAAATGAGAGAGATATCAGAGGTTATGAACATGTCAAAAGAACGTGTTTGTCACATATTAAATAAACATTTAGGCATGAAAAAGCTGTCCGCGC
This sequence comes from Ignelater luminosus, assembly GCA_011009095.1. Taxonomy (NCBI): domain Eukaryota; kingdom Metazoa; phylum Arthropoda; class Insecta; order Coleoptera; family Elateridae; genus Ignelater; species Ignelater luminosus. Next base: position 64,951 of record VTPC01000416.1, read on the forward strand.
GTTGGGTGCCGCGTTTGCTCACGTTAGACCAAAAACGTGTTCGAATGAATATTTCCAACGCTCTTTTGGCGCAGTTTAGGCGAAATAAATCCGAGTTTTGGCGCCGATTAATTACTGTAGATGAAACTTGGATACACCATTATACGCCCGAAACAAAAATACAGTCAAAACAGTGGACTGCAAAGGGGGAACCGGCTCCAAAAAAAGCAAAAACTGTTTTTTCGGCTGGGAAAGTGAAGGCAACTGTTTTTTGGGATAGTCATGGAGTTATGTTAATCGATTATCTTCAAAAAGGAAAAACCATTACAGGAGCATACTATGCATCATTACTTGACAAGCTGAAGGCAGAACTTGCGAAAAAACGGCCACATTTGCAGCAAAAGAAAATCCTGTTTCACCAAGACAACGCACCGTCTCACACCTCAGCGGTTGCCATGGCGAAAATGCACGAATTACGGGTTGAACTGCTTGACCATCCGCCTTACTCACCAGATCTAGCCCCATACGACTTCTTTTTGTTCCCTCATCTAAAAATTGCGCTCGGAGGACAAAGATTTTCGTCAACCTTCGTGAACAATTATTTTGCAGAGAAAAATGCCGAGTACTATTTGGACGGGTTACAGAGATGGGAGCATCGCTGGGAGAAGTGTGTAGAGTTACAAGGAGACTATGTTGAAAAATAAAAAAAAATGTTAGGTCGGAAACTTTTCAGACCACCCTCGTAGTTTCTCTACAGCGGGACTTGGGAGTAGTGAACACACTTATGGCTAGGTGTAAATTAATTTGTTAACCACAAAAGAATTTTTTTGATATCCTCAGTACATGCTGGGATTACTTATCAGCATAGATATATCATACTTCCCCCGTGACTATGTTATTGAGTGAAGTATGAGAAACGCAGAAAAACGGTGTCAAAAAGATGCCATTGGCAGCTGATATTGGTGGAGTGGAAGACTAGCTATCCTCAATAAAATTCATAGTTACTCCTAGAAATCGACTGTAGGATTTAGAAAGTTTTTTTTTTAATTGGTTTTAATTGTCTAGAGGATGCCTTATTAAATTATCAGTATTAAGATTGTTTGTACTTGTAAATATGTATTTACAAAAAGACAATTTTCTCCGTTTCAAAATTTAACTAAATCTTTTTGACCTACTTTACTTTAAATATATAATTACATGTTTTATGATACAAGAAACAGATATTTATTCAATTGCTTCCAGCAACTATCATTATCCCAAATTACTTTTGTAATTGAAGTTAAAAAGTTTAAAAAGCGTTTATTAATCGAAAACAAATTTTCATCTGAAAGACAAACAAATTATCTGACTGAATGTTTAATGCAACAGATTGTCCACGCTGCAATTGACGTCATTAATAAATAAATAGAGGAAACAATTTACTAATTTAAGTACGGAATGATGAGGCTTTTACCGGGTTTAAAATATTCAAACCAATAATTCCCATCATTTGTACAGGTACTAATAGATCTCATAAATGAATGTTCCATTAATGTCAGAGAAGTGGTAATCATAACTTAATGCAGGGGATTTATTACAGCGAGATTTCTATGTTTAACTGATTGATGCATTCACATATCTGGTAAAGCTCGCTGGGCTTGAGTCTAAAGCACGGCAATTTGTATTACGTCACTAAATAACTTTAAGCATAGCGACGTAATTTGTTAGAAGAAAACTAACATAATAGGGCTAAATAAATTTTCTTATTTTGTGGTCCAGTGAAAAATAATACGACAATAGTTTCTACTCGAATTCAACTTCGGTTCACAATGGT
>VTPC01000417.1:0-20942 GCA_011009095.1 Ignelater luminosus
GGGGGGGGGCAAGTGGAGTCATTCCCAATAAAATATCGCGTATCGGGTCTAGGAGTTGTCTGATTTTTATACCAAAAGACGCGTAATGCTTAGTATATTTAAATTTACTCGCAAAGTCGTTTTCGACAAAAGATGGAGCTGACTGGTTTTTGCACCGAACCCTTCAATTGTACTGAACGGATTACCTTATATATTTTGATATTTTCTGATTTTAAAATCACTGATTGCAACAATATTATGGAATCTCAATCTAATAGTTTTGATGTTATTAGATTATTTGATGTGAAAATTGTCCAATTTTGCGACTGCTCCTGATATAATTAACAAACTTCTCAATTTTATAACTCTGGAAAGATGAAATTAAATCTTCTATTTTAAATTATTATTGAAATTGAGAAGTTAAAAATGCGGGAAAAATGTAAATAACACTGTTTCAAGAAACCCCAGCTTTGAACATTTCCCCGAGCATATCCAATATTATTAGAAGTGACTGTTGGGACACCCTGTATAGGTATATCAGAAACAAAGATAGAATACATTTATATCATCAGATTAGTTGCCTTAAAAATAATAAATGAGGAATTTGGACAATTTTGTTAAAATTCTTCAAAACTGAAGGCGATTGCTTCCGTGTATGACTTCTCAAGAGCATGTCAATTACTTCTAGCTTAATCACTTTCTTTATTACATAAATCAAACGAAGCAATAATAGTACAAAGTTTTATGAAGAAATCAACCAAAGTAGATAAAGATAAAATTAGAATCTTTACGACTTTCCATTATGGAGACTAAATTATCCTGTTTATAAACTGCAGTCGATTGTTTCTTACTCAACGATACAACCTTTATTATGAAATGTTGCAGTTGATTTAAATTAGTTACACAAATTGAGCTATTACATTCGAATTGTTTTGACACTATTTAATTTGTATCCTCTTAAGACAACTTAATTTCATTTTATATTAAACCTTAATAAAATAGTTCAGGTTAAATAGGAAATAACCTGTCAAATTAGCATTAGTCAAGATTATTATTTTGAAAAGTCAATTAAGTAATAATTAGTGAATTAAGTAATAGTTATGATGACATTTGTAATAACAATATTTATAAAATTTAAATTGTTCTTTTTTAATATAAATTAATCTTATTAATTAGAAATCTTAAATTATTTTATTAGAACGTTCAATAGTAGTAGTGTGAAGAATTGATTCGTACTGAAACCAGTTAGTGTCGAAATTTTTTACTTTCTTGTGGGAAAATTTTCTTATTTCCATTTCATAGTAAGTAGTGACCAAAAACATCATAAATATACACAAGTCCCAAGCATTCCTATGAGACACCTGCAATATTATAAATTCATAAACAAAAAGAGAAACAAGAATTAAATAGATGAAAATAGTAATTTACAAACCTGTATCCATCCACAAATTGAAAAACAACATAAATTCTCAAAAATGTAAATGTTTGCTAATTTTAATTTCGACCTTCCTTTCCTACAAGTATCATCCAGCTCTATTAAATTATTATTAAATAATTTTTATGGCTACGACATTTATTGAATTTATAATTAAATTAGAAGAGAGAAAAAAAAGTAGTCTCCTCCAGCTATTCGATAAACAATTACATACTGAAGAGTCCAACAAGTACGTAATAAGCGAAGTTAGATGGGCGCCGGTGTCAGTGAATGTCTGTGGCAGGTGTGGTAAGTGAAGAAGTTGGCTGAGCCAGTCTAGCGCAAGAACTGGAAGGTTGCTAGTGTTACCTGATGTATGTGGATGTAACTCTCACATAATGAAGCTTAAGTAACTTAACCTGAACTCATTTCTTGTGATTCATTAGAGATATAATTAAGTAATCACGTGTGTACGAAAATATAAAGTAAATGTTAATACTTTAGTTCTTGAAAGAATGGATTGTGATAGTGGATGATTTAGTGTTTTTTGGAAAAAAAAAGAATTTGGATAAATAGGGTAAGTTATTGCAAAATAATAAACAATAGTTATTGATTATTACTTATAGAGATACTACAAAAAAGAATTCTGATAGCTTAACCGAAGCGTCACTTAGAATATTAACGAGCTCTTCAACCTCTCTGTTAAGGGTTTATTGAACGTATAAATGTCTATGTTTGATATATAACTTCAGGTTATAATGTGGACAATCCTGTGTAACCAGATATTGTTTACATTCAAATATTTGTTTTAGAAGAATCAAAATTAATTATAATTAGCTTTTATAAACCTTAAGCAATTTATAGGACGAATATTACAAAAGGGATGCCCGTAGGATATAAAAGATTTGTAATTATGCGACCTACAAATTTAATTATTACATGAAGCATGAAATGAATTCACCTTATATATTACTCACGTTTGTTACAGTTTTTAAATCTTTCGTTAAAGTAAGAACTTTTTCGCACTTGAGACTTTTACAAAAGTTCAAAGCTTTTTATAACTGATAATGAATAAGGAAATTCGCACTTTTAAATAATTTATTTTTTAACTGAATACTGCATATAATACCAAGGTAAATAGTTTATTTATATACAATAACATTCTTGACAGTGCAAGAATTCTAATGCGACTTAATGTCATTGCAACCTTCAGAACTGATAATAATAGTAGGTCATACAAAGATGATTGATCAATAAAATCATTGTGCAATTCCTCTCTCGTGTAAAACTTAATAATTTTTTATTACCGTTATTAAAAATTTATTTGAATAATAATAAATCAACACTCCCAAATACTTACAATTCAAATAGGAATTAATGTGTATGTATGAAACTAAAAGCTTTACAGTCAGTGATTGCGTAATATTTAGTACCGTTTGTTTAAATGTACACTTTTGAAGAAAACACCAGCTGTTTGTATAAACTTTGAGATTTACGTAAAATCAATATTTCCAAAATAACTTCATTGGCTCAAAATCTACCTCTAAACATTTCTTAATACATAATACAAATAATTACTCGGTTTAAAAAATTAAGCTTATATTTCAGATTATATTTATGATTATTTACAGTTACCGCAATCAAAAATGCATAAAACATTTAGAACCGAAAATTAAAATTTTAATTGCACTCAATTTTCCATTTTACTTCTATTGAAACTAATTATTACCGGCACGGCATGGTCTCCAATGACGTTAAAATATTTAAAAATCCTAAAAGTTCAGTGCTGTTGCGTAATATAATATGATTTATTTTGACCGAAAAGGTTTAAAGATTTAGCAGAGAGGCTGCATAATTAAATATTTATAAATTTTTAAATTACCGAAATATTTTAATGATTTATTATATGAATGTTAGAAGAGACACACGATATTAAAATTGGAATGTGGAGTAACTGTTTCCTTAGTAATTTATAAAAGCATTCCTATGTTCAAGAATATTAAGTCATTAAGAAATATTTAATTTGACCAGAATACTCATTTTACAATTTATAGTATAATTCTAATTAAAATCAATACAGCCCTGTAGATTATAATACGCTTGGTATCTAGCTTCTCTTGGCTGGAGGTAATAAAAGAAAATCAACCAAAACAATTATCACATTTTATTAGGATGCGCAAAAGTCAAAGTTTCAAAAGATACTCAGCAAACATGGCAAACTCTGATAGACATAAATATACAGTCCATTTATCATACAGCAAACGAATACGAAATCTCACTCAAGGGATATCCACTGTAATCCAAATTGTAATTATGAAAAAGTTAAAAAGACAGAACAGAATTATTCATTAACTTATTAGAAAAGACTTACCATTTAATTCCTCGATGCAAATCGCGAAAGACACAGTTTTCAATCAATATTGTGATAATATGTCTTTTGTTAGAATGAGTCACATCATTCGACTGATCGAATGTACTTAAACGATAGACAAAGTTTTCGATCAAACAAAAAAGACACATAGAGATTATCGAAATGGTATCTAACCAAAAGCTTTTTCGACAAATCAATTTCCAAAATTCTTAGATTTAAAATATATAATTGAGACTGTACGTCTAGCATGGTACTAGTATACTGCAAGACCAGAAACTTTTGATTAATAACAAGGTCCTAATGTAGAAGACAATGAAATGGATAAAATCGAAGAAAATTCAAGAAAATAGACAGATTCTAAACAATCTGTGTGCGAGTAAGAATCTGCCAAAAGAAAACCAAGCAATGACGTGTTAATATTTTGTGCTGTGACTTCATGAATGAATGAATTAGAAAGAGTCGAAAAGGCTCTTTTACCTTGATCGATTAGAAAAAACTCAAAAATGATTGAATTTCAACACTTTTCATACCATAAGTAGGAGAAAAAGGAAAAGATTACCATCCAAACCGTATGCTGTGTGTGCTCCGCATACGAGCGCCGACTACCAAAAGGGCGCTAGACTTAACTGCTATATAATCCCATAGAACAGAAGTTGAAAATTTCTGTTTCGGCAATCCATACAGAGATAGCTGCAAGAACTATTATTTCCATGGTTATTAACCTGGCAATTTTATAGTACGAGTGTTAGTACAAGTTAATATAGTTTTAGATAGTATGCACTTAAGTCAATAGAGTAACCTTGCAACACGAACAAAGAGTTGCGCATAACAGAAGATTTCGTTTCTAAAACACAAAAGTAAACAAAACCACCATGCTGGAGGGGAAATCCATGGTCACTCCTCGATTCCTATTTATAGCAAACATAATTAGTGCAATTCAAAATATGTTTACTGATTTATAAGGCGAGTTAGACAGAAAAATCAAATTGATCTCCGATGTTTTTTAGCCGTAAAAAGAAATCTTCGTCCTAGTAAAATCCACAAAACTGTACAGGTTAGAAGGAAAGCTAACTTTTGCATAAAGTCAGATGTGCAAAAGAGACCTCTTTGACTAGTGGTCATAGAGAAACTATTTTTTTTTGCTTTCGTCTTTGCTGCTCTCGGGCTTTCAGCAAGACCTGAGCATTAGGGTGAAAAGTACTGAAGCCTTCGACCAAAGCAGCGGTTTAAGCTTCGACTCACAACTATGCGGAAATAGTAGAGCAATGAATCTCTATGAAGAAAAATTGGAGAGTCAATCAGAAATTAAAGTTTAGGCATTAAATCTATACAGCGATGCGTGAGTCGAGGTTTCATTATCTTTTTAGTTTTAGAAATACAAGCAAATAAAGTTTCATGTTTCAAATCTCGTAACAGTATCACGAAGCTGAAGATATGTTATCATAAAAGTAAGCTTGTCCGGTAACCTTATTCTTAATGGAACAGATAACAGAATTGGCCTATTCTTCAAAAAAACATGTTGGATTCGTTTCGTTTTTCTATTTAAAAAGGTATAGATGTCAAAATCGACGGATCGTAAAAAAACAGAAAAATAACCAGTTTGCTTTCGACTGAGAATAGTCAAAGCAAAATAAGAGCCGAAAAACGTTAAATTTTACTAAATAAGAATCAATCCCCATGATGTTTCGTGAGGAATGGTAAGTGTTTGGGGAAGTTGTAGTATACGTAATTTTGAGAAAGAAAGTTCATAGGAACATGCGTCACAGACTTGAAACTCACCCTTTTCCTATTGTTCATTAAAGCAAGCACAGTTTCCTCTGGCCAAGCGATTAAGGTTTTGTTCACGACAGAACATTCGAAATTTCTAAAAGTACGGTCGCCAACTAGTCAGACACTTGCATTTGGTCATAATATTCCAGGGGCTTGGATATTTTCTGATTCGCTTTTGGAGAACTAGAAAGCAAAATCCAAGTAAAACTCCTTCCGTCTGAAGCACTAATACCATTCACCTAAGTGGATGAGGTCTGAAGCAACTACAACCTGTTAGGGCTAGGGTTGAGTGTATTATTGCTTTCGAAAAGATAAAAGATCAACATAAACAAAGAATAGTTGAATCTCCTGTACCTGAAATATTATCTGTTCGAGATCATCAAACATTTCGGTTAGCCATATGATCTGCTTTTGCCAGGTTAGCAGCACTGCAAAAATAATTTTGGTAAAAGGCAAAAATAAGGCGAGCAATGATAAAAACTTGAGTTTCATTTAAAAATCCAAACTGACTACTTCCATGCCATCTTCTTCCAACTGATTTTTTCTAGCTTAGTTATTTATTCATGTGGAATTAAAGGCAGTTTACCAAAAGGTCTTTACTGAATGTAAGTATTCGACAGAAATCCTGGAAAATGAGTAAGAGAAGAAAATGAATCTAGTAGATTATCAAATCAGAAAGTTCAAATTGGGATTATATCTTTTTTTACGAATTTATTTACCAGTTCAACAATCGTACTGGTTGCTATTCACAGCAGTCAGATCAGTTTGAGTCAATGACAACATAACGTTCGAATTGCATACTTGCAATTTTGTAGTTTGATGAATTTTATAGATTGAATTATTCTAGAATTATGTTGGATACACTGTCTATACAATAATGTCTTGGATCAGCTTGCGTTTCAATCGGGTGTGGATGTCACGACATCCAGTCTGGTGGTACTCGGCGTTCGGGGAATTGGGAATGTTGTCCAGGAATTTCCGAGATGTCTTTTGCATATATTGTTCAATCGTTGGGATTGAGAGTTGATCATGAAGTTGGCTGTTGCTTCTTTATATTTTGGATTATTTAAATTAAGGTACTTCCTTAAGTTTTATTTTTTATTTATTTACTTTTCTCAACCGGTTTCGTGGCTATGCGCATCATCAGGAGAAAAATTGTCACGAAACCGGTTGAGAAAAGTAAATAAATAAAAAATAAAACTTAAGGAAGTACCTTAATTTAAATAATCCAACACATAAGAACCTTAAGCTATGGATCTCCAATACATTCTTTATATTTGTTCTGGAGGAGTTTCCCCAGACCGGGCATGCGTAGGTAAACTGTGGTCTAATTAGTGCTGGGTATAGGAGCACATTGCACTTTTAGGTGGGATTTTCGATTAATTAGAGGATACAGTTTGGTTGGCCTGACGTATGTTAGGTTAAGCTTCGTGTTCATTTGCAATTTCCATGTAAGCTGGCTGTCTAAAAGTACACCTAAGTACTTGACCGCTGCATCATTATGTTATTTACCATTAATGGTGGTGCATCAGTGATTCTTTTTAGTGTGAATATCTTTACTTAGAATTTTGAAGCATTTATCATGATTTGCCATTTAATTACTTTGCCGATGGCATTTTGTAGTGTAGCAATCGAGTCGTCTAGGTAATAGTTCTGTGAAACCAGTGCAGTGTCATCAGTGAACATAATCTTTGTAATGGGTGTGTCTGAAAAATCAGCTATATATGTAGATGTTGAATAAAATAGGTCCGAGAATGCTGCCCTGGGATACTCCTGCACTGATGGATTTTATGGGCGACATGGTGCTGTTAATGTGGACTGTAAAGGTGCGTTCTTCTAAGCAGGAGAATAGGACTCCCAGCAAGTATTGAGATAGATCTAGTTTTAACAGTTTGTATCTTAGGCCAGTCAACCATACTCGATCAAATGCTTGAGCAATATCTAGAAAGGCCACTGTGGTGTACTGTTTATGTTCGAACCCGTTTTCCATTAGTTCGGTCAATCTCTTGACTTGTAGGGTAGCAGAATGACCTTTTCTAAAACCGAATTGAAATGCTGGCACGATGTTTCTTTCATTTAAAATATCATCAAGTCGGTGATGTATGAGTTTTTCAAATAATTTAGAAAGTGTTAATAATAAGCTTATTGGTCTATATCTATTGGGATCATTTTGATTTTTACCAGGTTTCTTAAACAAAATGTGTGCGTGTTTAGTTGGAAAGTATGCAATGTTTAGACAGGCATTGAAAAGCGACGATAATAAGAAGAGGAACTTATTGTTGTCCGGGGGTTTTTGAAGGTCTTCTTAAATTGATTCCATAGTACTCTTCCTTCTATTAATCTTGGAAGCTGGGGTGCTCGTTGGGGGATGCTATCAAATGAAATAAGGACAGGTACATGATCAGAGTCCATTTCCGCTACAACTAGGTGATTGCAAGTCTTTGAGAACTGTTTGGTCAGCATGATGTCCAGTATGTCTGGTTGATGCTCTTGTCTATAGGGATAGTATGTTGGTTCGGATGGGACAACAACGTTTATAGCATATCGAGAGGTTAGGTCATTTAATTTTTCCCATCAGAGTTATTGCATCTACATCTCCAGCATGTATTCCTGCAGTTAAGGTCCCCAAAAAGAATTGTGGATTGATTATTGCCAAGAATATTTGTATTTGATCTGCTGCTATTTTTTTGTTTGGTTGTTTATAGGCGCAGACAACATTTATAGTAGCGTTACTGATCAGTTTGATTTGGATTCCAGTTGCTTCTAGGGTTGTGCTATGAGTTACATCAAGTGGTTGATGGCTAATTTGGGGTTTAATCGAGATTGCTACTCCACCCGAAAGGACTTCTGCATTGCGATCCATTCTATAAGTCAGATACTCTGGTATTTTAAATTTTTCGTCAAAATTGAGATGAGTTTTTGTAATGCATGCAATTTTTACTCTGTGCCTATTGAAGAAGTCAATAAGAAGTGGGGGTTGTCTTTGGATGCCATTTGCATTGAAGTTTAGTACAGTGATGTTTTGGGATTATACCTTAAGAATGCAGGTAACTTTTAAGAAAGACGGTCAGGTTCTGTTGTTTCGTTGTGAAAATCCTACAAAGGGTTAGTAAAACAAAATGGAGAAAAAATAGAGAAAGATGCCGAATAGACTAACAGATCAAAAACTCTTTAGATTCTTGAAAAGTCACTTTTTATTTTTAATAATTTAATTGTAACATGATTTCAAGAATAATTTGAAAAGGTTTCCGATGATAGAAATTTTTTTATTGGAAATTACTATGAAAACCAACGTTGAGTGAGCATCTTTCTGAATTACAGTGGAACTTTGATTCTATCACTCTTCATTTAAAGGCCTGCGGTAGTATTTATCACACCTAAGTTGAAGATATCGTAAAATCTGAATTTATGTCCAGGATGTGATTGTCTCGATCTTGTGTTGACCTGAATTATATAAAAGACTAAACCCGTCTATCTCTGAGAGAAAGATAATACAACGAATAAACGAAAGACTTTTAACAATAATTACCCTCTCTATAATTATCGCGTAGTGTTTGTGTTCTGTTTTTACCAATGCAATTTGTTTTAGAAAACTACAACTAACTAGATTCTTATTTTCTTTCTTCATTTACAAGCAACCACAAATAATGTCAATAACGTATACGTGCTTCTTCAGCAGAAGTTTATTAGTACAAAAAATTGTTGAACTGTAAATCTATCAAAGTATATTTATGCTCGTCATTCTTTCATACAATATGCGATCATTAGGTAAACCTACCGGATGGTTTTAGAATAAGTAATCAATTCACATCAAGAGAGAATAATGAGGAATAATATAGAATAAAATAATAAAATTATAGCGAAAGCCATATAAATATAATTTTAATCATATATATAGAAGGTATCAATCTGTTAGTATTCATTCAAAACGAAAAAGTAAATACTTTAATTAATAGTAATTATAAATACTGCTCAGTTCATTCATACATAAGTCAATAAAAGTCAATAACGTAAAATTAAAACTTATAGCTATAAATCAACAGAAATCAAATTTTTTCTTCTGTGAAAATGAAAATCAACAGAATGCTCATCAATAATTTATTGCTAAAATATAATAGAAAGTTTATCCGGTCATAATTGAAATTAGGCATCAAAAGCGAACCTTCAACTATAAATAATATCTCTTCGCAGTATAACCTTCTGACCTCAAATACAAAATTCCATCCCTGTTCGAAACAAACATTGCAATTAACTGCTATTCATCCTTTTAAAAACGTTACGGCACAGAGTGTTTTAAGACTAATAAGGAAAGCAAACTTCCAGGCACGTATTAGGGTTACGTGTATATTCTAAACGGCAGGTAAACGTTGACCAAAACCGGGTTAGGGGAAGCAAGGATGCAACACGAATAAGTATCAACTTTATTAAGTTTTACTAGCATATGTAGTTATAATGCTACTATATAAAAACCGAAGTGACGATAAATTAGCATGCCATGAGTGTAAAGGCAGGCCCGTTCATTGACTCTAACGGGTCAACTTGGTTGTTGTAGAGATACAGCCCGCAGACAGACCGCATGGCGAGTTTTATACACATACACCTTTCATCCACATCTTCGAGGTATTAAAATTTACATTTTACGCATTTTCGACCCACTAGAGTGTTAGTCATTGTGGAAATATTTAGATCGGAATGAGTTTTATAGGTTATACCCTTAGGGTGTACAGGAATTACAATGAAATTCCATTTAGATGTTTAGACGTCTACAAACAGGAGGCAAATACTTATTGTAATTCAAATAACTAAACAAGAGAAATATTAAATTACATTGTAGAGTTTTATTGAATTGTTCAATAGTTCTATTTGTAAATCACGTTTTAAAAATGATTAAAATCAGTGATGGCTGATAATAAAGAAAATTGTGGGGCCTTACCTTACCGCCTACCAAGTGCATACATTTGATTTGAAAGCAGTTTCGCTTTTTGCATTAATAAAGTAACCTTCAGTAAAATAACAGTTTTGATCGTGTCTTTTACAATGAAAACTTTAACGTTACAAACAATAATGTTTATTTTAATATACGTTGCCACAACTAACGGTAACATAATTGGAAGAAAAATAATAAATATCGCCTTAACTATTTCCTTTTGAGTCAGTTTTTTGAAGAAAAAACTTGCATTAATGAAGGAATCATGTCAGTATAAAAAAAACGGAAAAATAACGAGTCACCTATAAAAGAAAGCGCAAATCTTGACTTCTTGGGAGCTAGTAGGACGATTCGCAAGAATAGCAACAAATCAATTATAAATGCTATAAAGCAAAATGTGGCACCTTTACGTAATGTACTCTAATGAACATAAAACGAGAAACAAAAATTATGACGTAGTTGTTCGAGGAAGTTACATTAAATAAATGAAATGAGGATGTTTATATCATTTAAGTCTTTATATTAGAATAGGATTAGGTAATAAGAATAACTGATTGTTATCATTTTTATTAACTTTCAATGATCTTTAAATGCATAATGTTAGTTTTAGAATGCATAGGGCATTGCCATTAGATAATAGAGACGCATTGGTGCAGGAAGCAACACGACTCTTATGAAGTTGACATTTTCGTTTTCAATGCCTGGTTTATTTTTGGGTATAATATATTAGGAAATCACACACAAATAAAATAAAATTTTCTGATGTAAATCTTGAATTCTCTTAATCTTCTTTTCCTCCAATCTCCAAAATTGTCTTTAGCCATTCAATATTATTTTTCATTCTTTTATGCATTCCACCGCACATAAAGTCTGACTTCCTCATTTCTTGTTACTACATTACTAATTCATTTGCTCATGATTTTGGTTTTATCATATTTTGGATTCGAATAAATCTCTTGATGTTTGAGTTTAATTGCCTTCGATGGAATGTTCAGCTATTGTTGAGTTGTTCATTCTTCAGCTATAATTTAGATCTTTCAGTATGAAAATGAAATTCCATCTTAAAGATAACGTCCCATAAGGTTCGAGTTTCCAATTCTATAGAAAAATCAAATGAATTTACTTCGTAGGTTATTTGAATGAAAAAAACTGATACTGTGATTTGTCAGTTTGTCATGCTGTTCCTCATTTTGTTTTTCCCGACTGCTGATTTGACTTTCAGAAATACCAATTAGTTTATCTTCAGTAGATTTCAATTATTAAAAATATAAAAAAGTAACTCTTTTCGTTCAAGAAGATAAATCTAATACTTAGGTCGCAAATTTTGCAAAAACGTACAAGTAAAAATTTATTGGCCATTCAATTCACAACGATGGCATAGCTAACGACTGCCAATTCTGTACTGGAATCAAAACCGGCAACGTATATAAAGTATATTAGTAAAAAAAACCATACAAACCATTGTTCTGGTCTAAAATGAAAAGTTCATTGGGCACGTTCTCAACGCAAATCAACAATAGTAATTGTTTGTCGAATCAATATACAAGGAAAAACTTGAACGGGAGTTAAAATGATTCCAAATTGGGATCTTAAAGATTGCCAATAATATCTCGTAAAATGATCAAAAGTAGATCTAGAAAAGGCCAGAAACAATTTTGTTCAAGGTGAGCACTGAGCGTAATTGACGCCCCCCGCGATCAAGAACACAACAACCAAAAATTGAAAACATCCAGCTTCAACCTGCAAAATTAGTAAACGAACTCTTCCTAAAAGTCATTATCAAGCCGATCAAACAAACAGCAGTAGACGGCAAAGAGCAAGCAGGACAAAAAGAAAAAAGAAATTTGAAGACATCCACGAGTCAATGCAGTCATGATTCAGAACCTGGAATAAATGGATTCATTTTCGTTATTGGAAACGACTGGTTTTAATGATGTTGAATAACAATCAGTGTGATATCCTCGTAATCAGAGGGGTCGGGATTCAGTCAGCATCCCAGTCTTTAATGTAATTAAGTGCAAGCCAGATTGAGTTTCATTTATGGTCTATGAGAAAAATGAAAAAGCCTCAGCACTGCAGGTAGAAAAACTTATAAAGTTGGAACAAAACTCTATTATGTTAAATTGCTTTGCGTGCAGATCAACCAAAGCCCTGCCAGATCTCCGGATCTATCACTTTCCAACTATTTTAAGATATCTGTATATTCTCCAACAGAAGTTCATCTGATGCCACACACTGCATTCAATTCTACAATAGCAATTAAAAGAGATATAGGAAACGAGAGAAATCGGAGAAAAGGGGAAAATGATACTAAACGCAACTAAGTAGATAAGACAGTTTATACCGAACGACTCTAAATGTACATTGTTACTTTTGCTCAAAACATGCTTCGTTAAATTCAAACTCATACGGCCGAAAAAAGCAATGACATCTCTATATAACATACAAAAAATGAAAATGAGATTCTGCCAATAGTATCACGAGAAACAAAAGAATGTAAAAAAGCAAGCACAATTCAAATTTACTTTTTATTGCAACACACTAGTACGAGGGTGGTCTGAAAAGTCTCAACGTGAAGATGGCAGCACTCGTAAATAAAAGCTACTGAATTTCGTTGTTCATCTGTTGACAGTTACTCACCAAAGTTTCAGCCATTTTGGACGCGCAGTTTTTATGTAACAGTCGTTTGAGTGAGTTGATGTGAGTTTTTTTGTGAAAATGGACAAAATCGAGTATCGAGCTGTCATTAAATATTTGTTTTTGAAAGGCAATACGCCTTCGCAAATAAAAGATGAGTTGGATTCTGTGTATAGGGACTCTGCACCATCATTTACCACAGTGAAATTTTGGGCTGCTGAATTTAAACGTGGCCGTAAGAGCTTGGGAGACGATGAACGTTCGGGACGTCCAAAAACTGCAACTACCGACGAAAACATCGCCAAAGTTCACCAAATGGTGCTAGACGACCGCCGAATTAAAGTGAGAGAGATAGCAGAGGTTATGAACATGTCAAAAGAACGTGTTTGTCACATATTAAATCAACATTTAGGCATGAGAAAGCTGTCCGCGCGTTGGGTGCCGCGTTTGCTCACGTTAGACCAAAAACGTGTTCGAATGAATATTTCCAACGCTCTTTTGGCGCAGTTTAGGCGAAATAAATCCGAGTTTTGGCGCCGATTAATTACTGTAGATGAAACTTGGATACACCATTATACGCCCGAAACAAAAATACAGTCCAAACAGTGGACTGCAAAGGGGGAACCGGCTCCAAAAAAAGCAAAAACTGTTTTTTCGGCTGGGAAAGTGATGGCGACTGTTTTTTGGGATAGTCATGGAGTTATTTTAATCGATTATCTTCAAAAAGGAAAAACCATTACAGGAGCATACTATGCATCATTACTTGACAAGCTGAAGGCAGAACTTGCGATAAAACGGCCACATTTGCAGAAAAAGAAAATCCTGTTTCACCAAGACAACGCACCGTCTCACACCTCAGCGGTTGCCATGGCGAAAATCCACGAATTACGGTTTGAACTGCTTGACCATCCGCCTTACTCACCAGATCTAGCCCCAAGCGACTTCTTTTTGTTCCCTCATCTAAAAATTGCGCTCGGAGGACAAAGATTTTCGTCAAATGAAGAGGCAATCAGCTTCGTGAACGATTATTTTGCAGAGAAAAATGCCGAGTACTATTTGGACGGGTTACAGAGATGGGAGCATCGGTGGGAGAAGTGTGTAGAGTTACAAGGAGACTATGTTGAAAAATAAAAAAAAATTTTCAGAAAAAATGTCTTGTATCTTTGTTAGGTCGGAAACTTTTCAGACCACCCTCGTATAATCGACAGGTGTAAATATATCTTTAAAAAAAAATCGCCTCTCATATGGTGGCTTGCATATTGATATTTAATGTCTTAAGTATATGAAATTTAATTTTCATTTTTGATTATTATTGTTCCTATCCAAATTAGTAAAATATGTCATGATTTCAAAGAATTTCAAAATTCAGAAAGCACCACTGAAAATAATTTGCTCGAGCAAAGTAATTTGTATAAAAACTTGGCAGCAGTTAATTGTTTATAAACAAAAAAAAAAAGCTCAAGGAAATTATGAGTTGCTCTAGCGTTTACATATTCTGCATGTGTTATATATATATGTATCTTGTTTTTCTATTCGTCATTAAATAGTCATTTAAATAACTTTTTCATAAAAATCTAGAACACAGTTAAACGCACGAAAAAATAATAAAATTAAAAGTAATCTAATAGTAGTAATTTTCAATGCTAAAAATGAATGAAAGAAAAATCTCTCTCCATAGCAGGTGCACCCACCCACACGCAAAATTGCGATTATCCCATTGTTTACATATTACAAATTAATTCAATATAAATGTGAAAGTTGGTGTAAAGTGAACCATAAACTAGATATAAACATGACAAGTATTTTTCTTAAATAGCAACAATTTAAATGTTACCTCTGATGAAATTGAATTTCATTAAAACAATAAAGATCAGATTTCTATTGATACTTTTCCAAAATTAATAATCTACAAAAAATGATGCAGGCAAAAACTTTCTACCAAACTGTTCTAAAAATTAAAAACCAAAAATGAGAAAAAAAAGGATGCGTCACACATATAGAAAGCGACAAAAATGAGCTTACTCCTACTAATTAAAATTTTGATGAGACTTTCTATTAAATTTTGAATTATTGAAATGATCTTTTATTACTTTTTTTATGGTGAAACAAAATGTCTTATATTTTAATAAAAATGCGAGAGTACACCTTGTGCTATTATGTTTGTCACTTCACACATTCCACGAATTTAGATTGTTAAAGCACGTCACGTAGAGTGAATTTCAGATGGAAATCATATACACCCTGAAGATTCCACAACCTACATGCAAGTGCAGAATTTAAATTTGTTATTTCACAATCTCGACGGATTTCAGATCTTACACATAAATAAATATATTAAGGAGAATACTTGAGACTGTCTTAAAATGTTAAGAGCTATTTTAAAGCAAATCGGATTATTTGAAAATTAAAAGTTTATACTGTTAATATTGCAATCATTTATGAATTTATACGTTGTTTCAATCCAAAGGTTAACAAATGCAAAATTTCTTCTATATACAGAGAGGTGATAAAGTTCGGAACTAAATTCATAACTTTGTTAGAATTTTTTTTTTGAAAAATACTTGAACACGTCGATTTTATATTCCAATAAGGCATTTCTGAGCACAGAAAAATGTGCTTGAGCTATGACGTCATCATCATTTTTTCTTAAATTACAACTCCAGTTTTTTTACACATTTTGATAGACTTCTTAACTGGTTGAATGATGGTCTAAAAAATTTGGCACCTTACATAACAATTGTTTTGACAAAAACACTTATTAAGTTTAACAACATCAAGAAATTAAGATAAGAGTAAGAAAAAGAATTAGAGCTAAATAAGATTTCATCAATACGAAATGTTGCCCAGAGATAAACTAGTAAGCATCCATTTAAAAACAATAATGTTAAGTAGTTACTCCTTTTTTACTTAATCCTCGGAATAATACCAACTACAAAATAAATATTTTAGAAGTGCACCGCTTGCTCCACCAAAATTCTAAAAATCCAACAGAATAGAACTACAATTTGAAGAAATTCGGAAGTAAATAAAAAGCGGTCCTAAAACAGAACCCTAAGACACACCAACAAATAAATATAATCTCCAGTACGAGATATTCTGCTTTAATAAACTCATACAATTCGTTAAGCATTATATAAGGATAGATTTATAAGCAAGAACTAACTTTTGAGCAGAGATTCAATCAAACAATTTCGTTTTGACGTTCTAACTGTGAAATGCGTGAACAGAACTTCACCAAACCAATAAGGCAGAGTCTTGTTCATCAACTTAATTAATCGATGTCAATTTTTCAAGTATCAGTTACCAGAAACGGCGCATATTCAACTTCATGCACATCCAGTATTTGATTTTGATGAGAGAATACAAGATATTTCACTCAGTTCCTCGGAAAGGTGCATTTTACTTAATTAGTATCGCCGGATCACTCAATCTTTTTTCCAGACCGGTACTAACCTTCTGCATAGCAAACTCTGCATGATGCTTGGCTCTAAGACACCTACCGAAGAGTTGGAGAATAATCAGCGTAGTCTTTATACTAAAACTTGGGGAAGCTGAACACGGTATTGCTAAGGCTATAAGATTAATAAATCTTGATTTGTATAGACACTAAAAAAGCTACAAGATGAAAATGATGTACTGATGAAAAAACCTCTACACCAGAACCAATATGTCTACGTTGCAGGAACAGCAACAGAGACAGAATTCCACCATTTAGTTCGGAAGGTGGAATAAACCCTGTTAATATTTTTGAATAGAGTTAGAAACAGCCTTTGACAAAACGTCGTTCAACAACATCGAACAACGCTCGGAAAGAATATAGTAGACGAGACAAGCTGCAGATGAATAGAATGCATACATAGAAATATTCAACATATTTAGGTGAAACTGTGGCAGTTCAGGTGGTGAAGGGATCTTCACAAGGAAGGTATTATGTTTTCTACTCTGGAACTTAGCCGTGGCGTGGGCAGACTGCTCAGAATCATCACTCAAAATGGACACCAGGTCCTGGGCTAAGCAGACGACCTAGTCGTCTTGGTTTACCAGTACAGTTAGGGGACGAATACAAAAGGCCCTACACCTGGTAAAAAAATGGACAGCAAAAGAACCTACCGCCTTTGTACTTAGTGATAAAGAAAGAAGCCAAAATGGATCTCCGACAACTGGGAAATCAACTGAGCAACGTACCCAGTCACATCAGGGCACGTAAAGATAATAGATCATATAAAAGAACCAGACACAGTACCGTTTAATGCAATTTTAATGCCTCCTTCGAGATTATTATACCGGATCGAAAGAAATGGGAACAAAAAAGCTCCAGATTAACCTATAAAGAGCAAACCTGGTATACAGACAAGTCTAAAAGTAGGACAGATCCTTAAACAAGTGAGGCAACACACTTTGTATCTCATGGATATCTTCGTGATAACAGACTATAGTTTTCAATTTTTAAAAAGGATAGTTACGGAAAACAAAAAATTCAAAAATTATTAGCATATGCATTGCTTGTCATTTTAATAAGAATTTATTCATATTTAGTAATTATCTGGCCTTGCTGTAATGTAATGACATATCGGTATATTCACAGAACGCAATTAGGTGGCCGGAGGTAAAGAAAATTAATCCAGTCTTGTGAAACCGACGAAAAACAAACACGACTTTGAAGCGCATCTGAGGTAATGTTGCACGAAAGAAACAATGAAGTCAGCAACTAAATCAGTTGCTGCGCATACTACCAACCCTCTACTGCAACATGGCCCGCGTATAAATGATATAGGCGGGGGGGGCGAAGCGAGGGCGTGGTTAGGTTAGAAGCAATTAAACGTTCATTTTTTAAATGAATTCCACCACAATTTTTCGGGAGACCGAAGCGAGGGTGAGGTTAGGTTAGAAGCAATTAAACGCTCATTTTTTTAACGAATTCACCCATGCTTGCGCGAGGTCAATGTTCTCCAGGTGATTTAGAAAAATTGGCTTGTGGTAATATTGTTTGGCACGCTGTCGGAGAGTAGCAGGAACGTAGCCGTTTTGCGTCGAAGAGGCCTTCCACAGGTGTCTTTTGATTGTCTGAATAAATATACATGCATTGGTAAGGTTAGATTCTTACTGTACAACTTTAATTCTAGGGGTAGCCGTATCGAACTGTTACTGATATCTCCCCTCGTATAACTTTGATCTGTAATAGATCTCCAGTCTTTTCTTTAGGAATTAGTTCGCTTTGCCTGTCAATTTATGTTTTAGCAATGACATTGCGCAATAGCAAGAAATCTAAACAAAAAAAGGAAAAAGTTGGCAAGAAATTCAGTTACTTCGTTAAATGTTAATTCCAAAACCAGAAATCAAAAAATTATAAGAGAGAACTTTTTTTAACGAGTCAGTCTATCTATAAAAGTGTTAGACGCCTTAGATTCAATGATAGTAAATGTTTCCAAAACTGTTAATTCGAAACCTGCTCACAGATAATAAAACATAGACAGATTTTTATGGTCCTCCTAGATAAACTCGAACATCTCGGTTTGATTTGTCTCTGTTCGCATGTCTAACTAAGCAATAGAAATAAAATGCGCTGGCTCTTGGCGAATTTAACTCGACCCAATCACTAGTCAACTTTTTTTGGTTATCCTTAGGGCGACTACTTACATTGAGATGCGTTGGAAAGGAGATTTTTGGCGTAGCTTGCTCAAAACTCGGTAGGGACTAGTTTTACTGTACAAGTCAACATTTTACGAAAGTCAAGAATCAATAAACCTTTACATTTTCTTTTTTAGCATAACATTGCATGCAAAGAATTCCTGACTAATCGATGCAGTAGAATTATTCAAGAAGTCTCTTTCCACCCTAGTAAGTAGTTCATCATATTTGTTGCTTTTCTATTACAATAGAAAGCATTTAAATCTCAAACGATACATGGATTTCAAGATTTCGATCACTTGCTTGTTTTTCTTCGGTCCTTTTTTATTGAACAAACAGTTTTGATTATTTCAAAGGCTATGAATCTGTAATGTGTGTATATTAGATTTTCCGTACACTGAATAATAATAGCCAGTAATCAAGTAATATGAAAGACATAAATTTATTTTTTCTGTATTATTAACTCACTAACATCAGTTATAATTACCTACTAAATATTTACTTCTGTGAAACAATATAGAAATAACCAAAAACTACAATGTTTTACATACTATTGTCTTGAGAAGCCTCTTTTTAGTATTATTAAAACAACAAACTGAAAAAGAAGCGTTAATTAAAGAAAAAAACAACAAAAACCCATTACAAGAGTGACAACATTAGTTGCTTAATGACATCATAATTTTAATTAATTTTACTATATTATATGAGATAACATTAACTAAAACAAGAGAAAAAGTATATCTAATACAATAAAACTAAAGGATAAAAAGTTGTCACATGCTAGAAGCTAGATCGAGGAACGCATACAGAAGCACGAACGAGCCCCCAGAGAGCAACAGAAGGATAATATAGAGTATAGACTTTATCCAATACTATTATAACTGTCTTTTATTAATTTATTAACGGTATCATAGTATTATAACGTGTTTAGCCGCGTGAGAAAAATAATTGAATTAATTGATGAAACAAACAATATATAGTGCATGAAAATCTAAAATAATATTCCATGCACTAAAAATGTCTATATGTAGTTGAATGGGAGTAATTAAAATATAAGATCAATTTTGAAATTCAAAAAAATCTTATTTCGTCTTACTTCATGTCCCATTACCTAATCAAATTAGGGATAATGAATGGGTTCCCGAGAAAAATAAACATAAACTCCAATTATTTCTGCACGAATTATTTTTGATAACCCCATCATTATATCATCATCAATTTACCATGGAAATCTATAGGTTTAGAAAGATGACGATTAAATCTTAGGAAATTAGCTTTCTTGTGTTATTATTCACGTACACCTTAGAAGCATATAGGAATGTTCTGCACCTTGCACTGACACAAATATTGTACAATGCCTTATAACACTTTCTTGGTAATTCGAACTTAAGTGAATTTGTAGGTCAAGGCGTGCTTTATATGTCATATTGTACAGTACACACACATTTATCCATTTGTAAATTTTTTAAGTAAATGCCCCAGCGCATATTAATTTCAATTTTTATGTAGACAAGGCAAATCTACGCATATATTAACACTATTTTCTCATAAATATACCTTTTCGTCTTTGTAAAATTTAGAAAACGAAACTAATTCATATTAAACACTATAAACTTGGAATTAAGAATTATGCAAAGTAAATATTGTAGGTTGTTTTACATGATAATTATGTTAATATTTGCAATTTAAATTTATTTTTTCTTGAATTAATATTTTGTTTAAATTCTAATAAGTTAGATAAATTGTTGAATCTATTATCGCAGAAATAGAAAATTTCACCAACGAAAGATCTTCCAAAGATAAATTTTAAAAAACTTTCATATATAGAACTGCACCCAAATGTTCCCTTTCATCTCATTAATAACATTCAACATTATGTACTGAATTATACCTAACACAAAAATAATTACCATTGCAAAACAAATAACAATATAGACAACAAATCCCTATAGAATGGTAGAAGGTGTGTCACAGGTATTGAAGCTGGACCATTACTATTTGATGTAATAATAATAATAATAACATAGGTTTATTTACTCTAAAATACAAAAGGCATAAGTCCTTTACATATAAAGGGTTTTCCAATAAGAGGTGTTATTTTGATATTCAAAGAAAAGTGCCATTTTTTAATATAAATGATCGGATGTTTATTTCATTATAAAGAGGAAGGTATACCGTTAATAGTGGAAAATAACATCAGGCAAATGACCACCACG
>VTPC01000417.1:20952-88706 GCA_011009095.1 Ignelater luminosus
TATTTTGGGTAGATTCGGGTGTTTTTTTTTTTGTAAAGCCATCTTGCAAATACTTTCTGAACCCTTTCTATTTTGTTTATGGCTGTATAAGAGGTTGGACTCCAAATCATTACCGCATTTTCAAACGATGACCTTACGTAAATGTAGAACAGATTGCACAGAAGCTTACTGTTTGTAAAATTGGTAATATTTCTTATGAAAGAGTAAAGATTCTTATAGCTTTTTGCAACTATTTCGTTTATATGCGTTTCAAATGTGAACTTACTAGTAAATATTACTCCTAGATCCTTTATTTGATCTTTGTGAACAATTGGTACATTGTTGATCAAAAAGCTGTACTGAACTTTTGTTTTTGCTGTACTGTAGTTTACTATACAGCATTGATTTATATTTAGTTCGAGATCGTTGTCTTGAAACCATTTTACGGCACTGCTGATGTCTTCTTCTAGTCTTACACAGTCCATTACATTATTCACAGCCCTAAATATTTTGAAATCATGACTTTCTTAGACCGATTATTATCTTAATCTTCTTTTTCGATTCGTGTCACAACTTCTGATATCAGACAAATAATTTATATTAAACACTATAAACTTGGAATTAAGAATTATGCAAAGTAAATATTGTAGGTTGTTTTACATGATAATTATGTTAATATTTGCAATTTAAATTTATTTTTTCTTGAATTAATATTTTGTTTAAATTCTAATAAGTTAAATAAATTTATTGTTGAGTCCAGGGATAATTAGTTGTGTTTAGGCCATGTTCTCTCATCCATGAGCAAATGTGCAAAACTAAACATTACAACTCAAATTCCTTTATTTTCTTCCAAAGACACTTTCCTTCAGTCAAAAAAAATGAAAAAACCACCGTTGCCCTTGCTTGATAAGAGAGATGTTTAGATATACACAGTTGGCACCAATATTAACAAAATCTTAAAAGTCCTAAAATTCTCTTTTTGATAATTTGTTCTCTGTAATCTTTAAACGAAGTAAATGTCAAATTTTGCTTGAAAAAAAAGAAAAAGCTTTGTGCTTTCAAATCTTAGTTACTTAGAACAAAGTCAAGTTAAACACAGTTCTTGATGAGCCTTATTTAAAATCGTTTACATGTAACTTACCGAGCTTAAATATGGTAGAATGAGACGAGTACCGCATTGGACACCCACATGAGGTGACCACCAAAGAAATAATTAGCATCCAACCAACATCCACTAAATCATTTTGACTAAAAGTTAAGAATATGACAGAGATGGGGACACCTCAATTGAACATGTGCACTACATCGTACAGAAACATTTGAGTATGTAGACACTATGCGTGCAATGGGTAAGACAATTGTTCACATTGAACCAAAAACATGTTGGAATAGATGTTGTGGCTGAGTGTATAAAGAGTTTCCAGCGTAACCCGAACCAAACCTTGTGCTGCTGATTCATAGCAGAAGCTGAAACATTGATTCATCACTATTGAAACTAAAGAGCAGTCAAAACCGAAGAAGGCGAAATCTGCGTCGTATGCTGGGAAGATTGTGGCTACTGTTTTCATTGATTATCTTGCGAAAAGGAAAGCAATCGCCAATGAGAATTCTTACCGAGTTATTGAAACTTGTGAGCAATGAAATAAACAGAAAAGGACTGGCTATGCCACCATGGCAATGAGATTATGTTGAAAGATAAAAATAATACAACATAAATACCCGTTTTGTCTTCCTTAGCAACCCGCAGCACTAATTCGTGTACTTACACTGGCGGTCAGTTGAAAGTTAACGATTCTTGGCTACGAACAAGTAATTTCTAGGTTAACTAAACTGAAATCTTTATCATTTTCTCATTTGTTAATTTGGTAGTTTAAAAATCCGTTAACGGTAACGGATCTCTTCTTTAATTTTCAACTGACAACCAATGAGCTTTTTCATGCAAATGATTTTCCTTTTTGTATCTTCTCTATCTAAGCTATCCACAATGTTACCCTTTGCAGCACTGCACTGGTACTTGACCAAGACTATTATAAAAGTTGCATCTAAGACTGCAATTCGACATCTGAAGCAAACGAAAAGATGAATAGTCTCTCCATTAGCAGCAGTAGAAAACTGTATTTTCAGAAGTTTTCTTTAAATATACAAATTTACAGAAAGTTGCTCTAATCCTCCTTGCTATACCTTCAAAAGGAGACCAACAGTTATTGAGTCTCAGATTTCAATGCAATTTTGCAATAGTAATCTGAAAACAGAAAAAGTGTCCGCTTGCTTGTTTGTTGGAAAAGACCTTTTTGACCGAAATATGACATTCCAAAAGTTACTAACCCGTCTTCTTGACTTTTCAAGATTTCAGTAAAATGTTGTCCAATCCTACCCAGCTGCATCCCGTGAAGAGAAAGCTTTCTCGCGTAAATAATGGCTGACCCATCAAAGGCAATGGTTGCCGTAAGAACATATCTTTCAACTTTACACATTCTATAGCATATCTGGCGTTAAACATGCAAAAGAATTTTTTCCATTGTATACAAGCAAGCAAATACAAACAAAATCTTGCAGGGTATTTAAAAATTCATGAAGGGAGAAGTCACTAACCCTGACTTTTTACAAGGTTCCTATCCATTTTAAAGAAATGCATTCGTAGAAACAAACAGATATACAGCCATTCGCATGACTTATCCAAAATGCTCATCAAGATTTGCAACCCGATGGCTCTACCTACCATCCTCATTAATCACAAATTTCTAATAAATAAATTCAGATTTCACTTTAACTGCTGGTTTTGAAAGAAAGAAATTTGTTCCTGTTTGGAAGTCCTTACTTTTTGTTGGCCTCGAACGTCCATGCTTCGGTAAACTCTGTGATGTTTGTAGGCGTTCGGCTCCTTCAACTTCTTCAAGTTTTTTTAAAATATTAGGTTCTTATAGGTTTCCGATTCTCGGAAGGTGCTGAAACCTCTACTAGAGTTCAAATGAAGAAATGAAAGAAAATTTGATGTCTGAAACGCAAAAAAAGAAAGGCCCAAGCAAATTGTGAAGTAACGCCAAAGCACAGAAGCATCTAAACAGTAGACATTATCGATTTGAAGAAATTACTTTTGCATCTAGTATACTAGCTCATTATTCTCTCAAGTCTTTCTTTCAACTTTACCAAGCAAGATTTTTTTCTACCTTGACTGATTAATTTCTCTTCCCTATATAAACTAGCAGAAAAGATTAAGGGATGTTTAAAAGAAAGGTGTCATGGTAAGGTTTGTAAAATATTTTTGTATGTAATTGATACTATGTCAGTAAACATAGAAAGTATTACAACAATGCGCTTTGTCTTTGTCTTTTTATTTAAAAAAATAATAGTTACATTGTCACAAGGTATAAAATGTATTATCACTTCTCTTAACGTATATTTGTGATTAATCGATAATTATAAGTCAAATCCTACGTAAACGGAAAATAAAATAACGCAAAGACGTTTTTTGAGACCGAAGTTGCAAGTAGAGCGGTTGTAAGTAGGAAAGATGTTGCTGATGTGGTAGATGTGTCCCAAGCGTGATTAATTTGTATCTGAGATTTGTATTTGAGAGTCAAGCAGACCGATATAGTTATTGAAAGACGTGGTCAAGGCCAAAAGATAAAAAAAGTGTTAAATCGTTTTATTACAATTTTAGCCCGGGATCACCCGAAAATTTCGTTTGTACAACAGTGCAATCAACTGCAGTCCAGTCAATAAGTTGGGAAAAAAGGCCGAATAAAAAAAACACAGATCGAATTTGAAAAAACTCTTTTGCAATGAGTTCTATATGACCCCAGGATCATTCATGACTATTGAGATCTTTCCCCCGCCCCCTTCTTCCCTTTTAACCACCCCCTTTCTGAAGATTTTTTTTATTTGTGAAAATGTGTGGATTTTAGCTCAAAAATGGCCTCTAGAAGGTTTCTTGGGTTGTTGATCACGAATCCGGCATTAGCTTTCCGGAAAAGTGAAGCTGGCCGTGGAAAAACGGAAAATTTGGCCTAACTTCTGGAAAACTTTTTCTTGTTAGTGAAAATTTTCGAGTTAAAATTCAAAATTTTCACAAACAAGAAAACATTTTCCGGAAATTGTGCCAAATTTTCCGATTTTCCACGGCCAGGCTGGTTTTCCCGGAAAACTAATATCAGAATCGTGATCAGCGACCAAAAAACCTGTTAGAACCCATTATCTAGCCGAAATTACAAAAGTTTTTCAGAAATTGTGCCAAATTTTCCGATTTTTCACAGTCAGACTGGTTTTCCCGGAAAACTAATATCAGATTCGTGATCAACAACCCAAAAAAACCTCCTAGAAGCTTTTTGAGCTAAAATTCACACATTTTCACAAATAAGAAAAAATCTCCAGAAAGGGGTTGGTTAAAAGGGTTGATTTCGCGATTTGGAGCAGAAGGGGGGCGGGGGCGAAGGTATAAATAATCCTGAATGACCTAGGGGTCATATAGAACTCATTGCAAAAAAGCGTTTTCAAATTCGTGCTGAATGTTTTTTTTTGAAATTCTCCCAGCTCATTGAATGGATTACTGGTAGAGGTGTCAAATTTGTTTGGACATAAGAACAGCAAAACTGGATTTTTCAATAGGCAAGTCACGATTTGCATTTTATAATGACCTGGGTCTCTTCTTAATTATTATAGATGCCTCCATACCTGACACGCTCCGAATTAGTATGAAACGCAATCATCAAAGTGCAGTAGCGCGTTCCACTAAAAAGTTCAGTTTTGTCGTTCTTGTGCTCCAACAAATCCTTTGCGGCGCTGTTCGTGGTTGAAAGGACCCCTTCGTTCTGGACACTTTGGGTGTAAATCTACCTCGTGCAATCAATTTCTGATTTTCAGGTGTCTCCATGCTAAATTTGTAACAGAGCGATCTTGTTCAACACTTTCTTTCATCTTTTTGCCTTGGCCACATCTTCTGATAACTATATCCGTCCTTTGAATCTCAAATGCAATTGACTTATCATGCTTGGAAAGCATTTACCACTTGAGCAACTTCTTTCTTGTTTACAGCAAACCAACCGCTCTTCTTGCAACTTCGGTCTCGACAAATGTCTTTGCATTTGACTTACAATTATCAATTCAATCACAAAGATACGCCCAGAAAAGTGATAATAAATTGTATACTTTGTGGTACCATAACAGTTTTTTTAAATAATAAGAAAAAGACTTAGCGCACCATTGCACTGCCTTGATCAAAACAAATTTAGCGATATAGTATGAATTACATTAAAAAAAAATATTTCACGAACCTTACCATTGTACCTTTTATTTTGTTTCTATTGCAACTACTTACCCACAACTGAATGTCGTCAACTTACATGAAACTAGATGGCGCAATTTAAATTTAACTTTAGATAGGATTAACAAAAATGTTAATTGTGAAGCTAGAATTGGGGCTAACCAATTGAAACAAATAAAAAATGCGCAGCAATACTTATCGTTTACCTTCTATATATTGGGTGGTATTTTTGTCTCAGAATTAAAACTTCTTGGTTCTTGTACTCGAATTCATTATCGGTTGCTATTATATTACATACAACTCTTCAACTTCCTTGCTACACATTTCAATTGTGGAACGATTCAGGTTTTCCTATCTATAGGGGTAATACAATACTGATAAAGTTTTGGCAAAACTTGACTCGTCTGGTGGCCCCTTGGTATCTCATAAACGGTTTTCTTCAGAAGGTTAAATCAACACTTAGTTTTTTGTCTTGTTAATTAATAGGCAGCACGCACGAAAGAATGGCATCTTTTAGTTAAATTAAATGCTTCAAGTTGTGACGACCTTGCGTTTTCAACTGTCCTTTTGATACTCTCTCTTCTATTAATCTTCACAATTTTTATGAATATCATAATTACAAATATCTTATTGTTTGATACCATCTCAATATTAAAATGCCTCTAATGATGTTTTTAACATTGAATTAATTTGTTTTTAATTTAAATGACTTCTTCCTTATAATTTGCTAATATCAAAATGTTTTAGCGATAGGCTTTGCTGTGCGTAATTTAACAACGGTGCTCATGGTTTATGGCTTGAATTACGAACTACTGTAAATAATTAATTACACGACATTGACCTTTCGTTCATTTATCAATCCTTAAATTTTATTATTATAATTATCATTATACTGTAATAAATTAATAAAAAATTGCATAAAATTTACAGCAACTATTATAACGTTCTCAATTTCATCACGCTTTAAAATGTTAAAGAACTGTATCCTTTTACTTTTTGACAGAAAATTATAAAAGTTCAATAAAAATAACAGCAATTTAATTATTAAAACCCTGTTTGAAGAATTATATAATACAATCAAAGATGTTCTACAATCACTTACAAAAATATCATCTGTACGTCTATTAATTATGTTATGTATTCAGTTAACGTAAAAGTTCCGTAATCATCAACGGTATTGGCACTATTTAAATCTAAATAAAACTGAAAAACCAGTTTTATCTTTTTTTTAATAGTTAGTAGATCATCAAACACTCCTTGAACATAACCGGTAACATCGGTAAATTCTAAACTCATCTAATTTATTTATGTAACAAATGCAACACCATACGAGGTCGTTTAGCGAACATTTACAAAATATCAAGCGTGCTTTAAAGTGTTTTAACATAACACAAGTAGATAAATAATTATTTCCTTATTGTGTTCTTGTTTTACACTTTTAACCACTTTATAAGAAATGTGCCGACAATAATTTTCAGAGTTTTACGCAACTGGAACAGTTACAAATGGCAACAATTAATCTCAAAACCATCTCTTGAAAGTAATAAACTAATTTTATTTTAAATCCATTGTGAAATTAATGCCCCTTAATTAGTCATGATCACTAGACGGGTAAAACAGGAGACAATAAAATTTCACTTCTTCAGTCTCTATATTAAAACCACAATAACTAACAATAAGAGGTCACTACTCTAAAGATATATAAGTAGGCATCTTTTCAGTAACAGTAAATATATCTTCACTTTTATGTATAAACATGGGAAAACATACAGTTAAGTGCATCAACAAGCAGAAAATTGCCATAAAATTGTCAACGTGAAGAAATTTAAATATATCAATTATGTTTAAATATGCAAAAAGCGTTGAGAATGATGACGAGATGATTTAAGCAAATTAAAAATTTATTTGATGACCTTCAGGATGTGAGATTCAGCATTCTGAAAGTGTTTTAACAAAAATAGAAATGAATTTGCTTTGACATTGTGTTTAAGATTTCCATTGGCAGAAAGTCAATAAATTTATTCTATTCAACCATTATGGTTGTTCTTTATAATTATACAAGATGAAATCTACATAAATCTGGAAAAATTTCTAAATATTTACATATTTTCTAACACTAATAACGTATAATTTTTAATTATTAATCAGGAAAATATAATTAACACCAGTCAATTTATATGTAAAATGGAAAACGGACGTGACAGTTAATAATAATAATCATTTCTGTTTTATATAACCTTAAAATGAGTGTAAAATAAAAAAAAGGTTCAATAAATAAATGACCATGGACATGCATATTATAAATGAAAGTTAGAGTGAATTTTAGCGTAATATTCTTGTAACACGAATTTCATCCAAAGCTGAAAAAATAGTTTAGAAAGTTAAATGATAAGATACAATAATAAGAAGATACGATGATAAATAATACCTAAGAAAGAATTGGTTGATCGATGATTCAACATAATAATGATCAGCTTCTCTCATAGCTGAAACACTACTGTTCGAAGTATGTTCATAGAGACATGAATTTCTTCTAAATTTATCCAGGTCTTAATGTCGTGGAATGATGACATATGAGTATTATTACCACAAAAAAGAAGAAAAACTAAATAACAGCTAAGTAGTTAGGAAGTTATTACTAGTTTTACATCAAGCTTAAAAAATTAGAGTTACTGCTACATCGTGCAATGAGAATCATCCTACAATGCAATAAACGAACGTCAATAGATGATATGTTATCGCAAATTAAATGGCCGAATATTAAAGAATTGATACATTTTATCATAATGCTGCTTTTATATAGTGAATGGATACTTACCTAGATATTAGGTTTTTTCGTGCAATGCAATGACGAAATGCTTTTACAAAATAGAGTTACAGAAAGGGCAAGTTGAATACACATTGATGGCTGATTAAATCGGATCTACTAACTGACAATAAAGAGAGTAAAACAGACTGAACTCTTAAGAGTGTACTTTGTAAGTAAACCAGTAAAGAAATAAAATCGAAGATCCACTATTCTTTCTATGTAGAATAATTGGTTAGGGAAAAAAGATTTGACAGACTCATGAAGATGATAAACCAAATATCTCAAAGCAATTTATTTTTTAAAGAGTAGCTTCTCTTGCTCACCTCTATATTTATGGATCTGTGGCTTATTTATGGTCACAAAGCTTAGTTTCTTGAAATATGTAACTAGAACAGATGAAAGATGGTATCCATGCAAATGAAGTAAACGAATATCCGTATTCATTGCCAAGGTGCAAGTGGTGCATTGCACTTGAATGTCTACTTCTAGCAGATGCTTGAAACGTAAAAAGCTCTTCCATATTAATTTTCACAAGATCGTAAAATATGTGAATTGGGGTTTCTTCTTCCCGTCGTAACCTTTAGTTCTTATAGTTCAGTAGATATATGAAAAAAAATAGGTGATAGGTGGAACTAATTCCCACAAAGACTAGTTTTGAATTTCTTAGTTCGTTGTTGGTATCTTTTTGACATACTAAAAGCCTAGAAAAATCTGAGTGTGCAAAATACTTTTCTCGGCCGCCATCTTGAAAAAAATTTAAAAAATCATAAAAATCGTGTGTGGTATCAAATTAAAGAAATGATTATGATATTGGTTTTAAATAATAAAAATAAATAACAAAATAGTGGCCGAAAAACTGAAAGCTTTAGCAGTGTTGAAAATCATATTTTTATTAAACAAAATGCGTTTTATGATACAAATGCATATGAATTTCATCAATATTTTGAATTACATTATTATATTATAAAATATACATCCGTACTAATGAGTTCTTTGGCCGCCATTCTGATCTGGAATAGAAGAGACCTTAAAGACTATTTACGCAGAAAATACAATCTCGCATATGCTTACAGGTTTAGCTTATTCAAGAGCTGTTAGAGGGCACATAGGTACTACTTTCATCTGTACTTACATCAATGTTGCTTCAGGAACACTTGGCACCAGTGGATACAGATGAAATACAGCCAAGTTTGCCAAATTTGCAGAGTCTCATGAAGCTTTACGATAAGCTGTATAATGGAGAGATAAAAGTTGCTGAAATAAGTTCCTCTACCGAACTGTTGAAGTTGTCTTCCAAATTGCAAAAGAAAAACAACTCTTTAAAAAATACAAAATAGGACAGCGAAACTGTGGATCATGTATCTAGATATGGTTGACATTGCCAAGGTTTTACTTGGGCTGAACAAACAGAAAAATGCATTTGCAAGCTGTAGACCACATGCTGCCTTTCTTTGCAGCTGCAGGGCACAATAACTATGCAAAATGTGCCAGGGTATATCTACAATAAATAAGAGAACTGGAAAAAACCATGGAGATGTTTATAGCTTGTTGAGTGCTGGTCATTTCATTTCGTTTCGTAGACACACTAGATTGTGGGCTGTAATATGGACCGATATGTTCATCAAACAAACCTTAATGCGATCCACAAAAGGTCGAGGTGGTTTAACACGTGGAAGAGGCATGGGTGATAGCCAACGAGTTTCATTGATATTAAGCCATCCTGCCTGCTGTGAAGTAAGAGCAATCGCCGTGTTAGCAGTGAGCAACACATTGAAATATCCGATGCTAGAACATCTAGAGATATGAAGGATTTCCTAGCATTACTTCAATTTTTGGAAGATCACTATCCATTTGATTCACAATGCGTTGAGCTACATAATATTTTCATTGGGTTAGTAGATAGTCAAGACAAGGTAACTGCAGATAAAGCTAAGTTAAATGGACTTCGAATCCAATCCAAACTAACTGAAAAAGCTTTCAACTCTGAGGATCAGGGATCAAGCTGTTACTATGAAGATATTAAAAAAAAGGTATTGTCATTGACAGAGCTATTCAACATATTAATACAGGACTCCTCACCCAGAGAATGCTGGTGTGTTTGTCTGTAAATCTTGATCTGCAAAAATTAAAGGAGAACTTCAGTTATGAATTATCTATACTTCCCCAGTTTCTGTTTGATCCAGACACTCAGTTCTTGAGAAAAAGTGACAAATCATCATTGGCAAGAACTTTGGATGACACAGCAACTAGTTTAAATTACATGTTACCTGCGGAAACATCGTATGTTTTTGACGGGGATGCACTACTACACAAATTGGCATGGCCAAAAACAGGAAAATTTTCAGATGTTACAACTGTATATCAATCATATTGCTAAGCAATATAAAGTTGTGATAATTGTATTTGATGGCTGTGGCATCTCCAGTATAAAGGCTGTAGAGCAGCAGATACGCACAAAACAATCATCATTAATAGTGACATACGATATAATCTCTACTTGAAGAAAATCACAACTGCCAAAAGTGAAAATATTGCAAGATTGCCACCTACAGAAGATGCTGTGTGCAATGTCTTTGTTGGAAAACTATGAACACCAATATTGCTAATCCCGAAGACTGGCGTTGGAAAAAAGTAGGAGACCAACTACAGCCCATAACATGTGAAATGAGCCCTGCACCAGAGTTATTATTAAACATGATCCGCTGCATTGCAAAATGGATACAAATGAGCCGTGTGGTGGTGGTAAATGTACGTGTCGACGTTATGGTGTGGAATGTACTGAGATATGTTGTAACTGTTCTGGGAGAGATTGCACAAATAGTGCACTAAAAGAAAATGATTTGGAAGAAACTAAAGAAGAGTATTAGATTTAGCTTTTCTCTTATGAAAGATGTAAGCGTAATGAAATACATATGCATTTGTATTATAAAACGCATTTTCAACACTGCAAAAGCTTTCAGTTTTTCAGCCACCACTTTGTTATTTATTTTTATTATTTAAAACCAATATCATAATCATTTTCAGCAGGAAATTGTCTTTAATTTGATACCACACACGAGTTTTTATGATTTTTAAAATTTTTTCAAGATGGCAGCTAAAGAAACGTATTTTACACACTCAAATTTTTCTAGACTTTTAGTATGTCAAAAAGATACCAACAATGAACTAGAAAATTCAAACCCCGTCTTTGTGGGAATTAGTTTCACCCAAAAACCTATATCTACTGTACTATTACGCAATGAAGAGATACTTGTTTGGCTAATCCTTGATTACTCCTATCAATAGCTTAATGGGTCAGTGTCATAATGCTTAAAACTTCGTTACAAGCGTTTTTGGCAATTCCAATACTTTTAAAATTTAGCTAAAACTAACTCATTGGACTAAGTAAACACCCCTAGAAAATATGACAAAGTTGATCATCCCTTAAAAGATTATTAACCATGTAAGTACAATATAAAAATAAAGAATAATTTGAAATAATAACAACCTTACAAAAGGTGAGACTGTGGCAAATTCAATTTTCTTTGGAAATGTTCAAATTTTGAAAAAACAAAAATACACAACCCACCCTTAGGATTGACTTACGGGTTATAACTAAAAAAGATGATTACGTTGATTGTGTTCTGCAAAGTTACAAAAAGATTCTACAGAGCACCGAGAGAAACCACTTTTTGAATTATACTAGATTTTAAAAAACCGATGTACAATAAGAGCTCTTACCGGCAAAGGGGCAAAAAGGAGCAAACGATTCATCGACTAGTACTTGCCCCAAAATCTAACCAACAAGCTGATAACAAATACTAACCATACTGAGCCATACTCCGTTTCATAGAAGGGATTATAATTAGCCGTTTCTTGAAAGATTAGTAGTCGCATTATGACAGATCTATCAAAGCTAAGCTAAACGACAAAGTATAAATAACTTGCTATGTTTGTAGCTGAATGAATGATCTTTAAAACCATTGTCTATTGCTTTGTCCTTATGAATACGCAAAACCGTAAGATATCGTTTGAAACAGACTTTTGTTTTTTCACAGTTCAAAACAACTTATTTTCTCAATGTTTATAACTGTGCTGTAACCTTCACTGCCAAGTAACAACAGAACTGATCATTGTAAAGCAGGAGAAAGTCGGAAATTCGATTTTCTAAACCATAGTGCATCGCTGGGAAAAAGATGGGGCAAAATTGACAAAAATAGAATATTCTGTATGCAGGGCCATATTGCCAATAGGTTGACTAGGACAAAGCTTAAGACGTCGCATAAAAAAAATATGCGTCGCATCGCCGCCGGATCCGATCATCAAATTATTTCACATATAAATCATAGTATAGGCGCCGAATTGTTATCAACCTAAAGCGTCCAAATGTATCAATCAGGTTTTACCTAACTGTCATATTCTTGGTTTTCAATTCAATACTTTTTCAAATCTTTCCAAATTTCTCTACACTCGGCTTCTCATTCTAAGTGTTTATTGAGGTAGGTATTCAAAATGAAAATCTGCAAATCCCAAAAGATTTTTAAGCAAAAGAATTGAACGTCAGGCTAAATTTAGAAGAATTCGCTGCAACAAATCCAAGAACAACTTCTAGCATGTCGCGCAATATTACTGACTCCTACAAAACAAAACTTTAACGTAATTTTATTTGAGATTAGATAGATTACTAAGTGATGGGAAAACACCTAGTCGCAATTCTAGTTATACCAAGGACGTTGGAAAAATATTCACCAAGACCGAGAAGACTCAACTTCTTGACTGGTTCAAAACTTATATTGATCTCTTCACAATAAAAATCAATTGGTAATAATTAGAAAGTGAACTAAGAACCTGAACGATGCTCACAATTCGCTTGGTGAGGTCAAATTAAATTTAGATAAACATTGAAACTCTTTTCTTCGCATTGTTAATAAGTCGCCGTGAGAAGTTTCTTGAAGTTCTTCTAACAATTCCAATTAGCGGTCTCATTCTGATTTGATGAAATTCTTTTGGACTGGAAACAAAAACATGGCTAACTTTACAAATCCAAATCATTGATCTACTCTGTTGACTGATTCAAAGCAGCGATATTATAAACATACAATTCATTGAGATGATAAAACTTTGTTAAAATGCCCATGATTCCTTCATACTTGAACGTAAGTTAAATACAGAAGAAAAATTTCGGATCTCTTTAAAATTTCTAAACCTAAAGATAAAATTCAGTTCAAATTTTGTTATTCTTATTAAAAGCTGAAAGCATAAAACCAAACATCATCGCATACAAAAAAAAACAAAAAACTGCAGAAATCTTGGATCCATTAAAAAAGCTAATCATCATTACAAAATTAGTTACAATTCATCAATTTCGGTTTTATTGAAATCGTACCTTTCCTTCAAGGACAAATAAAAGATTTTTTAGCGATCTCGCAGAAAAAACGGTTCAACGCCTCCACAACTTGGTCTGCTCGGTGGAGTCAATCAATCAATTTCTAAATTTAAATGAATACTTAGGTCACAAAAGAAATTAAATATCATACCACCACAACAAAAATAAACAATCATTACGAAAACTCTAACCTTGAATAAATGTCGAATTAGAATATCATCTTTCATTCATCTAGTCTTGAATTATCAAGTTTGAAACACATAGTTGTGCGAATATCGACCAGAAAGAAATGAAGAGTAATTAACTAAAACTTGTTAAGTTGTCACAACTTTTTTCTTAATGACAAATTCTACGACAATTCTTACATAATGATGTACAGTATTTCAGTCATTTATAAATCGTATATTCTTTGAAAGAGCATTGTGTAGGTGTCAAAATTACATGGAATTTTCGTAATTTGGTTTCCTTTCCATTTTCTTTTTTAGAATATTTAATAACACATCTTATTAAAAACACGCACATCCTACGTTTTGTATGCTCTGAATCAGTTTCAATAATAATTTATTGCTTTAAAGAGTTTGTAAATTTTTTTGCTCCACTAAACAGAAATTTATTTTGTGAGAACGCTTAAAACAAACCATCAATTTTCAGTTGTTTGATTAATTTTTCTAATCAATTTTAACCGCCACTTCATGCGTTTTATTTGAAATGGTCGAATGCTTCATCTTCCACCTCGATTTGGAATTAAACTTTGTATTGCAACGTGATTGTGCTTTTCTATAGGTTACTGTTACATCGTGTAATTTATTGTCTTGCCACGCATTTTTCAAATGTAATAAACTAAAGGTTATGCATAAGTGACACAAATGCAAAATAGGAAAAGTGAATCTACTACCGATGGTAAAAATATTTAGATAATAATGATGACGAACGTTTTAATTGTTTCCACACAATTTTTTCTTGATTCGTAATCGTTCTTGAATGTTTTGCAAAAAAAGGGAAACGGAAAAAACACGGAAGTATTATATATGCTGCCGTTTATTTATTAAGATATTTTTTATGATAAAGTACATACAGTATAATTTAATTCAAGTTTAACAATAAAATTGAAGTAAGAAGGTATTTGAAATGTCACATACATGTGACAACGTATGTATTCAACTGGCACATGCGAAAAACGCAACAATAGCAGTTAAGCAAAACAATTTGTCGGGAAACTAAACTCAAAATTACATTCTTCCTTATTTTGTAAATGTTACCGTTGACTGAACATTATGTATTAGGAGAATTTCATCGCTTTAACTTGAAATTGTATTGCGGAACAAAAGGACTGAAGAAAATTGGTGGTTCATTTACAATGCTGATTCAAGCACTGTAACTACACACAAAAAACATTAAAATTCACTTAGAAATGGATTATTGTTCGTTTAACACTGTAGTGATTTTTAAGGGTTTGCAAAAAGTATTAATTTCAACAAGCGGAAAACATCATTTAAATTCATTCCTAATTGTTTCTGTGAAGTTTCAATTTGCAAAATTAAGAAACACAAGAAATATCCGTACGTATGAATTAATCATTTTGACGTAGTATTTTCGATTTATTATTGCGGAAGTGTACACATTTTTCTGGCTCAACACAGTCTTTTTGGAATTGAACAACAAGTCTATTACAGTTCTTGTTTCATTGATTCTTGTGTATTATACACAATTCAGGTTCCAATCTAAATTAGTCACTCTAGAAATATCTTATTTCTGCTACTCTGTAGATTTTTTGTATCGGGCCTTTAAGACAGATTCTCAATTAGTATCATACGAGGCTGATCTAAAAAGTTTCCGACCTAACAAAGATACAAGACATTTTTTCTAAAAATTTTTTTTATTTTTCAACATAGTCTCCTTGTAACTCTACACACTTCTCCCAGCGATGCTCCCATCTCTGTAACCCGTCCAAATAGTACTCGGCATTTTTTCTCTGCAAAATAATTGTTCACGAAGGTGATTGCCTCTTCATTTGACGAAAATCTTTGTCCTCCGAGCGCAATTTTTAAATGAGGGAACAAAAAGAAGTCGCTTGGGGCTAGATCTGGTGAGTAAGGCGGATGGTCAAGCAGTTCAAATCGTAATTCGTGGATTTTCGCCATGGCAACCGCTGAGGTGTGAGACGGTGCGTTGTCTTGGTGAAAAGGGATTTTCTTTTTCTGCAAATGTGGCCGTTTTTTTGCAAGTTCTACCTTCAGCTTGTCAAGTAATGATGCATAGTATGCTCCTGTAATGGTTTTTCCTTTTTGAAGATAATCGATTAAAATAACTCCATGACTATCCCAAAAAACAGTCGCCATCACTTTCCCAGCCGAAAAAACAGTTTTTGCTTTTTTTGGAGCCGGTTCCCCCTTTGCAGTCCACTGTTTGGACTGTATTTTTGTTTCGGGCGTATAATGGTGTATCCAAGTTTCATCTACAGTAATTAATCGGCGCCAAAACTCGGATTTATTTCGCCAAAACTGCGCCAAAAGAGCGTTGGAAATATTCATTCGAACACGTTTTTGGTCTAACGTGAGCAAACGCGGCACCCAACGTGCGGACAGCTTTCTCATGCCTAAATGTTGATTTAATATGTGACAAACACGTTCTTTTGACATGTTCATAACCTCTGCTATCTCTCTCACTTTAATTCGGCGGCCTTCTAGCACCATTTGGTGAACTTTGGCGATGTTTTCGTCGGTAGTTGCAGTTTTTGGACGTCCCGAACGTTCATCGTCTCCCAAGCTCTTACGGCCACGTTTAAATTCAGCATCCCAAAATTTCACTGTGGTAAATGATGGTGCAGAGTCCCCATACACAGGATCCAACTCATCTTTTATTTGCGAAGGCGTATTGCCTTTCAAAAACAAACATTTAATGACAGCTCGATACTCGATTTTGTCCATTTTCACAAAAAAACTCACATCAACTCACTCAAACGACTGTTACATAAAAACTGCGCGTCCAAAATGGCTGAAACTTTGGTGAGTAACTGTCAACAGATGAACAACGAAATTCAGTAGCTTTTATTTACGAGTGCTGCCATCTTCACGTTGAGGTCGGAAACTTTTCAGACCACCCTCGTATTCATGTCATCCGTGAATAAGGGACACTTTGAGTGTACAGGCATATTTGATAGATCGTTCATTAATAACAGGAACAAAAATGGTGCCAAATTGAACCCTTGCGGGACGCCAGATTTAACATTATAAATTGTAGAATAAATTATTAAATTTTACAAAATAAAATCTTTTCTGCAAACATGAAACACGTGGTTTTTAGTTAAGTTAAGCCTGAAACTTCATACTTATAGAGAGTTTAAGTAACAGAATATTATGATCTACCACTCTACTAATTCTTGCTTATTGGTTAATATTTCAGATATCCATTACGACTACTTTTTGCATTGTTGTTCTTCTACATAATTGTCCTGATTCCAAAATGTCTATTTTTATAATATTAACATAAAATTTCCGTGTTGTTTCTTACTGAAATCTTGAAAGATACTTACCAGTGAATTCTTCTTTAAACCATTTACCTTTTCGCTCTATAGCAAATGCTTCCAATAGGTTTTATGGTTTTACTAATGTTCAGTAAGTTTTATCTCTTCGCAGCATTGGTTCTCGACTGTTCATGTTTTTGAATAGAACCACAGTGTAGTTGTGACCATATGCATTTGCACGCCCCTTAATAAATATTGTTTTGATTCGCATTAAGCCAGAGTAATAAAATGTCATAGTCTTCAGTTTTGTATCTGAAGAAATCTCTGATGTTTGATTTTACAAATAATTAAAGAAGTAAGAGATCTACTATAAAACTAAAATTTTAGTTTCCACAGGTGACCCTCTAGGGCAGTACCTTCCTACAGATCATTCCACGTCAGATTGGGCAAATTCTAACTTAGACTTACACTTTTTAAAAACATTAATATAGTCTGGTCAAACTTGGCTTACACAGGGGATTCACGAAAGTTATCATCCATCGTAGGGTAGATTCTATAGCCAGAAATAAGAAAAAGTTATAAGAAGCTGGAAATGCTGTGTGAAGAAGGCATTTGACTCGAGCGCTTTCTGAGCAAAGATTTTCCCGAAATAGTCTGCCTGCAGTTTCGCAAGTTCGTTCTCTAAGTAATCTTGAATGAAGAAGCATATCAAAGTTAGGTAGAGAGCTGTTCCGAACAAATGCCAATGGATGAGCAGAGATTTGGCCATCTAATACAGTAGTCAATTTTAGAATTCAAAGAAGAAACGAAGAAGAATCAATTAACTTTGGAAAAGAGGATGTTCAATCATGGATTCCTTCATTCCCATTTAATCTCTTCCTAAGACTGATATTGGAGAGAATATAAACACAGAAATTGCACAATTGGAGAAAGATTAGATCAACGCTGTTGGGACAATACTGAAGCACATCGTCAGAAAGTTATAAAATCGTCAGATCTGGCAGCGTTCAGTACAGCTGTTGTTATCTTTTTACAAGATAGCGCCATCTGTTTGATGAATGATATTGGCCAATAGTGTCTGTGATTTTCTTAAAGTCCTACAGAATATAAGAAAGTTAGTTTTTAGTTACGAAAAACCTAACCATGTGTGAGCTTGCGTAGCTGCAACTAATATTGTGCACCCCCAATAAAATATTCTGTCGACACCCATGTTTGTATTGCCCATCTTGGCATAGTAGATATCTTACGCCAAGCGCCCTTTACAGCCCCTCCTTCATGCCAAGCTTAAATAGTCTTTTATTTCATTTTATTTGATTCATTTTTAGAAATACAGAATAATGATCAATTTTCACGGTTTTTCTGGATTTTCTGAAGTGCAACTTATAACAGGAGAACCTGATCTTGATGGCTTTAATAGTGTAGTAACCATTGGGTTTGCATCTTAACACTGATCTCATTCTACTGTTCTCTACTGTTTTATATAAGTGTGCTTGATATTACCAGTTTGGAAGATATCCGCAACCATTATTTTTCTGTGTGAAGCCCATACCAAGACTGTTCAGATAAATATAATATTAAAAGAGTAAAGAGTAGAAACACATTCATGACATTGAGAGAATGTGAAGGTCAATGATTGAGAAACACTCTCCAAAATACTTCTTTTAGTATTTTCTTCAAAGTTAGTCTTCTATCAATATAGATGAGGACTGTATTGAAAAAAACGCTCAAATTTCACCTTGAGCGTCGCATACAATTAAAAGCCCTTCGGGCAAGAGAGATATTCTGCAAGTGTTTTGCAGTACGATATTCCAAGTATTTGTTCTTTGTCTACTCATTGAGGTTAATTCTAAGATTTTGATGCCACTGTAAAACAAATGCGTGGGTTGTGCTCGTGCAAAGAAAATTGTCTGGTAAGATCTATGGCAAAGATATTATGCGATACAGAAAAGGCTTTTGTTAATTAGAAGTTCAGTAGTGTTTGTTTTCTCACCCATCGGACTAACGTAGCTTAGATCCGACGCGGGTAAACTTGGTCCCCAACGTCGAAGTGGCTCGTATAGTGACGAAGAGTGTGTTCGTATTTTACATCTAAATTGGGCTTCATACTCTTCCCGTAGTTCTAAGGCTTCGGTTCGATTTTGATTAAACTTTTGCTGATAAGTTTGCTGATTTGCAGGAAAAATTAAATAAAAAAAAATAAATAACATAATTTTAAAATTAAATCAAGATTGATTATGGCGCTTCTAGAAAATTGAAGAATTGGTCGTTAAGTCTACTAACTGTTACGTTACCTTGTGCTATTTTGCGAACTTTCGGTTGCGTCCATCAAAAATCTAAAATAGTTACTTCCCCAAAATCTTCAAGTGATTGCTTTCAATAAGTTGCTTTCTTGCCATTCAAAGGCTTTGTTGTAGCACCTGTTGTAGTTAGACTATTAAAGACTGGTAAATCCTATGGCAATCAAATGCCAAAATTACTACCACCAAGACATAAATAAAATCTGTGCTACACGGGAAACTTCTGTTATTGATCGTTTAAGCTAGTAATTGTTAAGATTCCCCTTGAAATGCCATTACATTTCGTACTGTTTTAGAAGCTTTTTGAACCTATTGTCTTCATCAAAAATCTGATGTAATTGCTTTGTTTCCAGTAAGTTGCTCTGCTGCTTTCCAAAAACAGGCCTATCAAAGTTTCTTCCTTAAACTCATCCTGTTTATTTCTTTAACCCCTTGATGTGACTGGTTTGTTGTCCCTTCTTTTAGTAAGACACGGCGATATTTGATGATGGTTCGAAAAACTACATCTCTAGCGATAGTTCACTCTGAAGAAATTTCTGTTTTCTTCTTTTTGCTCTACTGTACTGCAGCTTATTCACGAATTTGCCGACTTGGATAGCAAATTAACTACAGATGAAAATGACTAGCATTCTATACCTTAAACCTTGATGTCAGAAAATCAGATTTCCTTTTTACTTTTGTTAGATTTTGATCAAATAACTTCCTTGATCATATCTCGAAAGACATTATGCAGAACTATTTTTAACAGTTTTATTATTTTAGTAGTAGGACTATCTTTTCGCGATTAAATTTCAATTTACCTTACTTTACAGGTAATGCAAAAAACAATACAAGAATATAAATTGTCTTGGGCAAGTACGCGGAACTGCAGCAGATAAAAACTCCTCGCAATTACTACGGTTCTTCAGTGAGTTACAGCTGTCTATATAAACCATATGTCGTGATAAACCATAAAAGGTTTGAACTTCCACCTTATTTAAAAGCGGGAAGATTCGTTTACAAACATGATAAAATACAACAATTTGCATTAGGACGAGAGAAAATAAAATTTCTATTTTTTTTTTTGTTGTGTTCAGAGAAAAGAAAATATTTTATAGTTAGTATGCAGAGAAAATAATTGCACTTAATAGCAGAGAGAACAAAGAATGCAAGGTTGGATTTTAATGCAAAAGGATGTGTACTAGTTCTAATTATTCGCTTTCTTTATCTAAGTACATATATCTGAAGATAATTTGAAATATCATTAAACAAAATACACTAAACAAAAGAATTTTTAATGAAAGGAATTCCGCAGTAAACAAGAATATAAGTGGACGTTAACCTATACAATAATGTAAACAACTACTACTCGTTATGAAAGGACCAGTTTTATATAAAAAGAAACAACAAAATCGGAACACATAATTGAATTAAATTTCACCTTGCACTTGACATGTGAATAATTAATTATTTTGTTATCGTAAATTGCATTACATTATACAATCATTGAACTCAATAAAAGTTGTTCTTATCTAGATCAACATCATATCTTTAATCTTCATTTTTTTTTTAATTATTTCTAAATCATCATTATGAAAACTAACAAATCTCACCCTAATAAACTGTTATGTATATCATTTTTGCAATTGCCATTTACCAACAGAAAAATTCAACTTTCAAATATATCGACATAGTGTAACATACACATAACTCATAAATAACCACGACGATTTGTATTAGGATTCCGTTCATTTCTGACATGATTTACATTTATCTGCTAGTTTCTTCATCGTAAAATATTACGGTTATATGATAGAACCTTCTGCTTTACTAAATGTTTATTGAAGTGTGTAGCATTAGTTTGGTTATGTAAATACCCATCCCAAAAAGGCAAAAAAACCATCAGATTACACCATTTGTACCAGTTTGTATATTTTGATTGGTGAGAATCTGTCATTTTAATAAACTAGTTTGCATTTCATACAAATTAATTTCAACTAAAAGTTATCTGATGTTTTCGGGACGGTAGTTTTAATTGGTGTTTAGACGAGGACGGGTCGGTGGATGCTTGCGCTAACGAGGGGTTGTTAAATAATTTCAACACAAGTCGGTGTGAATACTGTATTGTAGTGCAAGGTGCTTTGTTTGGAATATGGTAAAAGAGTTAGGAATACGTAAACATTTTGAGGAAATATTAATTAATGTTGTTATTTGAACGTTTTACGTGAGTACGCTTAATAGGCCCATAGCTTTAGAATTGAAGTTTAGTTTCGTTACCTAATCCATAATTATGTAAGAATTATTGACAGCGGTAATCATAGAAATGATTAAATCGATGGATTTCATGATTGATATTAAAATCAAACTTTCTCAATGATATTTTTAGATGTAATTGAATTCTCCTTTATCGTATCTACAAACCTTACTATCTTCAAGCTCTTGGGAAATGAAAAGTCAAAATAGTTTCAGCAAATTAAATAATTGTTTTTATTTGGAATTTGAATATTTGATTTTAGAAAAGCTTGAAGGGTTCGTGAAAAAAGACATCAACTTCGAACAGTTGTAGCTCAGGTTGGTATGTTTAATGTGCATTAAGACACTTTTTCTAAAATAATATCGATTTAGCCTTTAGCCTAAAGACCTTAAAAGAAATTCTTGAGAAAATGCAATAACTCATTGATGTTTCATTTTAGGCAAGAATTCTCAATTGACACTTAATTCGTGTTTTAGTCTCTTGAGGTTTGTGACCACTACATGAATAAAGAACCTTTCTAGAAAAAGTATCTTAACAAGTTGTTTGCGTAAAGTTCATGCCAAATTCAAATGCAATTCATTCAGTTAAAGTTCCGTATGACCATGACCATGTGTTTTAAATCCAAAATTCGTCTTTTTGAGCAATCGGCAAATAAACTAAGGTCGAGGGCTTTACAAACCAGGAAATGTCTCAGGGTTTTAGCCTTGGCAATGCAGTTACGATTTTGAAATTTCATTTCTGAAAAAT
The DNA here is from genome assembly GCA_011009095.1 of Ignelater luminosus. NCBI lineage: Eukaryota > Metazoa > Arthropoda > Insecta > Coleoptera > Elateridae > Ignelater > Ignelater luminosus. Next base: position 43,106 of record VTPC01000417.1, read on the forward strand.
GTGATCTTTCTGACTGTGGTAATTTCACAAGCAAGGTCACTAATAGTAAATGCTAATTTTATAAGATACTGCAATTTTAGTTTCTGCTCATCCAATATATACTTAAAATGGTTACAAAACGAGAATTTATAGTTTCCTATTTGGAATATTCTTCTCAAATTCATTCTAAATAATTAGTAAACTCCAAGATCTCGGATACCTAATAATCTGAATTGCCCAAAAATACTTCACTGTCAGTATCATTGGGAGCATACAGAAAAACGTTGGTGACTGAAGCTGAATTAAGATGATAAAGACTTCTACGCCATTCATATTTTACTCAAAAACAACATTTCTGATCAAAAAGATGCTAACGAATTTTTTTGTTAAGTTGAAGGCAGATTTTAAATGCAGAAATGTTATTCACTTTTCATTGGCCTAACATACAATTTTTAAAAAAATGTCTTTGGAAGTCGTAATGATAGACTTGATTACGTTGAAGAGAGGGAAATGTTGTCCAGCTTAAATTATTATTAAGTCATTCTTCAATAGGAAGTTATACTGGAATTAATAGTTGCAAGTCAATTATTCTTGAGAACAATATCAATCACCCATAATCTAAAATGATTTCATACTTTTTTAAACATTAGATCGATAGTAAGTATTTAAAACACTTAACTCATGCCTCAATATTCAACCAAACTGGGGAAAAAATATCAATAGTATATAAAACTCTTAAATCATGTAGATCAGTGGATCAGTTTCGCTAAAATCAAGAATTTCACGATGATTCAGTGATATAAATCAAGAATACAACATAGTAATACATTTCCTCTGACCGACTTAAATAAAATTTCTCACTTTCAAAACAGAACTTTACCAGAAAAATTCAACAAACTAATTAAGACGATTCAGTTTCCCGGATATAGCAGATACCATTTACTTTCCGTCATCTTCAAAAAAAAAACCTTACAGAAATCGAAAACAACACATAACATTTAAACAATCCTTTAAATACTAGAACTTAACATTTTGAGTATTTACAATTATTCTTTGTCGTGACTTTAATTACAATGTAGATAAACCTGCTTCTATCATGAATATCCTTGAAATGCAAGGTACACAACGAAAAAAATATGCAATTGTTGCTATTCAAAAGTGTTTATTATTTAAAATCCGAGATCTCGCAGATAAAATGTAGTAAAAGGTTTTTAGATACAAAAGGTACCGTAGCGGCAACGCGGATGGCCCAATTGCCAACAAGTTGTTTTAAGGTGAGCCTCATCGCTCTGTTGAGTTTGGATTATTGTAACGTGACGCTGCTTAAACTGCTTTAAGCTTTTGCCTTAGAGCTACATTAGATTGTTCATTTGTGTGAGCGAGTTATAAATGCACATACGCATTTGAAATCGTTCTAAATTTAGCACAAACATCGTAAATATTGTTATAATTACAGAAATTTTACTATAAAAACTTTTTAATTTTATTGGTGCCTCACGTATTATTTCATGAGTGAAAGTCGCCATGTTTTATTTTCCTTCTTATGATTTAGTATGTGAAAAATAATGTCGCAGATGTAACATACATGTTACGCGTATTTAAATTTTTAAATAAATGAGATTAGAGTAATGTACGTGTTACTTTCACTTATGCCACAATTTTCAAGAAATTAACGTGAAATTGCAAAACTTGCTAATTTTTAGTAAATATATGTACTACTACATAATCAGTATTTATTAGTTTGTTACTATACTAATTCATAAAGAGAATATCAACGGCTACGGGAGCCTCGTTAAATGTCATTTTTATATGCTTGACATACACATCAGTCATCTGTTATTAAGTAATCCTTCATTTGCTATTGTCATAGGAAGTGCAAAACGCTTTACATACAAATGTCAAGAAAATAGCGCATCTTAAGAAAGATACCTACATATATGCTAAGGAATTTTAAATTCTTCAATAAAACAATCAATTAGAAATTCATTCTTCGTCAAGCTTCAATGAGTAATTGAGAGCCTGTCTGTAGATTCTATTTTTTCTGTTACCTTCTTTTAAATTTACTTCATTTGTTCCAAAGCGAACTACTAGATCTGATGCAATTTGGATTGTAACTAGTCTGACTAACATTGTTATGTCGTTAACTGCAAATGAGCTGCACCTTTAGACGGAAACCTAATACATGAGGTAGGGTTTCAATATCTCAGCACTACTATATTGATTTCTACTAGGGACACTACGTAATAACACTATTAACAACTGATATTTCTACATCTACTTATATATTGTCATGGTCTGTAACAAGACAGCATATTAAAAATATAGAAAAATGACATTCAGCCTCATTATACAGGGTGTTCATGGAGGAATGAGACAGTGCAATATCTCGGGAATTAATGCAGATTTTAAAATTCTGAAAATTTTGTTGCAAAATGTAAGGTAGGGGCACATATTTTGTGATAAAAAGTTTTTGGATTAAATGCGTCACGCCAGGTGGCGCTACCTAACTTAAGTGTTTTAAATGGAATACTCTACATTTTATTCGATTTTTGAGATTTGCAACATATTTGTGACAACTTTCCTTATAACTGCTATCAACCTATCTGGTTTACTTTTCGAGAAAATAATTTTTATAAATTTAAGGCGTACCCTAGGTACCTACATAAATGCTTAGAAAATTCGAATGAATGAAGATAAATTGATAAATTTTATATGAAATCAATCACAAAAAGTACTAAACGTCGACGCGGGAATTTCAAACTGTCCTCAACCATTTTCGTACACCCGGTATCTCATATTTGTATTTTGAGTTTTGAGCACTTAATGTAATTTTCAATTTGACTTTGAAGTATGTTCTCGTGTCTTTTAAATTGTATTCAAATTTTTGATAAATTAATCGTTGCTTATTATCTCTACAGAATACAATATTTTACATCTTTGTGTTAAATTAAAAATTATTATTTTTCCGTAAAGTAAACCAGATGGCTGGTAGCAGTTATAAGAAAAGTTATCACGAATGTGTTGCAAATTCCAAAAAGCAAACAAAAAGTAGGGTATTCCATTTAAAAAAATTAAGTTATGTAGCTCCACCTGGCGGTGACGCTTTAATTTAAAAACTTTTTATCATAGAATATTTATGTGCCTTACATTTATAACAAAGTTTTCACAATTTTAAAATCTGCATTCGTTTCCAAGATAGCGCGCTGTCCCATTCCTCGGTGAACACCCTGTATAGGCGCCCAACCAGCGCGGCTAGAAAAGTTCAGCATCATGCATAATAAATCTTGTCACTCAGCCAGGGAGGTTCTAAGAATTTAGCTCATGTACGAAGCAGGTACTGAATAATTTCATTCTTGGTCATTTTGATTGTTGAAGTCTGCAGATTTTAACTGCATCTAACCTAATTTGAATCAGTTATTTGGAAATCTAAAGCAATTTCATCTAATCTAATCTAATCTGACCTGACCAAACCTATCCTATAGTTAAGAGGCTAATTAGTTACGTTTATCAATTTTACTGGGCTTATTACAAAAAGACTTTTATTTACTTATTTATTTATTCCAACATACTGTTATCAGTGTTATTTTATTGTTTTTCTGAAAATGCATACACATTCACAAAACAAGATGATGCGAAGAAATAAGAAGAGTAGACAACAAACAGAAAATAAAGAAAACTGAGGTGACAATTAAACAAAACATCTACTTTCATGGTCACCATTGGTGATCTTCATCTGAAACTAAAAAACTGTATAAGATATCATCATCAAAGCTCATAATATGACCCAAAAGATTTTACAGGATTTTTTGATAACAGACTAGCCACCAGAAGAGGTCACAAAATATCCAAAAACAGTGATCACATCCACAACAAACAAAATCAATTACACCAAGAAATTCGCGATCTTAAAAACAATCAGTTAAAACAAGAAGAAAAGAAAAACATAATTGACCTTGAAAGTCGAAATGAGAATGCAACATACCACCATGTAGGTAAGCAATTGGGCGACTACATTGTAGAAAACCTAATGCAATGTACGTTTTTCGAATAGGCAGAACCTTAGCAACCAATTATTCCATGAAGTCAGATAGACGTTCATGGCACAGAAAGAATTATTTAGTAAAACAAATGAACACTCAGATAAATGTTCATGTTATAAAACATATTGAACTCATTAATCAAAAAAATGAAAAAGACGTTAATCTGGATTCACAAAAAACAAACAATGTTAAATTAACACTGGGGGGGGGGTAATGCTTAGATGGTCACGCCCACAGAGAAGATTCAGTTTCTAGAAGAGAAAACGCTGATCAACAAAGCAAGGTAACTAAATGATGCGGTTACTAACAGCGCATTTTTTCCGCTTCAGTGCAGTTGAAGTAACTAACACGCTCCAGCTTAATGGAACACTTCAACAATATTTTGGGCTGGTTGCAACTTCGTTCTAACCTCAAAGGTAGACCTCTTCCGGAAAAAAATAAGCTGTGCATGCCATTAACGACATTTGGCTTCATTAACATCAAATTATGAACAGCCGGTTATGCTTCTACTAAATATTTCATCTATTGGCAGCTATTGGCACCCATACTAGCAATTAAGTAACTGTAATAAACTTATTGTGCGTACTGAATTCACTTAAACGCCAGGATAACATTAAACCAAGCTTCATAGGACTCAGACTTAAACTGAAATGTCTATTAGAACTAAGGATTTTTTGAGAAACTTTTGATTTTGCATACGATTCGTTTCTGTAAGATATGACTCAGTTTCTAAAAGCTTTTTTTATGATTCAAAAAGTAACTTTTGGGATAGAGCAGAATTCTTAAACTTTGTCTCATGTTTGTCCAGAATCTAAGATATTGAAAGAAGTAGGAGGATAACTTCTTTTCAGCTGGTGATCTAACAAAGCAATACGTTCTTACGTAAAATTTAATTTTGTTCCTGTTCTACGACTTAAGGCCGCCAACTAAGTTTGACCGGAGCAATTTAAACAAATGTAATCAACTCAGCTTAGAATTGTTTTATTTGTGATTGTTTGAAACTATAAATAAAAACAGCCCGTGGCCTCCCTCTTATTTTCCACCCGCGTGTAGGGTCGGGCTGTGAAACCTTGCTAGAAACGTCCTACTCTTCTAGATAATTATAATTTAGAATTATAATTTCATGTTGGGTTTGTTCGTGCACATTACAATCTATTGAATTTAAATCTGAATCTGTTAGAAGTTTCTTGAATCATTTTAATCGGAAGTGTGTTGGTATTGACTATTCTCAAACGATTTCTAATAAATTCTATAGTTGAAAATAAAAAATAAGAAATTCTGAAAAATATGATATGTATGGTGCTAATTAATATTTAAACAAAATAGTTATAGCCAACAGTAAATTATTTTTTATTTCCCTTCTTTTGCATAAAGTTGAATTCTTAACTTTCCATTCCAAAAACCATCACATTAACACTAGTAACGTTCACAATTTACAGAAACCTTCTAAAATATAGAATTATCTAAAATATAAATTTACCTTTTTTTTATGTACTTTACGTATAAATTTCGACGATAGGTAACTGTTTAAAAGTCCCAAATTGCCCATACTGTGCAAATTAACCGTGGGAAGTTCTAAACTGAATGCAATTAATTTGAAGCACATAAACTGGAGGCCAAACATTCAGGCCAAACTCTCTCATGTATTTAAATTACAACTGTTGCATAATAACTGAAAGATCTACATGTACATTAAACAAGCTATAACTTAATTATTAATTTCCAATAGTGATTAAAAGTGTGAAATTTTTTATTTGAAAGCGATCACGAAAAGGAAGAAAGAAAAAAAGTAGCCAGTTTCGGAACGTCCTGTGAGAGAATGAAAACGGCAATAACAATGTCAGATATTCATCTAGATGAATATTTCTTTTAGTTCACATTGGATTGCAGCAAAACTTGTCGCTGTTTGCGATTTTGATTATGAATAGATAAAAGAATTAATAATAATACGCACCGAAGGATGTCGTAACGTCATTTAAAGTTTTGTAAAGTGGAATAATGTAACAAAGAAAAGTAAATTACTTTTCCCATACAATTTCAAAATTGCATGTGAACTATTATTTTAGTATTCTCGCCTAACCTCACTTTATCTTCTATAAACAAACCTAACAAGACTTCTCCCATAATAAAAGTATATAACTAAAAGGTTGTGAAAGGCAGAAAACAAGGTAAACCACCACAGGTGATTGAAGAGAGGACTCTTGAACATTATTATATAAAAACTTTTTCCTTTGGAAAATGATAGACAACGTGCAGGCACTACACGTGAACCTCTTTTATTATTATTTATTCCTTGACCTTAGAAGTCACGTTCTTTATTATTATACTTGCATTAGCAAATAAGTAATTGTATTAATTTTTTTGTCGTTACAATTTTTGCGACAATCTAAAAACTTTTCATAATTCAGGAAGTACATAAATTAAGAAAGGAAGTTTTAATTATTCTATGATATCATGTATCGTGTTATTCGATTAGTTTTATGAACCATGACAATTTATTGCATGTAAGACACAAAATATTAAATATAACCTTAACATTTATTAATAACAATAATAATGCAAAAAAAGGGGACTATCCTCATATTCAAGCTGTGATGTAATCTACAAGAATATGTTTGAGATTTCTATTAACAAATTGCATGCAACATGTCAGTAACATCTAGATGCACTTTACATAACATTAACAAATGAAAAGAAATCTTCAGATTTGTTGTACTACAACACTGTTAAAAAGTAAACAATTTTTTTAATCTGCAGCCTCGCAGTACAATAAAAATGAAATTGAATTACAAAACAAAGTAATAAACGCATCCTCATTGCAGGCTATTTTTGGCATTATCAAGGTATAATTGAAACTCTTGAAAGCAGGATCTATAGAACATCTCTAATTATCGTTAATGAAAAATTGATGAATAATCAATTTTGACACAAGTACATATAAAAATAAGATTTTTTAAACAAAAGTCCTTGTGCATTCTAAATATGTACAAAATCTTTACAATACTTGTCTTCATCATCTGTGGAAAATTACATCATTTATGTGTCAAGTGGTCAATTGAAAAATTGATTAAGTGCAGCCCATGTTTGTACACACATGTACTTGAATATTTAAAGGTTAGGTACACTAAACTTGATGTACCTAATGAAAATCTATTTCTAATCTTATCCAAAAAAGATCAGGATATATTAATTTAACGTTAATATTTTTTACTTTGTTTTTTCCTTAGAAAAACGAGACCGCCGCGCTGCGCCGTTTCCTTTCCATTAATATTCATCAGTGTACCTTCTTGAAACTTTTAATTATATCAGAATTAAAAACTAATTAATCGATATTAATTTAGGTTTCGTATCACAGTTGGCACATATTTCATTCTCCATTTTTACTTTTTCGTTTGGCTGTCCAAAATTAATCTTTCTGCAAATCCTCAATGTTTAAATAATTTTTAAAATAAGCCTTACAGGAACTTTTTGTGATTACTTAAATGTACATTACGGTAGTGAAAAAACAGATCAAATTCATCTGTTTTAAGTGAAAGGAAACTGTAAAATGCTTAGGGGCCTTTTTACCTCCAGGACGTTACATCAGCATAAAATATATCTTACTCGTTTTCCCATACTTAAAACCATCAACTGTTTGCAAATTAATGTACGCAAAAACTTGTGTTAAATATTTAGTGGTCTATGGTGATTAGTATACCGCTCACTATGATATACGCTCCAACTGTAAGCATTTCCCAAGTAACGTTCTCTTATAAATTACACTTAATTAGAAGTAAACATGCTTGGATTCATTCAATTCTCTTTTGATATCATATCAGTTTATGAAACCTCAACTTCTATAACTCAGAAAATTAACGATGTGACTCCTCGTCCGGTAGTCGCATGAAATACAGTATTTTATTCGCTCTGAGATTACTTAAATTATTTACAAGATATTAACAAAAAGCGCAATCTTACATCTAAATAATAACTGACGTGCTGCTTTTCGATTAGATTTTAATTCTTTTCGTCTAACAAAACTAACTGTCGAAAACCGTTTGTCAGAATGCATTACAGAATAAACTTAGAAGGTAGGTTAGGGTACACTTGTAGTAACTCGTCATGCTTCTGCGTCCGTCAGTGGTGGTAACGCCGGCGGGGGATTGAACACCGGAGAGATAAAGATGCTGGTTGTCGTTCCCTTAAGGTACTCCATTTTCGTAAAATGCAATATTGACAAGGGTTCTATTCCTACTGTATTCCACGCCTGCAGTTTTCAAATTTTGCGACCCTATCGCGATAAATATAGAAACATAAGGAAGTCAAAATCAAAAAAGACACAGAAATTCTAATAAAAAGGTAAAGGCATTTCGAAATCAATTTTAATACTGGGTAATAGCACCGTTCCTCACATAATAAAATGTTCCTTTCTTTTGGACCAAAAGCAATCGAATGATGGAAATAAGTTCAGTAGACACCAACGTGTCAAAACTGCATCTGTCACAACATTGGCACCACCTCTGAGCCGCCTTAAAACATATGTAGATTCAAGTATTTTGTCTTCTGATCGAAGAAGCGATCTCGATCCATTGCTGTATGCTAAGCCGAAAAGTTAGCAAAAAAACAAACATCCAAATGCCAAATGAGACTTCCTCTTCCTAAACTTGCTTTAACTTGTGACAGGATAAGTGTGTCTGAATGACCAGCGGCATCCATTGCAAGTGCTGGTTTAGAAGATGCTTGTATTATCCGTAAGGACGATACTTCTACTACAAAAGATTGTCCTTTGACTAAAAAAAAAGTTGAAGCAAAATCCTTGAATTCATATCGCAAGAATCTGTTTATCTGGGGCTCATAATGAAGTTAGTATTTTGGTATATGGCTTGTGTTAACTTCACACCAATGAGCTTCCATTGCAAGATTTATTTCAACATGAATGATCATTGGCTCGCACTAGTTTTCTGATTCCAATGGTAAAAAGCTTCTTGGTTGCAAAAATCTCTAGAAATTACCAGATTCGATCCAATCATCACAGACTTGCCAGACATTGACAAGAGGATTGACCAAAAATATCTTTTAAAAATATGTAAGGCAGTTGTGCTCGAAAAGCTTGACTCTGAGAGATTCAGCTAGAACTTACCATTCCAGGCGGCAAACAACACCAAGAAAAGTTCTGCGTTTCTATGTGAGTAAAGAAAATTCATCAAGTAATCTCAGGATATTTGTTAAATATGGAAATATACGTTCCAACATGGTTCGCAATAAAAAGCAACTCTTCTTAGAAAGCTAGCGCTAAGCACGTCTTGAAAGCAATTCCAAGCTTCATGATACCTTGACAATGATCTCAAAACTGTGATAGATTCTGTGATTCAGAAACATGGCTATTTTACTCGCTATGATTACCGACAGTCGCAAACACATTCGAGAGGATTTAAAAAAATCATCAATACGAGAAATTCCTTACGAGAACGTCATACTGGAATACAATTTAAAGTGACGGCCACAGATCGTCCGAAAGCCTTCCGTGACATTCAATGTTATCCTGTACAAGTCTTTGAAGTAAAGATTGTTTTAGAAGCTTCGTTTTACTAAAAAGACTATAGTGAATACGATTCTTAGAGTGTTAGCTAGTCCTAAGTTTTTCTTACTTGAGTCAACTTAAGGAAAAGTACGATTAAGATACGATAACTAATATAAAATCCCAAAAGCATCTTATAACTTCTCTTCGTGTTTTGGTTTGCAAATTCTATTTACTCCTCTAATAGTCAATTTCTTTACAGCTCAAGTATTTCACTACCATAGAATGTTGAAAGCGCTTTGGGCAAACTGCTTTTGCAACAATATTTTTAATTTTCTCTAGACGTCTTTCTGGGTTTTTTTTTGGTATTCTTTTTATGTAAATATTCTTTTGCTCTCTTTGTCTCAAATTCCACAAACTTTTTAATATTAGATCAGGAACTAAAATCTTCATTCTTTTCAAATAGAAAAATTGTAGGATTTCCATTTTTGCAAGATTAATCACACAGCAGCAATATAATGCTGTAGAATTAAGTTAAAGAAAAAATATATAAAGAACTACAAATACGTAAGAATACATAAAGGTCGCAGGTCAGATTCAGGTTGATACACTTTCAGCTCAATACAATTTAGTGCAACATATGACGCAAAAAGATTAATTTGGTTCTTAGATCCCATTAGAATAAACGATCCCGACAGCCCAAAGCTTTCGATAAAAATATGACTTTTTCCATAGACGACTATACAAGCAAATAACACCTTAAAAAGGTCAGAGTTTAAATACTTGAATATAAATATCTACATAATTTTAGTTCCACACCAGTTGCAGTTACTTTCTACTTATCCCGTATTAGCTTGATGTTTAATAAGAAGATAACCTTCTGGCATTTTACTATCCATTAATGTTTTGCCTGTAACCTTACAAAAAAAGCATGCTCAATTTAAAATTAATTTTGGAAAATTCTTACGCAAAGACAAACATTTCTAATATGACATTTTAGAGTCTAGTAATTTATTATAATGATGAATATAAAACAAAAATATTTGCCCACATAAAAGATAAAATACACAGCACTTTGAAAATGTAGCATCTTTTATTTTCATTCACACGATGTTACATTCCAAGTTTTCCCTGTTAACATTTTAAATAAACTATTTGGAGCAAGCAGGCATTATTTTATTATAGCAAATCAGTTCGACACACATACATACATTTTATATTCCCGCATTCCAAATCAATTACAAGTACAGATATTTATTGTAGCAGTAACATGCGGTAAGTCAAGTTTAAAAAAAGCCGTTACTTTCACGTTGACTTATAAATCATAACCATGACCTTGTTATTGTTGCATTGTAAAGTTTGACCAACAATCCGATTATTGTTATTGCGATTTTTAGATTGTTGACCATAATAAGATGAAGATAGTTTTTATGAATTATCGCTGATTAGTATCTCAAACTTAGTAATCATGCCTTGTTGAAGTAAAGCAAAAACGAGTTTGTAGAAAAATGATAATTGAGTTCAAATGTTATAAATGTCGACTTCGTCTAACGAGATGATGAAAACCGGTATTTTAGTTATGGTGTAAATCATAAAAATAACTCTTTTGTGGAGAATATCAAAATGACGAGAATGTCTTCAAAATAGGTTTTAGTTTTCATAGAAAAAGATTACAAACTTTATTAGATTTTCACAGGTAGCATCACTGTCTGTAAGTAGATGATTTTCACTTTACAAACAAATTACAAACAGTAATCAATCTTCTTCAGCTTGGTTTTTCTCTCTCTTCGGGGTCTCAAAATTTTTCCAGCACTTCAGTACTTGTTATTCAGTGGTTTTGGGCTATTACATATCATGAAGTATTGTTTTCTTCCTTTCTTTCCCTACTAGAGAAGGAAATTTTCTCGACGTCTCTTTATAAATGAGTAAGGTTACCCATCTCTCTTCACTTATTTTTTCTTCGTTCAATTTAGCAAAATTCTATTTCTCGTATGCGATCGCAACTTTCTAATTAGGTTAGTTTTTCTTTTTTGAGCAGCCAAACTGAATTTTTTCGATATTATTGCAACAAGAGCTTCCATCTATCAAAGGTCGGAGACAGCATAAGCGTGTCTATCACATGGTAAAGATTACACTAAAGAAATGGAAGCCGAAGATTTGTCATCCGAAACATGTCCTTAGGGTAGGCTCGAAATACTGGACTTGATTGACTTGGAAATTGAACTGTGTTATGAAAACCACTCTACTAATACCGATCCGTTTTCTGCTTCGAGTGACGATGATGAAGGCTTCCTCCCTAATGCAGTCACTGGTCAGCAACCCGAAGGAAGCACTTCCCGGTCCATTCTTTTCTTAACCGCCAACTGATGCATACTTGTCATTAGACACCCCGCTCTCCTCGTCAAGAGATTCTAAAGGATCTCTGGCACCATTCATAGAACTCTTTCGGTCTCTACTTTTGGGTGATTCTTAACAGCGTCGGATAAGAACTTAATTAAGTTCGAAGTAGTGAAAGATCTTTTGAACCAGCTAGTCCACGATCTCGCCTTGCAAATCGCTAGGCTTCTGATAACCCTTCAAACAAACGCCAGGGTGACAAAAAAAGCTTAATCTTTTTTAAAAAGGTGAATCACTGTAATAGAAATCAAGCACAATTGGCTGCTAGTATAATCGGCGGATTGAGATGGGGCAAGAGAAAAGCTATGCTTCCGCTAGAGGAGATACGAAGAACGTATTGCGAAGCCTTTGGCTCGCCTGCCAATGATAATAGCAATGCGGAGAGGCTTAGATGATTTCCGCTTTTTAATTTTAAAAGAACTTCAATGAGCAGCATTTTCTATTAAATCTTGATATGTTTAGAAGACTCCCCCGTCGCGTCTATTACACCTATATAATGCTTGTCTCAACCTAGGCCATTATCCCCCGCTGTTCAAAGACTGCAACGATCGTCCTTACTCCTAAGAAAAGCGATAACGCATATATTAACAATATTTTGGAAGCCTATCACTACTATACCAGGGCCTTCCATAAGATATTAGCCAAACGTCTGTCGAGCATTACCATTAATCACTTCTTAAGTAAAACGACACTTCTTAACTAGATATTGCCGAAGCAAGCCAAAATTCAAAGATGTTTTACAAAGAAACCTCCCAAAAAGATTTGTTAAGTTACGTTCTCTTCTAGCCTAGAAAGTCTAAAAAGAAAGTAATTTTAATACTTTCCGGGAAAGACATCACGTCGTATTGGACGAGATTTTTTGTACTGAATGTGTAAATTAAATATTTAGATGAATGAGTTAGATAAAGAAATCAAAGATCCCACGTTGCCGATTTAAATTTAACATGAGATGTGGTAGTTACTCCAAGCTTCAGCATGAAGCAGAAAAACCGAAAGGACATCCTTACCTAATATACACTCCTGTAGCAAAAAATTGCTCTCATTTTGTTTGAACTGTTTGTCTTCTAATGACTGTTGTCATAACTCCAAATATGTTCTGTTCTGGGATTTATCAATGGCAGATATCATTTGTTTTTATTCGACTTAGCGTTGGTGTACTAACTAACAGATCCAAATTAAGTCAAAAAAAAAATTGCAACCATCTGAATGAGACACTAGTCGCATTTGAATCTTTGTGGCTCTGATTCCACCCTACTTGATTGATTCGATTCTGTTAGTTAGTACTCATTATTAAACCAGTTTTCAAGGTGGACACTATATGGTACTATTTAGAAACTAGAAATGGTTATTTAGAGTAGCAAGTTGTTAGGATCTTAAAGAGCTTCCTAGTATGAATTAAGAGTGCGAAACGAAATGAATTTGCTGGACAACTTGGGTTTTCCCAATAGAAAAGCCCCTGAAGTCCTAACGACTTACCGGCTTTGCAATTCCATAATTGAAATGAAAGTATGTAAAATCACAAGACTGAATCTCAGAAAAACAGCCCAATCTCATACAAACGCTAAGATTGCAAACTCATAAAGAATATCATCGTAACTAATGAGAAAATATATCAGCAATCTTAAAATCCAATTAAAAAAACAAAATTAGGATTTACAAAACCGAGAGTGACAATAAAATAAACTTCCAGAGTATGATGTTAAACAGGCGACAAAACAGAGTTTAATACAATGGTATGCCCAACTTCATTCAACAGATGCGCATCCTCGCATGCTTAATTTGCAACGAAACTCCGGAATTAAAATCTACAATTTGGTTCTATAAAAAATGTTTATATTGTGCAAGTATATGCATTGACAATCAAAGCAATACTTTCATTAGGAGAAACAAAATTAAATTTTACGCTTCGGCAGGCTATAAGAGACCAGACTGGACGACTTACAAATGCACTATGTAGGTGACAATCTAAAAACACTGTAATTGTAGGTAATAATATTAGGTTAGGAAATATATCAAAATCACATAGAAACACGAGATAACCAAAAAAAAAGTTTGTAACTAAGCATCACTTACTATAATAATATCTGAGAAGACACGCAATTTGGGCCGACGTTCAAATTAACCAATGTAATAATCGAAATACTACAGAACTTTAATAAAAAGACAACACAATTATCTTCTTGAAAATTCTTGAACTTCTATTTACGAAAAACCTAATTATCAGTTAATTACTATCCCAACAAGGTTACGTGCCGAAAATGACTTTCCACAACTGAAAAAAAAATCCTTTCGAAATCCCAAGCTAAAAAATTTCAATATTCATTTCACCTTGTCTTTCTTAAAGTAAGCAAGTCAATCATGCATCGAGTTTCTTGTTTTTTCCCCCCTATTTATATACATGTCTATCAATCATTTATTTTTAATTTTGCATTGTCAAAAAGTATTGACTTTCTTAAAAATAGCTACATGCTTATAAATAATACGCACAAATCTAAAAGTAAACTTTTATTTATTTTTTGAGATTAGGTTTGAGTTACAATAAAATAATTTAATTATTAGAGTTTAATTGCACATAATTTAATTAACTTTCTTATACCATGTGCAATAGCAACTTTTGCATCATCGCATTTTTTATGGATACAGATATTAAATTCTTTAGAAGTCAGAATTATAGACAAGCCTTCATTCTTTATTAAATTACAGTTATAAAATTGCTGAATAATTGTATGTATCCACTTGTTTATTGTTATGCAATACAATAAATTTCGAGTAATTAAGTGCGAGTGAAGTTGTTAAATCTAAACAAGCGTTTAATTATGTAGTTGATGTTTGTTAAGATACAACAGTATACAATTTGAGAATTGTATAGAAATCTCATTTAATTTTTTTATGGTACGGTTATTTTTACTGTTAACTAATGTTCATGGGTTGGAGTAAGATTAGTCAATAATTTGACCCATTATTGGTAAGCCACGAGCAATATGACTAAACCCTTAGTATTTATTGTTACATATGTTTGTTTTGAGTGAAACGTTATTGTTGTGACTCTATGGTTTAATATTACTCTTGTGGATGTAGAATGAATTTATGGAGAGATTATACAGTGTGTCCGAAAAGTATGGAATATCCTATATATCTCAGTAAATATGCATTTTATGGAAAAATGTTTCTTATAAAAGTTGTTTAGTGTTTAGTTTTACATTACAGGGCAATACCAAATAACTATTTTTTAAAAAACAAAAGCGCAACGAATAATGCTTCAATTTTTTTTTTAATGGGAAGGTATCCCTTTATTGTACTCATTTGATAGAGAATGTTTTTCTCTTTTCAATGATGTAAAACTTTGATACACTTGCATAAGTAAATTTTGATTAAAATGCAAAAAATTGTTTGAAAGTTTATTTTAATATTCATCTGTTACGAATTGAAAATTTTGTATAACTACACTCTACAGTTCATAGGTGTTCAAAGTGTGCACCATTTACATCTTGGCGATGATAAAAACGTCTTTCAAATTTGTTTACTGCATTTTGAATCTTTCTGGTGTGATAGCTCTAATCTCTTATTTTCGAGATGACTCCACGGAAAGAATCAAGTGGACTTAAATCCGACGAGCGAACTGGCCATTCTACTACCCCTCTTCTGCCTATCCATCGATAAGGGAAAGTATTATCAAGAAACTGTCGGACATTAATTCCGAAATGAGGAATAGCCCCGTCTTGTTGCAACCATTTTCTGTTATGGTTATGTGATCTAGGTCATTAGGAAATAGAACAGCTAAAGCAGGAACTAAGTCAAATCTTAAAAAATCTAGATAAGCATCCTCTGTTAAATTATGTTCTATAAAAAAAGGCCCCAAAATTTGGGTTCCAATAATTCCTGCCCAGACATTGACTTTCTGCTGATATTGGGTGTGCCCTTCTACATACCGGCCAGGATTTAGCGAAGACCAGTAGCACGTATTTTGTTTGTTAATGGTACCATTCAAACAAAACGTTGCCTCATCGGTGAAGAGGATATTTTTATGAAAATTTGCATTTTCCTGAAGCCTATGTGCTATTTCTTCGCAAAATTGCAATCTTCGATCTAAATCATCTTCTAATGATTCTTGAACTATACAAGGTTTATACGGATGCCACTTCTCCTTTCTTAGAACTTCGTGTGCAGTGGATTGCTTCAAAGTATGTTCACGACCAATTTGTCGAACAGAAACATGTAGATTTTCCACGACAGCCAACATTATATTCTCACGTTGTTCATTATTTAGAGCTTTAGGTCTGCCCGTTTTTGGACGATCTTTGACAGAACCCGTCTCATAAAATTTATGCAAAATTTTACCTACAGTAGACTGAGAAATATGGTATTCGGGGTGCACGTTATTAAACAAATTGCAAACTTCCTCCTGTGTTCTCCTTCTGTCTCCATATCCCAGCATCATTAAAATTTCGATACGATGTTTTTCCGATAAATGATCCATAGCAAGTCGTATTTTTGTAACTTTATTATCCTCACGTTAATCAAAATGCTTAAATTAATTAAACAAATAACTTTTCGCTTCAGTTCGGTTATTAACTGACATTTCTACGACGCATTCAATTGTTGCAACAAACAAAAGTGTATCACACCGACCATAATGTGATTAGATGATATTGAAAATTTAAAAGACCGCGTCTAGAAAGGTAACAGATGAATAAATAAACTTTTAAGCGTTATTCAAACAATTTTTTGAATTTTAATCAAAATTTACTTACGCAAATGTATCAAAGTTTTACATCATTACAAAGAGAAAAACATTCTCTATCACATGAGTACAATAAACAAATACCTTCCCATTAAAAAAATTGAAGCATTATTCGTTGAGCTTTTGTTTTTTTAAAAATAGTTATTTGGTATTGCCCTGTAATGTAAAACTAAACACTAAACAACTTTTATAGGAAACATTTTTCCATAAAATGCATATTTACTGAGATCTATAGGATATTCCGTACTTTTCGGACACACTGTATATGGTTTTTTTATTAAACTTGTTGTTTTTACATTGACAGATTTTTATTTTTTTATTATTTTTTTTGACTACCATTATTTGCCAATTTGATTTTAATTTTTTACTATCTTAACATAACTGGCCCCTTGAAGGGTAGCACACTTCAAAATTAAATAATAAACAATAAATAAATAGATTTAAATTAAAAATAGTATTTAAAAACACAGGTTCACTCCGATATCGGAAGTACACTAAGTTTTGTGACAGGGCGCTTGATTTCACCGCTAGACACTTTGATCTTCACAACCCTGATCACACCATCAGCGCCTGGATAACAGCTGAGAACACGACCCATTCTCCAAGTTTGTGGAGGTGTATTATCCTCCATGATTAGAACTAGTGCACCTTCTTTTAGCAAACTGGATTGATTCTGTTTCCATTTAACTCTGCATTGTAACTCAGAAATGTATTCCCTTTGCCATCTAGCCCAAAAATGCTGCACCAGCTTTTGAAGTCTGGCAAATTTAGTTAAACTGGATTCGTTGATGTCTAGAAGATTGTGCTCGGGAAGTGAAGTAAGAGGTTTTCCAATAAGAAAATGCCCTGGGGTTAATGGTTCTAAATCATTAGGATTATCTGATAAAGGAGTCAGAGGTCTTGAATTAAGTATTGACTCAATTTGAGTTAGCACTGTATAAAATTCTACAAATGTTAAGGATGCGTTTGCAAGAATTCTTTTTATATGGTATTTTGTTGATTTAATACCTGCTTCCCACAAAGAGCCGAAATGAGCAGCTCTTGGAGGTATAAACTTCCACTGAATGTGGTCGTTAGCTAAATTTTTAGTTATGAAGTCTTGATTCGATTGGTTAGCCAAAAATACAGAAAGCTCTCTAAGTTCATTACGAGCTCCCTTAAAATTAGATGCATTGTCTGAATTAAATATCTTGGGTTTACCCCTTCTAGAAATGAAACGTTTAAGAGTAGCTAAAAATATTTCAGTGGTTAACTCACTTACAAGTTCCAAATGAATTTCTTTAGTAGCGTAACAGATAAATAATGCGATATAACATTTGATAAATTTAGGATTTCGTGTTTTGCGATCTTTAACAAGAAAGAGACCAGCGTAATCTACACCGGTTTCAAAAAATGGAGAAGTAACATTTACTCGACATGCTGGCAAGTCGCCCATTATAGGAATCTGCACCTTTGGATTGTATCTAGTGCAAATTACACATTTGTTAACTATGTCTTTTGCTAAATTCTTTCCAGCAACTGGCCAGGATTCGTCACGTACAATTGCTAATAATGTTTGAGGACCGCAGTGATGTGATTTGATATGTACATGCTTCATAATAAGGCGCGTAAGAGGATGCTTTGTGTTTAAAATGATGGGATGTTTTTTAGTCTGGGAATAATTAGAGTGGTGAAGACGACCTCCTACTCGCATTATGCCTGCGTTATCGATATATGGTTTGAGAGAAAGTATTTTGCTTTTTGGATGAAGCGGTTTGCTCGATGAAAGATGTTTCAGTTCGCATGGATAAGATTCTAATTGTAACAATTTTACGAGACACTCTAATGCTTGGTCTAATTCAATGACTGATAGAAATCCTTGACGTTTTGTGTCAAAAGACGACAAACATTTGTGCTTAAATCTTAAAGCATATGCGACAAATCGTTTCAATTTTGAGAAAGTCGAGAATCTATTAAAGATTTCAGAAGCAGCAGTACTTACACAATCAGTAGAAAGATTTTTTTTGTTTCTGGAAGAACCTCTACTGATAGAGAAGATTTATCCAGTTTTGATTTTGGCCACGACGAACTATCGTCTGAAAGCCAAGAAGGTCCTTGCCACCATAAATTGCAATTGATTAGTTTTGAGGGAAATATTCCTCTAGAAATAAGTTCGCAGGGTTTTCACTAGAGCTGACATGATGCCAGTCTTTTCGTTCTGTTATTGACTGTATACCAGCTACTCTGTTTGCTACAAATGTTGTTCGATAATGTGAAGGTGATTGTATCCATTGAATTACAATAGTTGAATCCGACCAGCAGTAAATAGAGTTAAAGGTTAATGAAAAACTTGAACGAACCTTTTTCAATAAATGAGCTCCTAAGACTGCAGCACACAATTCCAATCGTGGAAGTGTAATTTTGCGCACAGGTGCTACTTTGGACTTGGC
This sequence comes from Ignelater luminosus, assembly GCA_011009095.1. NCBI lineage: Eukaryota > Metazoa > Arthropoda > Insecta > Coleoptera > Elateridae > Ignelater > Ignelater luminosus. Next base: position 62,189 of record VTPC01000417.1, read on the forward strand.
ACAGACTAGATAAACCAATATATTTCGATTATCATCGACAGATCTTGCATAAACGCAAGCGGAGTAAGCTCTTTCACTTGCATCTGTGAAGACGTGCAATTCAATTAACTGTGAATTAGGACTAACAATAAGCCTTACGATGTTTAATTCACTTAGCCTTGGAAGCTCTGATTTAAACTTATTCCATTGTGAATGAAGTTGCTGTGGAATACCCTCGTCCCAAGTGAGCTCTAACTTCCAAAGCTCCTGTATAATTAGTTTAGCAATAAGAACAACCGGTCCTAATAAACCCAATGGATCGAAGATCTGTGAAATAACTGATAGAATAGTACGCTTTGTGACACTTTGATTATTTTCAAGAGTAGGATTAACTTGAAACTGAATTGTATCAGATGATGAATTCCACATTACGCCCAAAGTTTTGGTGCTTTCGTGCTCCCCTAATTGAAGAATACTACAATCTGTTTCAGATGAAACATGGGCTAAAACCTTTCGGTTATTCGATACATATTTCCTTAATTCAAATCCTGCTGATCCCAAAATAAATTGTATCTCCTGCTGAAGCTGTTGGACTTCTTCAAGACTGTTGCCTCCAGTTAACAAATCATCGACATAAAAGGAGTTTGAAATAGCAGAACATGCTTTAGGAAATTTATGTTTGTATTTTTCGGCTAAAAGCATAAGACATTTTATGGCTAAATAAGGAGCTGAGCTTGTTCCATAGGTTACAGTGTTCAACTCATGGCAAGAAATTTCATCAGAAGGTTTTTCTCGCCAAAAAACTCGCTGAAAGCGACGATCTTCTGGTCTAATTTTTATCTGCCTGTACATTTTGGCAATGTCTGCAGATAAAACAATAAGATATTGTCTAAAATTAACTAGAATAGAAAATAAATCCCGTTGCAAAGTTAGTCCTACAAACTGAAGTTCATTCAACGATATATTGGCATCTGATTTAGCATTAGCATCAAATACTACCCTAACCTTTGTGGTAAGGCTAGTATATTTAACAACTGGATGATGCGGTAAGTAAAAACTTGGAAAATTATCGACTTCTGACATTTTAATTTTACTCATATGAAGGAGCGATTCGTATTCTCGCATAAATAAAATGTATTCACCTTTTAATGAAGGATGTTTGTTCAGCTTCCTTTCTATGCTGTAGGGCCATAGTTCTAGAATCTCCTATTTGAGATGGATTTGATTTAAAAGGAATAGATACAACAAACCTACCACTTGCATCCCTATAAGTATTTTCTAAGAAATGTTGTTCACAGGCTACCTCTTGTAATGATAAATTAGGTTTTATTTGAAGAGGTTCATCAATTTGCCAGAATCTTGACAGATCTTGTTTTAAAGAATCGAATGAGCCTTGGTCGGCATAAAAACTAAATAAAGTATTTGAGTTAGAAGAAATATGGTTTAATGATTTTGGTATGTGCATTTTGCCTGATAATACCCAACCTAATTTGGTTTTTTGAATAATGGTATTAGTGTTATTAAATATCGGGAGTTGTCCAATACAATGTAGATTATAGAAATGCGCAGCTCCAATTAAAATGTCAATAGGACCTGCTTGATTGAAATCTGGATCTGCTAATCTCAGATCATCTGGTATTTCCAGAATTGTTGCAGGAAAAGATATGCTTGGTATTTTATCAGTAATTTGAGGTAAAACAAGGCACGATAAATTTAAAAAGAAATTAGAATGTTTAGATAAAATTCGAACGTTTGTTTCAGTTTTAACTTCAGACTGCATATTGCCTACTCCTGAAATACAAAATTCCACAGGTGTAGTTTTTAGATTAGTACTACAGTACTAAAACAAATAAGTCAAAAAAATGGAAAGAACTGACCTCAATGTCGATAATCCAATAATGATTGTAACCTGAAGCGTGATGCAGTTAACGGCACGATGCTGGTATTCTCATTTGAAACCACTGGGGCTCTTCAAGCAAGATCCGGAGTCGAAGGACCAAAAATGTTGTGATTCTATGGTTTAATATTACTCTTGTGGATGTAGAATGAATTTATGGAGAGATTATATATGGTTTTTTATTAAACTTGTTGTTTTTACATTGACAGATTTTTATTTTTTTATTATTTTTCTTGACTACCATTATTTGCCAATTTGATTTTAATTTTTTACTATCTTAACAGTTATCGTATTGAAAAATGCGTTATAGAGCATTTCCAATTACTGGGGTTAAATTAAAAATTAATTGCACACATCAATTAGTGTACGACATTTCTAAAATAACGGAAATGAACGCAATTAGATAGGACAGTGTTTGTAAATGAAAATACAGTGGTATATCCAGGATTGCGTCATGAATCATGAGAAAATCTAAGATATTTCTTATGCTAAAGCACAAAAATGATACTTTTTTACCGTTATAGTGAACGGTATGACTAACCATCCGGTTATTAATAAAATTAATGGCACGACTAACCTTTACTTCAAATTAAATGAAAATATTCTTTGACAACCAGCACCTCCAAACTTATTAAAATAAGCACGTGTGTCGACTATTGATGATTCTTGAAGAAAAAACTGTTTACAACTAATTTTTAGAATTTTTTACTTCGATATTTTCCAAACATGTAACTTCCATCTTATTAAGACTCATTAGTCTATTACATGCATATGACGCGTAACAGAACAAGATTATTCAATTTTTAAAACCAACATACATAGCTTTGGCTACATTTAAAAACCAGCAACACGTTTGTCTGGTTATTATAAAAGGTGTTAAAACATAATTTGCAGATATTACTACAGAAAGCAGTAAAACTCGCTTTCTACAACGGCAATTAAATTTCAAGGCATTTTCCGTTTCCTTTTAAAATGGACATCATCCTGCGAGAAACTGTAAACTGAAAATTGTTTATTTCCGTAGGTAGCGGACTGGAACGATACAATTCCACACAGCAACCTACAGCTTTAGGATACCTAACGATAATAAATAACAACTAGGACGTCACAGATCTTAAGCATGGATTATCATCTTAAGAATAACAATCATCGATGAAAAAGAGAAAATTTAGCTGGGAAACAAAAATTATGGATTGTTTTTAGGAGAAGGAGATTATCACCAAAGGCAAGGTAATTACATTCTTTTTTTCTTTCTAATAGTATTCGTTCTATTTATTTATTTTTTATAATAATCATTATTATTGGCCCAAGTGTAAGCGCACTAATTCGGATAACAAAATTTTTAATTTGTTCCCCAATTTTTCTATGGTTTTCCGAATACTTTTATTTACTTAATTAAAAGAAGTTGTTTTCACTTTTAATAAGCTAACTAGAGCAGAGCCCACAGCCTAATTACCGCCAAGTCAAAAGTAGTTCAAATTTAACTATTACTGTTCTTTATTGGTGCAGAAGAAAGGTTATTTTGTAGGGAAAAAAACACTTGGCCATGTTCACATTCTAATGATCAGAGAACATTTTTAACTGTAAACAAGACACATAGATTTTCGATCAGTGTTGTATTGCGTCACAAGTAAACACATTGACTTTTATATTTTTCAACGGATCCTAACCTCATCTGTTTATCTCTCCTCAATTTTCTTCCAAGATCGTGAAGATTACATCTAGATTCTGCATTCTTGTTTTCTATCCAGTTTGTGTGGATTCTAACTTACTTTCGGGCTGCACAGATTCCGTGGATTTTCTTTTCTCTTTTACTTTCTTCCAAGATTGTACAGATTGTTATACATGAGATTAAATAGTCCGTAGTGCAAAAAATGTTCAGTCGATTCCTCCAGGTTATTCTGCCAACCGTCATTGTCGATTGATAGCACAGCCAGATGGACGTCCATGTCATTGGAAAGGACTAAACCTACTGTCATTGGATGAATGCTTTGTCCACCACAACGTGTGGATGTGATGGTGCGGTTCTAAGAAGAATTGTTTGTTTGCCACCAAATACAACTGCACCGGTATCCCCATATAGTATTCTGTTACGAGCACACCAATCATGAAGAGCATAACCCATAACTTGTCACTCCGTAACAGCAACATCAGCACGCCAAGACCACACCATCCGGTTTACATCACAGCACCACCTTTACAAACAGTTTGGCTGAAGAAGACATAGTTCCTATAACAGTCTTCAGCTTGAATCCTCTGTCTCTTTTATGCAAATTGTGCAAATTTTATATTTTCCTTCAACAAGTCCTGCAGATATGATCCAGCCCAGGCTGTGCACAATCAGCTTGAAACCATTTCTGTTTTTCTTTATTTTCTTCCAAAATAACACAGTTACTCCTGATTTAAGAACACCCAGAACGTGCACTCCACTCAACCAAAACATATCTAATTTTTACTTCATTAATATTTTATAGTTTGTTAATCAAACCAATGGCGATGATAGCAAGACTCATACAGTTGTAGTTATTTATGTATCGCAAGGTCATATTGATCGTTGTTGTGTTATCCAAATGGTAGTAAATCTAGACCTTCTGGGGCCTAAACTTAATTGTCATTCTTTAAAGTAGCAAAAGGCAAGCTTTAGAACTATGGGCGCATCCTGATACGCTCAGCAGCTAATTCAGCGGAAATTTTGTCAGCGAATGCTAGGTATTAGCAAAAAACGATTCTCTGAATGACTTTGATGCTGCAACTGCGACAGTCTTACGTGTACGCTGTACTTGTCTTTTCTAATTTACTTCGATATTAGGAAACTGTCACCGCCATTATTATTAACAGCGCTAACTCGGTCTAGAATTTAATTTAAATCCTGGGTAAAATCCTCAGCAGCTTTGTTTCAGAGGTATAGCAACTTGTCCATTCGGGGAACTTGAGCGTTGCAATCTCGGTCGCTGCACATTCCTAAATATACCCATAACTGATTGTTAGGAGACATTAATACGTAATAAAGACAGAATCAGACGCAGTGTCTGATATGTGCAGTAATTATCTGACAATTATAATATCAAAGTGTAATGATAGGCACGATTCTAAAATTATATTGATTTTGGAATCTACACGTCCACTAAATTTATTCTTTAGAACATTCTTTGATAAATAGATCTTGATGTTTTTTATGTTGCCCCTCTGTATTCAAAATTACGCAGCCACTATCGTTTTTAACCCAAACAGTAGTGCTACGAAATTATTTCGAAATCGAAGAATTTCCATTTCCCATTTAGTCTAATTCTGGTTTTTAATGAAAAACGAAACACAATGATTATTATTATTACTATTTTCATGTTTTTATCTGTCTTTACATTAATTTACTTTCAGGCGAGTAAACTAATTAATTTCGTTTCACTGTAACGGTATATGTTCTTGACACCCATAACGAACCGTTTTTAGCCTTAGGACATTACTTTTTTATTTTTATGACTTTATGAGAGTGTTAGATAATAATTAGAATTACACTCCAATATGATACAATAATTATAGCTTTTATGCGCATTTAATCGGCCATTCCTAAATCATCATTTCGTAAGAACTTGCAAATGCACACTGATGATGAAGATAATTACTTCTTTTTATGTCCAATTTTGCAATTTAGTCTAATACAATATCCCTGTGTATATATTACAAATTGTGTGTTATTAAAATACATTCTCTTTATTTGTATGTAAATCGAGTGCAGGATTTTATTAATAATTAAATGCAAATCCTATACGTATACTGACTAATTGGAGGAATCGTGAAAGTTCTAAATGACTTCTGTTATATAATACTAGAACTTCAATATTGTGCGGAATATAATTTCTAGTTGTTTTGCTTCTAGAGTCAGATAATGTTTAATCCCACACCGAATGAGAAAACAATGTTGAATCATACGAAATTATTGCCATTGTGTTTTGATATGTTTATTAATAATTATCTTGTTTTTGCCTTTTTTGTAAATTTCGCTGGTAGCTGTGTTGGTTGACAATGTTAAGATAATAAGAATATTAATTTATTAAATATTTAGTCATTGCTTTAATACCTTTCAATTTTTATGTTAATTTATGCGTTGGTTGTCAATACAACTTCATTCACTAATCCAACTAGCTTACCTTATGCTAACGTAATTTTCTTTATTTTCAAATTATTTTAATTGCAAATGAACTTCAAGTTTTCTTTTAGATAAGTTGCATAGACCATTGAGTATGTATTGAAAGCAAAGGAAGAAAGCTATTCAGTTAGGCTTCAAACGGATTTTGGACAAGACTTTCAATAGGAAAAAAAAGTTACTTATTGCTGAAATGAGCATCAAAAGAATCCTCAAACAATATTATCATTAAGAATCATCATCTTGAACTTTTCTGAACTTGTCTGTAATTATGTTCAACATTCGGGTTGCTATCAGTCTAAAAATTTGAAGATCTTTATTTAGAAAATTAATTATTATACAAACCCCAACCATGTAGTCGCAACAGAAGCAAGCAAAAACCAACAGGGACTGTATTCAGAAAAAATGTTCTTGTAAAGCAGAACACAAATCAAACATCGAGAGACTGATTAAAATTAGCTATTTCTTCACGTGTTACAAACTCCTATGGTCAGGTCGGCCATCAAAACATATTTCGAGAAATTTTCTTGAGCGCTAGTTTTCTGGAAAACAAATTCAGTTTTGCTAATTTTCTTTGTTTCTTCCGCTGAGTTATTTCCAAACTCGATTTGGTCACATATCTTTTTGCATGTACTATTTTCATTGAAATTCCTTCATTTGTTACGTGTTCCATCCTTAATATCTTATAACTTCGTCCAACAAAATCCACTTGCATGATATTTAGTCTTTTGATCATCTTCCATGCTTCAACTCCACACAGCAAAACATTCAGCACTATCGCATCGTATATACTTATTATACGAAGATTTTTCGTGACGACGAAATGAGATTGGGATTTAGTCTTTCAATTGCGTAATCGCCTGCATAACTCTTCTTGTTGCATCTTCTTTGCTATTTTCCTCATCCTAAGTACTTGTCTTGTTATGAACATCTTTCATCTGTTACTGTTGCTAAATCCATAATCTTGTCAACGTTGAACATTTATATGTAGTTCATTTTGTACGTTTTTGTTTGCCTTCATAGCGTGTAATCGACATCATATTCATCACTGCCAGAATTGTCTGGTCATCCGTAGAGGATAACGTAAGCAATGATCGTCATCATTTATCCCCATACCATACTAGTTGGTAGTCTGTACAGTCTCGTAGATTTAGAAAAAATAAACCCTTATACATTTCTAAGAAGTTCATGTTATTTTAATCCAGCTGTTCCTAAGTTACGACAATTTGTGAAAACAAATGAAGATCATAATCTATATTCCTTCAAGAATATCTGATAGATTACGCATCTGGTACTTTAGAATACCGTAGGTCATCAATTAATGCTTTGTACAGAGACGAATTAGAATTCAAAATTACTAACTTTATTAATATAATGCGATGTTACTTTCAGACGTTGACAACCCTCCAACACTTTTTGATCTAAGAAAACTTCTCGTCCTTAAAGAGGGGTTGATTATGCCTCGGTTAACTACTTTTATCGTCGGAAGCGTTAGGGGTCAGCAAGGGGTGCGATAAGATAACAGACTTAAAGCACCTAAAACCAAGAAACGAGTCCAAGCAATACTCGATTACCTTATTCGAGTTCAACGGTAATGCACAGTCGAGACAAATCGTGGCCCGGAGTTTATCACATACACGATTTTGAAAGCGAGAAAATCTATATAGGGTGATTCTAAAACTGAACGTAATATTCTAAGATTTTTATTAAAGATAAAGCTACATCAATAAAATTCCCATGTAATCAAGTAGTTATTTACGTACCAAGGGAGGAAAGTAATTTCTTGCAGTCGAGACTGTAATATTACTTACTCCCGTGGGACATACAACATTTTTTCGCCCGTAAACTAAATTCATTTTCGTTTGGAACAGGGACGTTGATTCATTGCATCCCTTGGGACGTTATAAGGGCGGAAATAGTAATTAAGTACCAAGGGAGGAAAGTAATTTGTTACAGTCGAGACTGTAATATTACTTACTCCAAGGCAAACATCAGATTGTGAGTAGTGGAATTTCGTAGAGTTAGCAAACGCTCTGACAGCCTATATAATACTATGGATGAAGATTTGGTAATCAAAGAAGAAATCAAACATTCATTTATACATAATATTAAGGATTACTTATATCTACATTACAACATTGAAACAGAAGAGAGTGGAACGTACAACATTTTTTTGCCCGTAAACTCAATTCATTTTAGTTTATAACAGGAACGTAATGATTCATTACAGCCCTTGGGACGTGATAAAGGCGGAGGAGATTGTTACAAACCATAGCCGAGCATGAATTGGATGTGATATGCGATAGTGGCATCGTGTCATCCCAACAGGTTCTGTCAACTGTGTAATATGTGGTTTTTGGTTGCTCTTGTTAAGCATATCTTGAATGCTCTTTTTATTTATTTGACTTGAAGAAATAATCTATACAGCAGTTACAGAAAAATGTGATCCCATAAGAGTTTATGAATATTTAAAAATCAGAAAACTTCTCTGCTCTACCTTTCTCTCGGTTAGCTGAAGTGAGTCTTGAGTCCTACATTATCCATCTTAGTTTGTTGAACCTACTTGGATTGACTCTGCAACTAGATTCTGATTTTAATAATTTAATAGTTTAAATAAAACCTGACAGCCAAAATTTGCTGGAAGAGTGGTCAAGCCCAACCTCATTTGATTTCTAAGTTGGCCACAATCATCAAGTTCGAGCTATAGTATTCCAAAAGATATAGTGCGTTTATGACTTAATTGCTACTAAGCTTACAGTAAATTTTACAAGTTCGTCACAGCAGGGTGTCATAAATCCGCTTACCTATGAAGACCTTTTCCAACATTGACACAGGGTGATATTGAAAAAGTTTTACTTTCGCAAATACTTTTGAACTAAAATGTTAGAAAAATAAATTATTTCAATACGGTCCTTGGTTTAACCTAATCGTCTCTGACACGTGCCACTACTTGTATTTGTTGATTTTTATGAGAGACTCGCTGTGAAATACTTAAGTAGTCAAAGTCATAAATGCACTATATCTTTTGGAATACTATACCTACACCAGATTTCCTCCTTCCAATTGTTCCTGTCTTTCAAAGTAGAGCCTATAGTAGGAGCACACAACAATAAGTCAAATCGAATGTTCGAATCAGCAATCCTGACACATGTTTCATTTCGTAGTCACAATGGCTGATAATTACCATGACTTACTACATATTACTCTTTCCTCCTTCAAAACAGATTTCTTTATGTCCATAGTGTGGAAAATAAACAAATTATCATTCTTTATCTTTCTAAAACTCAGTACTCCAGCACTGCCAAGAAAAACCCTGTTGGGACTCTATTGTTCAGTACGCCTAATGACTAGAAACTCTTGACTCTGATGGTTAGTATGTAACCTAGTACGAGTCAAAGAACAATAAAACTCGACGCCAGGTCAACCCTTTGGAAGTCAGCAAGGTTGAAAAAGGTTGCTTATTATAGAAAATAATGAATCTTACCTTGAAAATAGTACATACATCAATATCATTCCTGCATTTATTGAACAATCTCAGTATACATTACCTAGCTCCGTTCAACATTGCTTATGTCTGAGAACTATTCAAATTATTGTAGTTAGTAGTTGTCATAAATATTTGTTAGTATGTTTTTGTCGGTTTGAGGATCTCAGCCTCATATACCTGTACAATAATCAGCCACTGATAGAAAAAGTCGCATATTAATTTGATTATTCCTATGAAGTGTTTACAAGAAAAAGAGATTCTGATTTTGGTCTACCTTCGTTACCATCTAATCATCGTAAAGTTGAGTTTCTGAAATACAATTGTCCTATTGATTTTCATTCTTTCTTATATTGCACGTATTGTCAATTAAAAATATTTCTCTGTTGGGTCTTAAAAAGTCTGTCCATGACCATATATTGTGAAGCTTCACTTCTATATCTATTTGAATTTGACTGATACTTACAAGTCCAGTTCCACATCTCAAAAGCTCCAATTGTGAATTCAGATTCCTTTAGATTGTTGTTTTCTACAAATTCCGTCTTGGGTAGTTAGTCTGTTACCCAAATCGAGTTTTCATGCAAAATGTGTTTAACTGGGATATTCCTACTATTACTCTGTTACCTTCTATGACCTATTTTCAAGGATCACAACTTTCCATCTTTTGGCATGTATCAAAGAGCTTGTTGCTGTTTGCGTTTTACGTTGCAAACGTGAACTAAATAGTTAGAAACTTGAATACAACCGAGTATCCTCATTTTAGTTTTATTTCCATCGAAATAAATTTTTACTGAATAAAAGGAATAATGGCGTTTAACACGCTAAACGTTTGCTTTCATGGTTAACAATAAGTAGATTATTAATCTAGTTCTCGCCATTATAAGAAAAACATTAAGAAATGTTACATCAAGAGTTAAGAATAAATGTAAAACTAAATCCTTTTGTCTCTTTCAAGGATTTCATTAGCTAAATCAAATAATGTTTGCTTTAATGCGTTACAGAGAAAAGAAAACAAAAAGAATAATAATGAAAAGTATGCCTTTTTAAATTAAATTAACGAATCAGTGAAAAATAACTAGAACGGAAAGATTGGACGTACTTTTGCTGCGACGCTAAACATAATTTTTACGCTATACACATAATCAACCATTCCTGATGATGCTTTTGTACTATTTCCACGTTAGTGAAGCTTTTAACAAAGAGAGCACAATATAAAGTAAACAAGCAATCATATTAAACTTTTAATTGGGAAAACAATGACTTTAGAAAATTTAGACGTGAATTCTATGAAGTTTAAATTAAACATTAACTTTAAATGCAGATTTATTAGGACAAACTTTTAGTTCAGTTGAAAGGTAGAGTAGGTGCGGTTTGACCGCCTATTTCAATCTGTCCTATGTAAATATTCATTGTTAAAACTAAATTGTTTTTAAAGTAACAAAAAGTACGTTTGGGATTTGATTTGTAAACTCGTTTTTGATTTTATGTATAATAATTTTCTAAACTACCGTAGTCGTTGCAACAATCACTCTATTCATACATAAAACTAACAATTTGTACCGATAGAAAAGTTTGTCTCTTACAACGATGAGATCCCGTTATGCTTCATATGGTCAATATAGCGTTACATCATGGAAGCTTCGGGCCATTGACTTAAATCTTCTTTAAAACGAGTTTCATACATGTCTCGTGAACCACATTTTCTTCTATCTGTCTATAAACTAATTTTAAGTGACGATGATTAATTTTCTTTTTTTTATATAGGTCATGCGGCGTCGCGGGATTTTAAGCGTCTTAGCTGCAGCGACGCTTCTCAGCGCCGTGTCGGCACAATGTCCTTGGCAAAGGGAAGTTCCAGAACTCCAATCTTCCTGCTTGTGTTCATATAATCTAGGACATGAATTATCAGTGCAATGTGATATGGTGGACTGGCAAACACTTCTTGCGGCTTTAAATCAATATGCAACGCACACACCATTAGACCTACTTTATGTAAATAATTCTACAATAGGAACTTTAACCGATTCGGTTTTCGTAAATTTAGAAGTGCATAACATTCAATTATCCGGTTGTAAAATAAAAAAAGTGTCTAGTGAGGCTTTTAAAGGCCAAGAACAGCATTTAAAAAATCTCAATCTGCAAGAAAACGATTTAACGGAAGTGCCGGTCGAAAGTCTTCGTTTAATGCGGACATTATCGTTGCTGGATTTGTCTCATAATCGTATAACTGAAGTGCCTGATGGGGCGTTTGAAACTTTAAACAAACTTGCGACTTTAAAATTATCCGACAACAACGTAACTTTACATCACGGAGCTTTACGGGGTCTCGAAGGATCTTTGAAAAATTTAAATCTCAAAGGAACGAGACAAAAAGAAATCCCCATCGCAGCAAGGGGATTAAGAACGTTAGCTTTCTTGGATTTGTCCCAAAATACAATAAGAAAGCTTCCAGGTCCTGATGGAATGAGTACTTTTGACGGATTAGATTCGTTAACTGCTTTAAATCTTGAAAGAAACCTTATACAAACATTAGAGGATAACGCATTCTTTGGAGTAAGATCGACACTTAGTTCTTTGAGTTTGTTAAATAATCTTTTACCAGATTTTCCATCTGCTGCGATAAGTACTTTATCGGAATTGCGGGTATTAGATATTGGATTCAATTTATTGACAGAATTACCAGAAAGTGCATTCAAAGGAAACCCGTCATTAACGCTTTTAGCTTTAGATGGTAATCCTTTATCAACAATTCCATTTGGAGGGTTCGCTCATTTAAATAATTCGCTTCGTGGATTAAGTCTTGGTGGTCGCTTCTTACATTGCGATTGTCGACTATCGTGGATTATAGACTGGATTCGTAATGGTGATCTTCAAGTTACCAGTAGGGAGAGAAATCCACAATTTTGTGGAAGCCCTCCGAGATTTAGAGATAGGGGTTTTTATACAATTCAACCAGAAGAATTGAGTTGCAGTAATAAAAATGAAGCTGTAGGGGTAGCAACCGTAGTAAATGAAGATTTAGAAGATGTATCTATCGCTGAATCTATTCCTTCCGCAAAATCAGCTACTACAACAACTAATGAACCATTCACAACTTCTGTGTTAACAACGACAAGTTCAAGTACGTCTTCAGCAACCACCATCACAACAAGCGTAAAATCGACTAGTGTAAGTTCAAGCACAACAGCGAAAGTTTCTATGCGACCGATTCGTACTACAACTACACCCCCTTGGAGACAGAATGCCAATTCACGACCCTCGCTAGTTATGGGTTATCCTCCAAGAAATAAGGCGGAAGAAACTACAGAAGTCATCGTCAAGAATGCTTATCGACAAGATAATTCCGTTATCATTCAATGGGGCTCGGATACAGCAAACATCTTAGGATTCAGAGTGGTTTATCGGCTGTTTGGAGATAAAACTTTCAAGCAAGGACCTCCTTTAGAAGCCAGCGAACGGGAATTTAAAATAAAAAATGTGCCCACACAGGTTAGTTAATTGTTTCCTTGACTGGTCTCTAGATTACATTATTAAACAGCAAAGTTGAATTCTGTCGTGCGCTACATTTCTCATTGCGATTTGTTTCTTACAAGTGCAATTACAATTGCATAAAATAGAAATGTGGTAGTACATGCAAAAGAATTTCAAATAAGTGTTTCTTATTTTAAGTAGGACATACACCACATCGCACGACTTCATTTGTTTGTAAAACGCTTATTACCTTGTTAGATACTATTACCGACCGTGCGAAAGTAACTATAATTATTATTGAATGCCAATATTATGTTTCATTACTCGCTATTTAATGATTCAACTATTTACACTAACTTTATAAAAGATCAGGGCTCTATTTAAGTTGTTCCGCATATACTGCAGAAAAACCGTATTTCCTCTAAGCCATTCTTTCCTTTCTTTTCATAATTAGGAGCTTTATATAAAGTAAGCCTTCACCTACAGTAAAGCATAAAAGAATAGAATTAGAATTGTTCATGCATTACTAACTTTAATCTGCGTTTCATAAAACATTCAATGTTACATATAATAAAATGCACCAAACTAACCAGGTGGTGGCCTTTGGTTGTGATAAAAAGTGGTAGTAAATGAATATTTTAAAGAATCACACTCTATCAACTAGAAATGCATCTTAAGTACAACTTCACTATTTTTATTATTAACAATCAACTAAATATAAGTATCTTGGCATACAAGAATAATTAATCAAGTTTTCTTCATCTTCAGGAATGCATTGTGGTCTGTGTGGTATCTCTAGAAGAGATAAACGTAACACCAGAATCAGTTCCATATTCCCAATGTCGAGAAGTTCGCACTGTAACATCAGCCACTTCCAATATGGATAAAATCACCATAGCTGCAAGCGCAGCTATTTGTGGTACAATTGTGGTCGCCGTCATAATATTCGTCGCTGCATCGCGAAGACGTTCCAGAAAAATGCACGAGCTTCACCAACAAAAATTGGATGTCAAACACGGACTCCCAATTGCCGGTTTACCAGTTAACTGCTGCGGCGGTTTAGGACCAGCACCTAGTCCTGGAGGACCCTTATCATCACTGGCTACTCTAAGCGCTTTTAATAATAATAAGGTGCAATAAAATTTTAATTACAAAAGAATAAAAATACTTATAATATTAATTTCTTTAAGGATTGGGATCAAGTCTCAACTTATAGTACACAAAGCACAAGAAGACCTGTGATGTATCCAATCGAGCAACCTTCCTCACTTCAAGATGATTTACGTTCTCATTTCAGTTCAAAAGGAAATAAAACACGTTCTATTGCAGATGGTCAATCTCAGCATAGTTTTTCCAACCATTCTGGAAGATATTTATCTTCCGGTGCGTTCCCCACAAATCTTTTAGCAGCAAGACAAGGTAAAATGTGTTACCCTAAACGACCTTAAATGAATGCAAAAGATTTTAAAATTCCACAGACTTACGCCAATCACGACAGTCATTAGCTCTGCAGTCAGACCGTCTCTCTCGCACCTCACATCAAATGTCACATGCACCTGCTCATTCAGTATCATCATCGACAAGACGTACTAGACCTAGGTCACGTTCACGAGATCATCATAGACCTAGCAGTCGTTACAGTACGGCTGGGTCTACTCATACACTTAATAACTATTGCGACAATTCTGACAATTGGACTGATCATGATATGGACATTTACATGGCTCGTAACCCGACAACGAGAGGTGGTCTTGTACCTTTGTAAAACGTTCTTGTTCTTTTGTTTTGTTTTTTTTTTTTTTAACTTGAAGATGATACCTAAAGTGTTTATATAAATCAATGGTGCCTTGTGGTAATAACGTTTTGTTTTCATTTAGGGTGATAAACTTGATGTTGATGGCTCAATTTTATTTTAATCTTTACATTATGAGTAAGTATAAATAAGTACTATAAATATTATTTAATTGCAATGCAATAAGAATGTTTTTGTATAAGTACCATAAATTATTCGTACACTTAAAACTAATATTTTATACTGATATGATGTAATTTGTAAAATTTTTATTAGGTTAATATTAATATAATTACAAATAACCATTGTGTTTGTTTTTTACAAAAACTTGTACATTTTTTTTCTAAAACTCTTTAATTTATAGTAATTGTTTTTCTTTCCTTTCCAACTTCAAATTTTAAAACATCGTACAAACAGAAATGGTATAATAATCTGAACTTGAACTACATAAGTGCAAATAATTTTTAATTCAAAGAAACCCAAAAGCTTTATTACAACAAACAGATTTCCAATAATGAAAGCCCTAAAGCAAACAGAAATAACAGAAGTCTTGACATAATTTAACAAGAAAAATGATTGTTATATATCTTTTTCATTATTATTTCAAGTAAACCGGGATTTTTAAAAATCTTTAAAATCTAATGTTCGATGTTAAAATTAAATCACTTGTGTCTATTACTATAAAATATCTGATATTTCATAGTCAATACCATCATACCAGAGATGGAAACAGAGATGAGGAAACAGTTGGACTTAAAACATGCTCTATCCTACAAATTTATTTCCAAATGAATGTTCACAGGATTAGTAATTAAATAATAATAAGTTAAATTACTTAGATGATGTTATTAGTACTCTGCCACCATGTGGATGATTACTTCTGATAAATGATTCTAATCATCCCTTTCTAATGTTGGACTGAAGTTTCTGAAATTACATTTAGGTTATGTTCACCAATTATTTCCAATTTTTTATTTTTAGGTGGAATCATCAAAAATTAATTTTGTTATACAAATACATAAAATTTTAAGCTGTACAAACTATGTATATTAAATTCATGTTCAAGATAAAGTGCAGTAGTAAACAATTATCGGTGAATGATTGTCTCACATCTGCATTGTGACTGGCCACTAAGTATCGGCAGTAAGGCCCTATACAGTGCATCAGCTGCTTGGTCACTTGCATTTGTTTTGCATGCACTCTATCTTCAATGTAGTGTAGTTAGAACAGAAAAACAACTAAGGTTGCAAATGTATCATATTAACACAATTTTTATTAAATTCTGATTTAGCATACAAGAGAATTATCTGTTTAATTGGAAGATAAGATTAGAATCACTTTATACTTGTCAGTCTGTGTTAATTAATTAATGCTTTTAGGTATTATGATAAAACCATCAATTGCGTAATAAAGTTTTTGTAAGCGAAGTATGTCCACATGATTAACAGTAAATACCTGCTACAGCTGCTGCCAGGATAAGTAACTGCATGTGAAGAATGCTTTTACAACAAAGAAATTAGAAAATTCCTCTTTCTCTTATTAGGAATTATTTTGCATTGTGATTAATATCTGAAAATCTAATTAATTGTGTATTAGGTCTGATATTATTTACTAGTTACTCTGTTCTAAGATCTCAGCAAATCCTTTTACTAATGTTTAAAATGGCTAGTTTATAATTATTACTATTAAATAAAAAGATTTATTTACTTCTGGCATTTCATTTGCAGCTCACAAATATGTGATCAGAAATTAGATCACTTGGAATAGTCCATGATTAGATTTGCTTAGTTGACACTACTAGTAGGCATATTCTTTTGTTGTGATCTAAGTAAACCAATTTAATCTAACTAATCCAAATCATTACGATGCACCTATTGATGTACATGACATTTTTAAAAAGTTAGGTTAATTTCAAAGAAACTAGAAATGAAAGACTAATAGAATGATTTTCTTCATAGAAAGTTAGAGAATAAAAGATAAGGAGCGATAAAACTATTGAATTTAAAAACACCCACAGGTCAGATTTTATTTAAAAATTCAATTGTTACATAAAATAAGAAGAATTACATTTAAATTTATTTTAGTTTTTTCTGAAAGTTTTAATGTATCTGTATAAAATTTTGTACACAACTATACAGGGTATTGAAAAAATGTCATCTACTATTGTTTGTTCAATGAACCATAGACTGATTCACATCATTTTTAGGCACAAAACATGTAATCAGTGATCAATAAAAGATGCAATCACAGTGCTACTCTTGATATCAGTGAAAGAACTGTTACAACAAAAATTGATATCTTCATCCATTTCAAAGATACAGTCATTTTTGTAAAAATAATATGATAACACTGAACAACTGAAGCAAAACAACTGAAATGTGTTCATAGCATTTAAGCAATCAAATAGAATGTTGTGTTTTGTTTCATAGGTTAATGATTTTATTTCTTTCAACAATAAATGAATAAACGAGCACAATACAATCGATGCTTTCTAAAATACAAACAAGAAATGGCACCCGAATTGTTGAAGAACATCCAGTGTTTCATTACAAACAACCAAAGCCCCATGTCTATACAAACATTTGTTCCTGAAATGTAGAATATGTCTTGGAAAAAATGAAAGACTGCAGACAATCCATGTTTATTGCTGATTGCCCATTCCTGAGATCCAAAAGATGTTAAAAAAAAACGAAAACACCAAAGAACAATTGGCAGTGATCTCCAAAGTGTCTTCCACCAATCTAATACCAATCTTGGTAGTATTTACCAATTTTGAGACAAGAATCTGTTAAGCACTTATCTGAAGAAGTGATCCAATGGTTCTTGACACTTTTCAGTATACCTTAAGATTCAGTCAGTTCCTTGTTATTAAAAAGTTGTTCCTCCTTCATTAAAGTACTCAAAGAGGAGAGTTCTTTTTGTAAGGATTGATGACAATCATCTTCCAAATTCTATCTACCTAATTCTATTGTTAAACAGTTAATCCCCATTAACATTCAATAATGCTGAAGTTCTGCCATTTTTAATTTGGAAATAATGTCAACAATAATTTCATGTTTTACCACATTGATGCTGATCTTAGCTTATTTTCCCATCTAGAATTTCTTCGTTTAAGTGAACTTTTATTGTTTAGAATTTTGTAATCTTCAATTTTCTTGCATTTCAAGTTTAGGGTCTGTTGAGTTTTCTTATAAGATTTGATTTTGAATTGAACTTAGAATATTTCTATTCCCGCTGAGGCAAGCATCGTAAGAAAAAATGAAAGTGAATCTTGGATATACCGTAAATGTGTCAAATAATACAGTATATTTATTATAGAAGACGTTGTTTCAACATCCTGCCTTCTTTTTAAAGGCAATCTGCAAGGTTATCAAATCTTCGTACAGTTTATCGATATTCACTGTTTTGACTGCTTTCAAATTGCATTCTAAAAAATGTGTTATGGAGATTCTTCTTCTCCACATAGTGAGATGATTCCTGCATGTGTAGTTTTTTTCTTAAATGCAGCGTACATTGCATGGTTGCTTCTTATTCTACAAACTGTTTGTATAAAATCACAGTTTGTAATTTGACTAAACCAACGTATAGAAGATACTTACATCTAGTTGAATTTGCTTCAACAAATTTGTTAAATTGAAAGACTACAATTCAAAAACACACCAATCTTCAATTTTATTTTTATGGAGTTAACCTCACTTTTTTAAATGCCAATGTCATTTCACTCATCAATATTTCAGTTATATGGTATACCCTATCTCATTTCTATAATTCCAATCCATTTCAAATGTTTAGGGTTTTAGTTGCATGCACTGTTATACCCCAAACTTATTTATATTGGTGTTACTAGAAAATCTTCTGTCAGACGAATGTCATATGTCAAAATAGGGTTAAAATGCAGTAAATTCGCTTTTATGTGCAAATCAGTTTGATTACAATTAATATTGAAGTAATAAACACAAAAAATAAATTTTTATTTTAAATAATAAACAAACAACAAAAGATAACTACGAAATGCAAACATTTACCTCTTCTGAATGATAATCTAGCCTCTAATTTTAAATAAAAACAAATAACAATATTGTCAACATTTCTCAATGAAAAATTCTAGTGTTTAGAAGGTTTTGTTACCAACACAACAAAAATTTAACAGGAATTAGAGAAATGAGATAAACTATAGACAGTATAGTTTGTCAATGAAAATAGCAATGAAAATTTTTATATACTGTGTTCATGTTGTTTTTAGATGAGAGAGAGTAAGTTGTGTGAATTGGATGCAGAATCGTGTAAATGAGGCTTTTTATGTTGAGATGATTTTTGACATATCTTTTTGAAGTTTAAATGTTATGTTTTCCATCATTTATTGCTTAGTATGTTGCTAGATACTTTTCAAATTTGCAAATGCCAAGTATTCTTTGATTTGACTGTCTGACAAGTATGAAAGTAATTAAACAAAGTAAATTAAGATGCAGAAAAAATAACATTGTTAAGAATGTTGGTGAACTATTGGTGAACAGACGTATATTTCTTCCAACACGATTACGACTTGAAATTGCTGCTTCTTCATTCTATTGAATTTTAAATTTTCTGAAACTATCTCAAAAGTGACCTACAAAAATTTCATAGCTATAATATATTCACGTTGTTTTTAGATGGCGGTTGGCCATGCTTTTGATTTAATAAATTGGAAACTGTTGTGACTACATTTTTGTTGTATTGGAAACCATAATTTTTGTAAGTCACTTCTGAAATAGTTTCAGAATATTTAAAATTCAATAGAGCGAAGAAGCAGCTAACTTCAAGTCATAATTGATGATAGGAGAAACATGTCTGTTCACCAACAGGCAGTGAAATTACTGCATCTTTAGCATTATGATTATGACTTGAAGAGTGTATATTCAATGCTTGAAGCTAGCTCCTTCTTCACTCTATTTCTAACATCATCTTGACAGTGGGTGCATTCAGGGACACGCTCAGCAGTTGAAATTCAGCTAAGTTACTGAGAATCTCACTCAGCAATTCAGCACCTGTCCAACCTCGAATCAAATGACCAATCAATGTGCTCACAATAGTGTGACAGATGCAGCAGCAGAGTCATTCAGGGAACTGTTCTGTGTTGAAACTTAACGTGCGCTGACAAAATTCTTGCTAATTGACCGTTTGCTGACCATCCCTGAGGCCTGAATGTGCCCAATGACTTTTAATCATTGTACACATGTTATTATAACAAAAATAAGTAGTTAATATGGTTTTCTTCTAAATAACAAGCCATTTACATGTAAATGAAAAAAGCAATGACATCTTAAAACCAAGCATCGGAACCATTATGATACTTTTAGAAACTGCTAAACAAATATGAATTTCAGTTTTAACATTTTCTTGGTTTACTGATTCCAATACCAAGAATTCCAGTTCCACATTATGGTTCTTTTCTTTCAAGTAACTAATACCATTAAAGTAAAACGTTTTGATTCATAGCAAAATAATTAGTGGCGGCTGGTGATCTAACTTCAGGGGGTGCATAAACTATGTGATCGCCGCTAGATTGGTTGAAATTGTCAAATTATACAGAAACAAACCAATCAAGCAGTAATTACTTGGTTTGTGTACCTCCTGAAGTTAGGTCACCTGCCGCCACTGAATTACTGATACTTTTAAAGTTTGATTATATTGAGAATTATTGATTCAACTAAGAAGAAATTGTATAGCCAAATTTACTAAATATGATGATCTTATTTTATGTTAACTTGTGTTACGTAATGATCTAAGCTTATGAAGTTATGGTAGGTACTCTTCTTTTTCCATTTCAGTGCCTTTAAAAACAATACCAAGGTCTCCATTAACCAGTCTATATTTTATTCAAGTGATTGGTTATCATCTCAACTTAACATTAATAACAAAATATTTTTATAAATAGGTTTTGCTAGCAGTATAAATGATTTGATTTCATTTCCAATTTTTTAGTTCTGATTCGAGTATTAATATAATAAGTTTTATTTAAGTGTTTCCGATATGAAGTTTAGTAGTACTGTTTTTGTTTTTAATGATTCCGATTCTAATTATGCTTCCTAAAATATTATTGATTCCATTTTCAATTCAGCTTTTTTCAGATTCCAATTCTAACCCCTGCTTAGAATGCAATGAAATCTTTAAGGTTAGGTATATTTGTCAATAGTATCATGTCATACCTGCCTTAATACAATCAAGTGTGGAGATTTCATAGCTAACTATCAAAATTTTTATTTCTCTATTTTCATTTCTATAATTCCAATCCATTTCAAATGTTTAAGGTTTTAGTTGCATGCACTGTTATTTTGATTACAATTAATATTGAAGTAATAAACACAAAAAATAAATTTTTATTCCAAATAATAAACAAACAACAAAAGGTAACTCTACGAAATGCAAACATTTACCTTTGTGAATGACAATCTAACCTCTGATTTTAATTAAAAACATAAATAACAATACCATCAACATTTCTCAATGAAACATTCTAGTGCCTAGAAGGTTTTGTTACCAACACAACAAAAATTTAACAGGAATTATAAAAGTGAGATGAACTTTAAATTATTTATCTACTATTGTGCTTAAATTATGTAAAGATTTTGTTGCTGCACCTACATAAATATCAAATTACCTTTACCATATTTTATTGAATAAGAGAGTGAGTTGATTTTAGAAGAATAATGGGTAGATTCATCTTTTTTTTTCATTTTAGGAATAAAGAATTACAAATTCTAGTAAAGTCTATTTTTGTTAACTTATAATGAAGGTAATAAGAACAGTAAAGTTAATTGTTTATAACAGTAGAGTAATAGTGACAACAACTCTTAAAAAAGCGGCAAATTAGCTTGTAAACAAACCAGCAGGTCGGAGGGTGGTTCGCGTTTTTATAATAGATGTCACGACGGTCGAACGCCGAGCCAGCGGTCGAGCGAGGTTAGATCAGTGCTGTACATGTGGAAGTAAACTAGACCTATACCTGAGTTACTTTTATTTGCTATAATTATGAAATGTAAAAGCATTTGTGTCGTGAATGAATGTCGGGCGAATAATGAAACATTCGATGTGCATTTTTTTTTAATTTTCCAACGTAAACAAAGGTAAGGAATAAAAGTTTTGTTACTTTTAGATGTGTCTTTGAAAAACAAGATAAATAATATTAATAAAATTGATAAAAAACAATAATTGTACATAATACATGTAAATAAGAAAGATATGTAACAAAATAATATTTTTTATAAATTACTAAGTAATAAATATGAAAACATAACCAATTTATTTTTGATTTATTTAAATGTAACCATTGAAGATAGATCTTTGAGTACAAGAACAATAATGTATCTAAAATGTATTGTGATAAATTTGATTTCTTTGGATATTTGTGCATGATTTACATCCTCTTCTTTAATTTAATGCAATGCCATTATAAATTTGGTAAAGTGAAATTTAATAACAGAAAATGCAATGGTAGCCTTTCTAATAATTCATAATGTCCATAAATAAATCTACACGCGCCATTGACACTAGCGTAGCGACATCTGTTCGAAATATCGGTATTACCCACCAACTATTACTTCAAGGTCATCGGTTGGCGTTTGAAAAGAACAAAATTTTTGAAGAATTGATCTACTTCAATAATCACTATATGCTAATGACAATTTTTCTGACTCAGAAACATTAGGAAAGCATCACTTTACCTGCCAAGGCAGAGGTATTCTTTCCTGATTAATTTTATCAAGAACAAAATAAAAAGGCTGAGGTAACATATTTCCATCTAATTTCATTTTGTTTTCTATATTTTTCTATTTTAAGAACTTGTTTTTTTAATATGTAGTTGCAGAAAATATTTTATACAAAGCACGTCAGGAAAGTGTCTTCACAGAACTCGCCTGCTTGCCCTGTTACAGTATCACACCTCTAACTTGTTACATAAATAACTATTTTCTTAATATTTCTATAAACACTTGAAAAACGTTTCAGAGCAAAAGTCAATGAGGTAAGATCGAGAGATTTATTGTACTGCTGAAACTGGAGATTATGTGATTATAAAGGTTGAGAAATGCTGGTCTAGTAAATGAACCATCTATTTGTAATTTCTAGAAACTGAACTTAGCATTCTGTCAGGTTGCTTGTCATTTAAACATAAAGAATAAAATACATACAAAAATTTTCTGAATAGTCGCACAATACTGAACGTATTTTATGTAACCTATTTTTTAACGTTTTTCAGTGATACAAGGTTTTATGTAATGTAGCTATTCTTTTGTTTTTCAATTACTAATCTTTTTCATACCAACATCAAAAGTTGTTAGAAATGTTTAGATATAATCTTATAACTTTGATAAAATTCATTTAAGTTTATCATAGTAACACAGGACTTACTACTTTACATTCCCCTCCCCTTATTATCATAGTATGAACAATGGTGTAGTATAAAAGTTTTAAAATATATGAAATAAAATGTACTTCTTGTACAGTGTAAAATTAGTCAATGAGAATTGAAACTATTTAGTATGCAGAGCCGCAATTAAACAAACAATAAAATGGCCTGAATTCAGCTTTTATTAACAGTGAGTTATGATTCCACTTTTTATCATATTATCGTTTATTGAATGTTCAAATACTAAAATATTTTACACTTATTTTTACACAACTTGATCCCTCTGGTAGCATCTCGACTCACTTACAAAATCAACAGGTAGGTAAAATTTTAATTCCACTGGTTAAAGAATCTACCAAGAGATGTCACTACTATATTCACTTAATACCTTGCTCCATACAAAAATTAGGAGTTATAAATCTTTACTTTTAAACTGATTTTACAACAACATAATTCAACGTCAACATATAAAAATGCAATAACATTTGCAACATATTAAAGAAAATCTCATCAAATATGCTTACAAATTCAATTAACTAACAATAACATTCAAACACAAATAAATTCAATTATAAAGTACTTACCCTGGAATAAGTATACTCTTTTCCCATCGATATCTCATTTCCTGAACAAATTCAAACCATAAATGCGCTGCTGCTCTAATGCCACCCATTGTAACAAGAGCCTGGGCTAACACAGTTACTAAACGCCAAGGTAAAGTATCTTCGTTGCAAGTTTTAAATCCCTTGCACTGGGAATCCAAACTAAGCATACCCTATAAAATTTAAAATAATTAAAAACATAATAATTAATATTATAAATCTTACAGATGAAGACATATTATCACTATTACTATCTTTCTCCTTATTAACTTTCTCATTATAAGGAAAGATAGGATCTTCATCAGCATCAGGAAACAAAAAATATAAAATTGGCACTAAAACATCTTCTGCAAGTGGTGCTACTCCTTTTCTGCTTTTAGTAAGTGAATTTCTAGCAGCTCTTTTTAAAACGGTTGAAATTGTTGGCAATTTTGGCTCGGTTAATAAATCTAAAGGATTATCCACATCAATATCTGATGTAGTAGCAAAGTCTCCTAACACATCATATATTGTAGAATTATTATTTATTAAATGCAACATTTCTGCTAGAGATTCTGATAATAAACATATAGGCTGATCAGTCATTTTTACTAAAACAGTCCATTTAGGTGCCTGTAATGGATCAAAGTCTGAATAATTTTCAGAATCTACTATCAAATGGTCTGGTAGATGTGACCATGTTGTTTTTAAAATCATAGTATTGATAGGATCAACAGTTACTCCAAATGGTAGCACACAAAGAGAACCAATATCGAAATTGTCATGATCAATATCAGGTAAATCTTGTTTCCATACTGAATTACCAAAATCAGATAAATTATATGTTAACTGTACAGATACATTTACGGGATCACATGATACTGGTGATGTTATTTTAGTCTTAAATAATTCAAGAAGACCCGTGAGATACTGACAATGCTGAGGACCTTTTCGTAAATGTATCATTTCAAAATTTGTACGTATTCCATTTGCTTCATACACACCTAAATAACATCGCTGCCATTTTTCACGTATCTGTACAAAAATAGGTATTTGGCAGCTAGTATTACTAACAGCTATTTGAGCTGAACTTAAAAGTACTTTTATTTGACTCTCGGAAGTTATACTGCTACTTCCTACAGGACTTATAGTAATATACTCATTTAATCCATACCACACAGCTAGTAAGCTATTAGAACTAGTATCATTTTCATCATACAAAACAAAATCATAAAGACTATCAATAGGATTCTTTTGCTTTTTGATTTCATCATCATCCTCTGAAGTTTCCTTGGTAACAGATACATTTTTATAATACGATATGACAAACTCTACATCGACAAACTGAATTTTTTCTTCTTTAACATTCCAAGATCCTTGTGCATTACTCGAGATTCCATTTTCATCACCTTTTAAGTCTTCTACTTTCCATTGATGGATGATTTCTTCCAAACGAGCAATGAATATTTCCCATTCTGAAGCCGTTGTAAAATCTTGATGGTAAAATTCACTTTCATCAATTTCTTCATTCATTTTCCAAACTTTTACTTTTTGTGTTTACAATGATAAACGACAGCAACACATATGTTTTTGACAGATGTCAAAGTAAAAAACATTGCAAGCTCTGTATTACCGACTACAAACTTTAGCGCCATCTAACAGACGCAAGAGGGACAACAACATAATTCAAAATACTTTTCATATTTTTATTTGCAATTGAATCAAGAAATCAAGAATTATCTAAATCAACTTTTTTTTTAAAAACACAAGCTTTTTTTTCACATTATTACAGTGGTTTTTATTTATTTAAAGCACCAATTTCATGATTAGAGAAAATTATTAAAAAGCAAGCTTGACTTGTGCAAAAATGACTTAGAATGCCTTTAATTTTCCTCATACAAGTTACGAGTTAGTTTTAAAAACTGGACATGATTTTTAAAAATTTTAGTTTTTAATCCTTATCACTAAGAACGCAAGGCTTATATCTTCTATCGACGTTATTTGTAAAACTGATCAGTTTATGTCTTTGTAATTTTATTTATGTACTTTGTCTTATAATAACTAATGAGTCCTATTGTGAAATATGTTTATCCAGTGTTGGAACAATCTTTTTCCAGCTATTTCCCTTAAGGTGCCTACCTTATAAAAAATTACAATAAATATTACCATTATAAGGTAACATGGAAAATAACTTACTAGTGTCTGCTGCAAATTTAAACCTTAAACTACTAATCAAGAGTAGGTACCTACCTAGCAATTCATCTCTTATAAATCCTATTTTTAATCTTGGCACCAAACTTTTGTGGGAAACATCGATCATGTAGATATACCTCCCTAGTAATATGGACAATATTTGATTTGGTGTTAATGCTTTTCAAATGTGGTTCTTAACTCAATTTTTTAGCAAATCAATTACATGAAAACATCCAAATCCATACCTGTTTCCTAAACAATCTGCAGAATGATGGTCACACATTCTTGTACCACACATAAGGTGTAGTAGTTGTTTATATTTTAAAGAATTAATTTTTCGCATGTTGCTGACATCTCTTAGACCTTTATAGAACGTAGAAATGGAGAAAAGATGATTCTTAAAAAATTCCTAACAAAAAGGGCTTTGATGTACCCACTCTAAGATATTGCCACATGGAGAATTGCTGATTTCTAAAGAATCCTTAACTAAAACTGTTAAAACAAAAAAAATCTGCAGCAACTTCTTAATTCATTTTTAACAAACGAAACTCTGTTTTTTCTGCTTATGGTCAAATCAAGCCAAATAGGCAAAACAAA